>JAODKL010000135.1:10662670-10692886 GCA_026780765.1 Petrocephalus schoutedeni
GGGGGTGTGTTGTCTCTCCTGAGCACTATTCAGGCTACAGCTACCGCTTAGCGATAGCATTCGGCACCCAAAAAACATGTCAAATATCAGTTTCTCTGTTACTTGAGTGCAAACTGCAGCCACCCCTTCCAGACCTGAGAAAGAGCGGTTACGCATCCTCAGTATGTCAGTGCCCACCCTCTGTAAGCTCTCCTCGCTAATTCTGGCTGCCACAGCTTCTTCCATAGATGGAGATTTCCTTAATGCGTAGGTGCTGTTTTCTAAAGTCTCCCTTTAGACCTGCTGTATACTGTGAGGTGTTCATAATCTGTACATTACAATACGATGCTTACTAAAATAACGAGGTGACTTGTAGGGCAGCTGTGTAGGAGTGTGTCAAAGGCTGAATTTGCGACCAGAACACAATGGGCTGAAATCCTGGGGGTGGGGGGGGGGTGATACTTATCCCCTTACCTGTACCATTAAATTAGGGCCACTGCATGAATTTGCAGTGGATATAAAAAGTGCGCACACCCCTGTTAAAATGCCAGTTAAAAAAGCGACCAACATAAATCATTTCAAAACCGTTTCTACCCTTAATGTGACCTATAACCTGTACAATTCAACTGAAAAAAAAAAACATAAAATAAAAATATATATATAGTGATATGAAAAATTAAAAAACGTACAATAAGCTGGCTGCATAAGTGTGCACACCTTTAATACTTTGCTGAAACACCTTTTGATTAATGACAGCATTCAGTCTTTTTGGGTAGGAGTCCATCAGCATGTCATATCTTGCCTTGGCAATATTTGCCCCCTCTTCCTTGCAAAAGCACTCCAAATCTGTCAGACTGCGAGGGCATCTCCTGTGCACAGCCCTCTTCAGGTCACCCCACAGATTTTCAATCGGATTTAGGTCTGGGCTCTGGCTGGGCCATTCCAAAACTTTAATTTTCTACTGCTGAAGCCATTCTTTGGTTGATTTGGATGTATGCTCCGGGTCTTTATCCTGCTGAAAGGTGAACTTTCTCTTCATCTTCAGCTTTCTAGCAGACACCTGAAGGTTTTGGGCCAAAATTAACTGGATTTTTGAACTGTTCATAATTCCCTCCACCTTGACTAAACCCCAAATCCAGCAGAAGAAAAACACCCCCAAAGCACGATGCTGCCGCCACCACCTTCACCTGTGGGTGTGGTGTTCTTTTGGTGATGCGCGGTGTTGTTTTAGTGGCAAACATACCTTTTGGAATTGCAGGCAACAAGTTCAACCTTGGTTTCTTCAGACCATAGCACATTATCCCACCTGCTTTTGGGGAACTTGATGTATTTTTCTTGTAAAATCTAGCTGGGCCTGGATGTTTTTCTTTGCAAGAAAAGGTTTTCGTTTTGAAACCCTACTTCATAGCCCAGACATATGGAGAATACGGGAGACTGTGGTCACATGTAGTATACAACCAGTACTTGCTAGGAATTCCTGCAGCTCCTTCAGTGTTGCTGTAGGCCTCTTGGCAGCCTCCCTGACCAGTTTTCCTCTTGTCCTTTCATCAGTCTTGGAGGGACGTCCAGTTCTTGGTAACGTTACTGTTGTCCGGTATTTTCTCCACTGTCTTCACTGCGTTCCATGGTATATCTAATGCCGTGGAAAATTTTTTGTACCCTGACTGATACCTTTCAACATTGACATCCCTTTGATGCTTTTGCTGTGGGATGCAACTGAGTAAATGTCAGAAAAATCCTACTAGGACAGCTGAACTTTATTTGGGGTTAATCAGAGTCACTTTTAACGGCAAGTGTGTAGCTGAAAATACTGAACGCTGTAATTAAATAAAAAGGTGCTTCAACAACACTTTTACAACCAGCTTATTGTACATTTTTTAATTTTGTATATTATTCCCCCTAACAGATTTCAATGTTGTTTAATTGAATTGTACAGGTTGTAGGCCACATTAAAAGTTTTGAAATGATTTATCGTGGTCTTTTTTTACACAAAAAATCACAAAGACCTGACATTTTAACAGGGCTTTGTACACTTTGTATATCCACTGTGCTTGAATAAAAACCTTGTATAACTGGCTGCAGTTTGGGGAAAAAAAATATTTCCTCTATATAAGCACATCTACCAAAAATATAATTAAATAAAAATAAATTGTGGTGATGTCATATGAAGAAAAATAAATCAGGGCCTTTGAGATGTAATGTAGTTTGGAGCTTTTATGTTTGTGAATGTGCCCGTGATTGTAGTTAGACAAACTGGCCTTTGTGGTTAGGTGCGCAGGTAGGATCAGTGTGTGGAGCCCGGTGTCCATCTCCCTCTGCGCCCGGCCGCCGCACTCCGTCCCGAGCCGCGCGGCTTCCCCGCGCTCCGCCGTGCTGCTACCGTCTTGCCCGTCACCCTTCAAGATCTCCGCAGGCTTTGCGGACATGTTACTCCGGCAGATCCAACTGCGGAGGGTGATGCAAGCCTGCAACAGGTGTGCGCGTCTGTCCTGTGTTCCTGCTCGCATGTGCGCGTACATGCGTGGGTGCCTGTTTTGGTGCATTGCGATACATGCAGGCTCCCTAAACACCCCCGTGCATGTGTGCACTGTTTGTGGTGTTCGGGATGGTAGTTGTTATTTGTGACTGTAGGATTGCCTCTGGACCATACCTTCCCCGTTGGGGTCCATGTTATTACACCCCGAGAGACCCTGTGAAGTCCGACACTCTTCACTCCAACTCCCTGAAACTCACCCACCCACGGTTTCGGAGCACGAAGCCTCCCTTGGCCATCTGTGAGATCCGGAAAACCCTTGTGCCCGAGTCGGGGTTCGGATCCCAGTCCGACTCAGCGGCAGCAGGAAGCGTGACTGCAGGATGGCTGGGATCCGTACGCGGCCCGACCCGCTGGCTCCCCGCAGGCGGCTTGGAGGAGGTCTCCCGCCTTGGCGTTGGCTCACACGTCTCCCTTTTTCCGCTCTCGGGCCCAAATCCTCTCCTGCGCCTTGGCAGGGGGGGATGGAGGGGGCTCGGTGACACTGTTCCGGCGAGCCCCTGCCCAGTGCTTTGAAGATAAGATTTTGATACGCAGTCCTCTAGGTACATAAGTGCCGGCCCCGCTCCAGTGTCTCCACGCGGTGCTGACGCCATTTTTCAACCTTTCTGGCGTGCGTCTGTGTAGAGGAACGGGGCCGAGATGTTAGCCGTCGATATCCAGCTAGACGACAGGAGCGTGCTGCGGTGCCATGTAGACCGGCGAAACGCACCGCCCGCTGATCGATTTCCTGCCAGCCACTGCGTGGTTTTTTTTTTTTCTGGAATTAAGGCCTTAAGTTCCAGCTTTAAAGTTGCTGCAGGATGCTTCCCCTCAGATCGATTATCTTAGGGACGGATCTCCTCCCGGTTTTCTGTCTCTCCTGACCCTAACGACGTGCCGCTACGCTTCAAAGGCCCTGGAAAACGCATTCGTCCTACGGAAAGCGAGAAGTCGTTACTGTCAGATGGGGCAGATGGGGACGGAGGGATGGGGTTGAATTTTTTGTTACTTAATTGTTTTGACTCTTTTCGGTCAGTGTAATCTCAAGAAACCCATAAGGATTTTTATTTATTTATTTTAGCACTGACCTTTATAAGTCCTGCAGTTTTTCATCTCAGCGGGAAAAAAAAAATGTCAGCGTATTTGGTTTTGAATCAAGACTTCTTGTTCAGAATCCCCCTAATCCTACTTTTTTTGGCTGTGGAGTTCGAATTTGCGGATAATATCATGTCATTGTGGGGTATTATGCCGCTTCGGTCCGGCACTGCATTGTGTTTCCGCACACAGTGTGAGTCACTCTGTCTCAGAGCTCATCAGGAATGGAGTGTTGATTGCTTTTTGATATCCCTCCAACATGGCCGCCGTCCCGTATAGACCAGCCAATCAGAAAGCACTTAGCGGCGCGTATTTGGACGGGCCCGGTGCACAGCAGCGAAACCGTGCGTCCAAGTGTTCCCGCCACACTCGCTAAGTCTGTTCAGAGGCCCCCTCGTGTCGCTCCGTGGAGCCGAGAAATGTGAAATGTGGCAGATTTAAAAAAAAAAACAAAACAGAAGCTGCGTTCTCGCTGAACTTTATTTGTGAATAGTTTTTTTCGCCTAAATAAATCAAGAAAAAAATGAGTGGGGAGCTAGCTAAATCACATGGGTTGCTCTGCCCCCCGACCCCACCCCACTATCAGTCTGATATTTGAAAACGATCTGCATCAACCTTGAAAGGAGGCCGCGATCCTCTGAGGTCCCCCCAATCTACTTTGTCACCCGTGACTGGAGTTTGACTTGTGCTCAAAGACGACACGCGTCAAGTCTCAGCAGTAAGTCCTCAATTACAGAAAGGCACAGCGCAAGGGAGGTTAGTGACTTAATTAGGCAGCGCAAATGAGCGAGTAATATCTCGACACACATTAATTGTGTTTATTTACAGTATTGCATTATGGGTGAAGTAACTTTTTGCTGGAATTAATCATTTTCCTGCCCCAATAAACAGAGAAAAAATAAATAGCAGTATTAGTCTAATGGTTTTTCTGTTTGACTCGTGTATCCGTACGCAAGGAATGATTCCCCCTCCCCTGACGCCACGATTGTGCCTGGCATGGGATTGCCCAAACCTAGCAGCTGTGTTGCTAAGTAAAGTAATAGCTGTGGAAAATAATAATAGTTGACAGGTACCCTACCTGAATGTATCTCAGAGGTTGCAAGGGCTTGCAGAAGTTCCCGTAAAAATAAATCTTTATTATGGAAGCCTAACCTGGAGTCACGCAGTGCTCCTGCGGTCCAGTCTTCCTGGGCTTCGGGGCATCATCTGTGATGTGAGAAGCCCGTAACTGCAGGAAGGATCGCCCTGCTCCTCTTCCCTGAAATCTTTTTTGTATCTTAATTCCCGCAGCCTTATTTCAGGGAGCGTGCTCGTTGGCCGGACTCTCCCTGCTACTTCTTCACACTCAGTTTATTGAATATCATAGTTTATTGAATATCATTTGAGATAAGGGGCATAATCCTTGCACAGAGATGCTGTATATTGACCAGGTCCCTTTTATCAATAATAGTCCACAGGGGGTGTGTATGACATGAAAAAAGGAATAATGGAATAATGATTTGTGCCTTGTGATCAAAATATTTTGGATTAGCTTTTATTCCAAGGCTTAAATTTCTTGTTAAAATGGGTAAAACCATCGAAAGCTATACTTTGGTGGAGTGCAGATGCAAAATAATGCTCCGCGTCGATGCTCTGCATTATTTCCAAGCAACCGGCTCTGCTGACAGTGGCACGTTGTCCAGGCTAGATTTCTGCACCGTAGGTCATGAGGCAGACCACCAGCTGAGGATATGTAATCGACAGCACGTCAGGCTACGCAGCTGCCTGTCTGATTGGCTCCCGGGACTTGTGGGGTTGTGGGCCACGTCGGTTCAGTGGGTAGGGGCTCATGGCGCGGAGAATCTGGCACCCGGATGTTGACGCCCTTAATTCCGTGCTGCAGTACCATAGCGGAACGATTCGGTGTGGAATGGGCACCGCTCTGTTCCCCTTACACTGCAGGCCTGTGGGGAAATACGAATTTGGGCTCTTAATCGTCCTGCATAGATTCATAATGGGTTTTCCTCAATTGCTGTGCAACTAGGCGTAGAGTGGGCGGGCTCCGGGGCGGAGATTGACGGCACGACTGTCCACTGTGAATACTGAGGCTAAAGTTAACCTGAGGAGGGCCCCCCCTAATTTGCCCAGGTGCAATCTCTGCGATCGAATGCAGACAGGGGATTGGATGAGTCCTGCAAATGCAGATGGGTGATTAGTTGAGTCCTGCAGGGGATGTTCTGAAGTCGAGGCAGGACCCGGCTGTGGGTCACGTGAAATACCACGTGGGAATGGGAACAAAACAAAGAAAAGGAAGAAGAAAAAAAACAAATGAAGGAAAAAAAACAGAGAAATGAACAATTGAGGAGAATTGTTTTTTTTTTTAACGAAAAGTAACTTAGCTGTTGTACGGAATACCTTAATCCCTGAAGTCATGGAATTTATGTAGCCATTGGGAATATCGGTTTACTTGTCGGCAATGAATCAATTTTCACACATCTTGCACAGGGAGGGGACACTCTAATAAGGTCACCAAGATGGTTGGAGTCACACGCAACTTCTCAAGTGACTCCTGTCCCTCCACTGGTAAGACTGAGCCCTAACTCCCAAATGGTTAATCTCATTGGGGGCTTTTTATCTCGACTGGCCAGAACCGTGACCCATGAGCACCAGAACCGGGGGATGCTAACAGGGCTTTGTGCGAAACGGAAGCAACGTGGCCCCGCTGGGTCGAACTTTCCTTATCAGTATCTCGACAGGGGTAATATCTTCATACTTTTTCTAAAATTAAATTAGTAATAAACACACACGCTCTGCTGTTATCCCATAAGCAGAACATCTTTTTCCTTTCTGTCGCTCTGCACTGTGAAATTGTGGTGGAAGAAGAAAAAAAAAAACATCTTTGTTTTAGAGTTTTGGAAAGTGCGGCAAGTCTCCCAAAGAAATATGATGCACTGTTCTTGATCTTCCGCAAAGTATAATTTAAAAGCTATTAGCCTGGGACTTTTGGACAAGTTCTGTTTATACCACTGCTGACATGAGTCTCGGGTTATATATTTGTCAAGTGTTTTGTTTAAACTAGCTTTTAAGTGTTTTTTTTAATTTTTGGTTTGCATTTGACTCTGCTGTCATAGAGCCACTGAGCTCCGATCTTTAGAAGCATGGTGGGGTGCGGGTGTGTGTGGGGGGGTGGCTGGGTGTCACCGGGGCAAGGACTCAAATCAAAGCCAGGACAAAGAGAGTTTGGCCCAGTCCCTTCCCGGTGAGTAAACTCTGACGCCGAGCGCGGCTCCAGATCGCGGCGCGAAGGGGAGGCAGATGCCCGGTGTTCCCCCAACGGGGTGCGATCTCACCTGGAATTAAACACCTGTGTGGATCCACAGCTCCTTCACTGGGGGGAAGGAGATATTATATGTGACGCCGAGCTCCTCCGCTTTGCGGGTCCCTGGCGAGAGCGAGAGCGGGCGGCTCGTGGGGATGACTGCAGATTTAAACGGCCCGTGGAGTGTCGGGGATGGTCCCCGCGATGGTCTCCGCGCGCTGAGCTGTTTAACCTCAAGGTGCCGGAAAAAGGGGGGGAGGGAGGTTGCGGTTGGACTCGAGGACGTAGTGGCCTCCCCCCTTGGAAGGGGAGTCGCTGCTGGTTGACGCTCAGGAAACATTCAGCTTCTTTTTGCACTCTGGCTCCTCCTCTCTTTCCAATTTTGCCACTTTGCTGCCACTTTGCATCGAGACGCACGCATGGAAAGATGCATTAAAACTCGGGCGCTAATTGCGTCCTCATTATCATCTCCTCTGGAAAGAAAACGCTCCCTTTTGTCTGGCTGAAGTCACAGCCAGGAGGATTCTGGGATTTCTCCCTCTCTTACGCATGTTATCGACTCCAGAAGCAGGTTGAGTAAAGTGAGATGAAATGAAGAAGAGAGGTTTGCAGGACAGATAATTAGTCAGCTCCATCAGTTACATGAAATCCTCCTAGAGGTTCCCTGTTTGCAAAAAAACGCCCACCATGCTGGCGCAAGACTGTTTTTCCCCGCCGTCATATAGCTTTCATTATTCTTCATTTTTTTTAGATTGTGGTGGACCTTTGGAACGGAAGTACATTTATTTTTTTTCACAGGCACTTTTATTCAAAGAAACCTACAATTGAGAGACCAGGGTCAGCCAGTCCCTGGGGCAATTGGGGAGTTAGGGACTTTGCTCTACGGTACAAAAGGGAAACCACTCATGGGATTTGAGCCGCCAACCTTCCCAGCACAGACATGGCATCCTAACTCAATTAGCTACACGCTTCTCCTCAGAAAAGTAGTTCGGTAGAGGGTTAAAAACCTATAGACATTAGAAATCTGACGGGGGGGAAAAAAAAGGTGTGTTTAGCAGTGTCTTTTGAATTGAAGCCGCGGTGGGGGCAGACCGGGGCAGACTGGGGCAGGCTGGGGCAAGCGTGTGGGATGTGAATCGAATTGAAAGGCCTTTCCTCCGCTCGGGCCGAATTCCCGCGCACTTCGAGTCGCGCAGGTTGTGATGGCGGGATGTCTGCATGGGGCGGGTCCCCAGGGACGACTCTGCTGATGCGTGCATTGTTCTAACATTCCGCTGATGGATTTGGGAGTGGGGAGCATTCAGCGAAAGACTCGCTGCATTATTCCCCCGTTCTTTGATCACTATTCATGTTCCTGCGCTAGGTAATCTTCCCCGCTAATCTCATTCAGAGATATAAATAAACAAGCGCGTCGCTAAATGAGACGGGAAGCACATGGGTGAGCATAGGAGAGATTATGGTAATGTGCAGATAACTAACACTGTTTAATATATGGCATTTTTAATAAAGGTGCAACTTTTCCCGAAAAATACACTTCCTTCATAAGCTGGAGGGTTGGAAGAGTGTAAGATTGCAAACATTTATTATTATAATGAATTTAATTCAGAAGTTGTCTTGGTCATGGTGTCCTGATCTGTCATGAATCTCAAAAACATCAAGCCAGCAATTTATTGATCCATTTTTTAATCCACCCGAATAAAAACGGCTTATTAAATTCTTAATAATCAGACACTCACTCAGGACACCTAAAAGCACATTTAAAGCACCCCTTCACGTTTTTGCACAGGTAAATAGGTGCATTCATGTATTTTCAGCCCATGTATATTCTTAAGAGTGGTCAGTATTATCCGTCAAACTTGTTTTCCATGTGCACAGATGCTTCAGCCTTCAGCTTGAGTAACATATTTGGACATGGGTGGATGGATAACTGGATAGATGGGTGGATGGACGGATGGTAAAAACGGATGGACGGATGGTAAGAAGAAGAGTAAAAACATGTAATCGCATGCAGGGATCAATTACATTTCTCACTGAATAAATGGAAAACTACTGGAAGTTTATTGTCATTATGCTCCATCCTGCCCCACCCCCCCCACCCCCCCCAGCCATGGCACATTACAAATGGAAAAGAAAATCATTCCACATACCGGATCCATAAAAAAACCTCTTTGAAATGGATTGCTGGTTCCGGTCCAGATTGGCGCAGGCCCGGCCCATTGATGGCACAGCCTTTGGGCACGGGGATGCCTGGCCTTGACAGGGAGGTAGTGAGCCATATCAGTGGGCGTTCGCCCGTCCGCTGGGAGCTCCGGAGCCGTGCTGTCGGAATATCAAGCGGGGGCCTTGGCAGCAGATGTGGCCAGGCGCTGGTTTTCATTTCAGGGCGATCGGGCCCGATGCTATCGCCTCCGTCACAAACGCCGACCGTTCGCGACCTGACCTAAATCACTGGGCTTTTGACAACTGCCACTGTTTTTTTTTTTTCTTTTTTTTTTCCGAGAAGCTGGATGGAGCATGTTCTTTGTGTACTGTTTTAAAAATTGAGTTCACTGTCTGCCCGCCAAGGAGCTCTATCCCCGATGGGTACAAAGGGATTATACCTGAATTCAGGCATCCCAGTCTGACTTCGGGTCCTGTATCGGATTGGGTAGCAGTTTGGGACCTGAAATCTGCATTGGAACATGAAATGACTTATCTCACATAAAGATTTGATTCGGAGTATCACGCCACAAAGAAACGATGGGTTTTCTTTGGCTAAATGTGCACGCATGCATGGCTCACCGAGAAGCTAGCTGAGAAGCAGCTTATCGAAGGTGAAGGGTTCTATCTCCGGGCTGGATCAAACCAGCTCTGCTCTCCAGTCCCCTTCCACTTCCTCGTCCTGCTTTGTTTAGTGAATACCAGAGTCTAGTCCTCCAAGACAGTCGCTTTTTATCTTTGGGATTTGTGTCGCCATAAGAGAAAGGAGTCCCAATAAAGGGGGTATTACCAAGAGCACATGGTATTCTGGCTGTGGGAATGACGTTGGACGTGGCTGACTTTAAGGAGAACCCCCATGCAAACAAAGTGGAGATCTTAGACAGCAAGGCTGTTAGCTGCAGTGTAGTTAGCGAGATACTTAGCATAGTTACTAAACTGATGAATGAAGAGAAGGCTGATCCACGGAACAGTGTTCCCCAATAGCAACATAAAATGGTTATGCGTGGTTAAATGTAGTAATATGTCGAAAGTTAGCACTTTGTAAATATATGCTTATTTTTAACAAATCTTTGTCTCTTGTCTTTGACTGGTGCTGTGGTTAGTGAGGAAATGCTTTTTGGAGCGAGGATGCAGCTGTTGTGGTGAAAGTTGCAGTTGAGGAAAATCGAGTAACATCGGTATCGTTTTAGTTTAAGTTTAAGTTTCTGTGCCCCTGTGGGGGAAGAAAAATGCAAGGAAAAGGTTAGCTTTCATTTTTGAGGCTGCTGGGAAACAAGGTGCAGTAAATGAAATGCGTTATGTAGTAGGTGCATAGATGTTAGAGCCACAAAAATAGTTGGGAATTAACTTGGAGCTGAATTTAGCCTGTCAGTTGGGTTGTGGATTTTTGGCAGGTTGTGTCTTGGGCAGAATTTCATTTGCCGGTGAATCTGATTATTTTGCATCAAGTCTTTAATCATGTCGAACCTGCAGCTAGCTCTTCCCAAGGCCAGACCTCTAACTGCCGCGCCTCCTGGTTGCAGAATATGCCGCTCCGTCTCCGATGTGCGCCGTCCGATTTGCCGCGGAATGCGCCGCTGCTGGAAGTAAAACTTTGCGGGTCTCCATCGAGGGAGCCGCCGAGCCTCTGGCGCCAGTCTCATCTCATCTCATTAGATGGATTAAAAACTTTATTAGCCCGATAAGGAGGCTGCGATTGCCGATAGACGAGATGAACCGCGGCGAGCGAGCGACGTCACTCTCGGGGGGCGGGGCCGAGGCGCCGCGTGTACGATCGCGGCTCTTCCCGAGCGAGGCTGCGCGCGGGCGGTCAATCCGGCGGGCAGAAAGTCCGCCAAATCTGCCCGCGAGGCCTCACCGCCAGGACGTATCTTTTGTTTCCCCCAATCTTCAATTTCTTATTATTTTAAATGGCCAGATTTCATCCCCAGCAGCTTTTTTTTTTGATATCCATTTAGATTGAGGCTTCATTAAAAAACACAGACAATAGAGTGACTTCTAATTAAGAGAAGCGCATCTGGCCCCTGGCAGCCTCTCCCCTTGTTGCATCTATTTTGCTGGAGAGAATTCATTTGTTTCTTAATTAAGAAAAACACCAATAGCGTGAAAAATCTGCTTATGGTACCTGAATCCTAATTAGTTAAATGGTGAGGAGAAGGGGAGAGGAAGGGAAAAAAAACCACATTCCAGTAGCCTTAGAAATGAACTTGAGGCTGATAAAATTGAACTAACTACCCCTCGCATAAATCGAAGCCCGGGAAAAGTGTACCATCATTACGGCTAAGACAATATGCAAACTATCTTCAAAGAAATCAAATTGCCGGAATGTTTTCATTTGCATGTATTAACCATTAACATAATGAGGAGACGTGACATTGGACCCGGATTGCGTGTCTGTTCGGATTGATAACTGCGCTGCATCTGCAAATAGTCTCTTGCACAAAAAAAAAAATTACACTAGCAGTCAAATCAGCATTGAACTGTGGCTCAGTTTTTTCATTTTTCTTCCCCCAATCGGGGACCCAAGCTCACTATGCTACAGTGTCGGCTCTGTGCCATGACAGCTATCTTTAACCGGGCGGCGGGGGGGGGGGGGGGTCCTTTACAGTCCATTACAGTCATCGTGACCGGTGTAAGCTTGGGGGACACCCATTGGTCCTGCACCATCCTTCTCTATTCGGAACATTGTGACACCTCCAGCCCCCAGCCCCTTTTCCCACCGGGGTCACATTCTCGCCCTGGGTCGTTGTTATGGGTGATGGGCCAACAACGGCGTACCCTAGGCACCGGGGCGAAATGGTGAACTTTTTAAATATTCAAAAAAAAAAAAGAATATGCTACATGCTACATCTGAGGATCAGCCTCTTAGGTCAAATTATTCAATTAAGTGTGTGTTTATTACTGATACCGGTGCAGCGTTGCGGTTACACTTATCACCCCGTTTGCAGATTGGCGTCCTCGCGAAAAACGCGGGCGTAAAGATTGCCGCGGCTGTAATTAAAATGGCACAGAGACAAATTCGAAGCAGGCTAAGAAGCGGGGAAAAGGACAGAGGTGCTCGGAAATCGCACGCACGGCGTCAGCATCACCCTACAGAAAAAAAGCTTTGGTGTTACAGGCTTTGCTACAGGCCTGTGAGCAGATCAGGCCTAGATTTTCTCCAGGTGTCCAATAGAACCAGTCCAGTGCGTGGTCTGGCTGTCGAGATTCCGTCACCAGGGCCCAGTTGCCGTGGTCATGTGTCTTATGCTCGATCCGATGGCGGTGGTGGTCGGGATGGTCCCCTTACGGCACGGGCCTTCACTGATCCAGTTGGTGGCATGGGAACATATGCAGGAACAAAAGGAACGATGGAGCGGACGTCCTCAAAAAAACGGGACGATTTCCACTGCTCCCATTGTTATCGCCCCTAAGTAACAGCTCTCTCTTCCCAACGGCGAGTTTTCCACGCGGCCTGTCGGGGAAACGGGGCGGCGGCGCGTGTGCGACATTCCCCCAACGTCGGGCTCCTCGCTCCACCTCTCCCGAGCCGAGCCTTAGCTGGCTCGCGGTTTGCCGCGCATCTGAATATTAAAGGGAGTTTCCGAGCTCATCTGCAAATGTGATTTGCACGTATCTCACTTCTGCCGTCGTCGGGCTGCTTCGCCGGCGAGCTTCTGAGCGAGGAGGGAGTGCCGGGAGGAGAGGGGGGGGAAAAATAAAAAATGGGATGAAGGGGGAGACATATGGGATGCTATTGATGTATGCTGTTTGTGACCTAATTTAAATCCCTGCCAACAAGCTCATATCCACGCTGTACATTTGCTAAATTAGAGCGGCTAAGCCATGCCTTCGTCGGGAGACAGGTGTAAACAACACGGCAGCCATGACATGGCGCGGGTGAATATGGTAATGTCGCAGAGCATAAAAATAATTTGGACATCATTTTGATGCCCACGGGACCCTGGGGAATGGCCCCTGGAACGAAGGTGCCCATCGACGGCCCGTTTGCGCCAGGATATAATTGCGTCCGGCCCTGTTCCCCCTCTTCGCCGGTCGCTCTGTGCGGAACGCGTGTAATTTGCCTGTAACGGCAAAACAATTTTTGTTTTTTTTTTCCTTTTTCTAAAATGTACGCTGAGCTATTTAGGCTTTCTGTCTACCGTCATTGGACTTGGCGGGAACAAACCTTATGGAGTCGTCCTTTGTTTAGTTTTTCTGCCCGTAAAAGTGGAATAATAATAATAATAATAATAATAATAATGATCATGGTCGTAATAACAGCGATAATCTGCATGGGAGAAACAGAATTAGCTGTTTGTATTTGCAGTGTGTCTGCTTATCAAACATGCGAAATGCAGTCAGAAAAGAATTAGCATGTTGCAACTATTTTTGTCTGTTTTAGGATTTACTATAAAAGAATATTATAGTTATTCCTGACATTATTGCTTACCCATTCTGATACTAGCTTATATGTTTACCGTTTTTTTCCATGTATGAAGAACAGGATTTTTACTATTCCAATAGATGTTTACAGTTGACAAGTGTCATAAAAAAGTGCTGTGGTTTTATATCAGAAATCATAGAGTAAATAATAGTTCAATATCTTTATATGGTTGTAGCTTTTTCTAGGCTGAGGAATTGGTTTCAAATGAGTTGTATTCAGACAAGAGGATGTCTGTTATGACTTAGAAATAAGTTCATATTTTCAGTAGTTATTTGCTGTACAGGGAGTGAAGTGGCCCACAGATACTGAGTCTGGTGTTAATTACAGACGCAAGCAGGAACTGCATAGTTTCTAATGAAAGACCCATGGAGCAGCTTTCAGTTTATTGCATCTCAATGCAATCATTTCTCTGTTTAGGCAGGAGAGTCTGTTTGCCATCAGGATAACAAGGGAAGTAATACAACTGTTACAAATAGAATGCATCATGGTCATGTCTGAAAGGGGAAGAAGCCAAGAAATTCACAAATTTCAGAGCACTGATACAAAAATGATGGAATGATGTGTTTCATATATTGAAACATGTTATTTAAATTCAGAAGCTTCCACTGCCTTGTGCAAGTGAAATCAATTTCATAAATTATATATAATAATAATAATAATAATAATAATAGTAATGAACTGTTGTCTAAGACAAAACAGTTTATATATACACTTAACTCTCAGAACTGTACATTTTACTTCCTTTGCTGATAGATTATATCAGAAAGATCACATTTCATTACTAAAACCTGCAGTGTTTTGGTTACCTGGTGTTTCCTTAACCACCTCGCCACCTACTGCCCAGAAAGGGTTATACAGTGCATGGATACAGTGCATGTATGTAGTATATAGTGCATGTACACACTCATGTATGTAGCAGTGAGTGAGCGAGAGGCACCCATGGAAAAACATTCTGTTATTTATGATCAATTGATGCGATAAACGGTCGGCGGCCTTTCCGTGAGGACCCGGCCATCGGGTCAGCATCCTCCCGTCTTCCCCTTCCATGGCGTGTCAGTGTTGGCCAGCTGGACTGTCATTTCTTTCGAGGAGGACTTTGACAGAGCCTTCGAGCCCGAGAGCCTCCCTTTTAAAGGTCAAAATTGTGCCACTTACGTTTAATGTGTGGGGGCCAATTCCCCACGGAGACAATCCACTATGCTGCTCTTTAACAGCTTACCGTTTCCTCTTCCTCTAAGAGTCTGGCTTTCTGCAGGGTGCCATGCCAAGACTGGCTTCAGTTACCTACAGCCCTTTCCCCCATGTATTACACCATTATTACATTTGTACATTTATCATGTTGTTCTGGAGATTACAATTAGGTTTAAGTTAGTTAAGGGACTAGATTCAGACCCTTTTACGGCGATGAAGCACCATTTTGCCACCAGAAACATTCTTGGATGTTTCTTTTGGATGTTTCTTTTGCCGTCGCTTTTGGACGCCAGCAAGTGTGGTTATAATATATTTTGTACTGTTGCCTGAGCTTCAGTTTCATTGCTCATTTCGCTGTGAAACAGAAGGTAAACAGAAGCACGGTTTCCAAGCAAAATGAGCAGCTCTTGTTGAGATTTCAGTGCTTGTCGTCGGCCGACACATCTGTGTCTACAACATTAAAGCAGAAATTACTACGGTATAATGGTGCTTAGCATGTGCTACCTGAGGGTAAGTAGCTGACGTCTTGAACACCTAGACACTGTTGAGAGCCGGAAACCTTTGAGGCAGGTTTTCGAATGCTAGGGGTGTCCTGAGGTACATGATCTGGGATCAGTCCGTGTCATTTTGAAGTCGATGGGGTAAAAATGTGATGGGAGGCGTGTTCTGAGTCGTTGACATTCGCAACCAGCCCCTGAGGTCGAGGAAACAGGCCACAGACGCCAGCGAATAATTATCACACAAAGAGTGGATGGTTAGCTGTGTGAGTTTCCGCTAGCTGTGCCACTGGTGCCCTGTTTGGAGCACGAGAGCCGGGGTCTCTCCGTGTCAGCTTACGGAGCCCTGCCAGAATCTCCTAATCTTTGTCTGTTAGCGTCACGTGACCTCATCAGGAACTTGAGGGGCCGCGTCTCCGTTTTAAAGGACAGTACTTTGAATGTCATTTGACAATTTCCTTTTAATTAGAACTAATTTACAGAAAGATGCCCACCAGCTAATCTTTACAGGATAATTAAGTTCTATTTTCTTTACTTTTAATTAAAAAGTGGAAAAGATTTAGCTGATCCATAAAGAATTGTTCTTTTGAAATGTTCATCAGACTTCGTGATTCTTTTTGGCGTTGGTAATATTTAGATTGTATCTAATGTTTGCTCTCCTCTGAGTTATAGCTGAGATTTTTTTTTACCCAGTGTGTATTAAGAAGTGGAACTATCAGAATAGTTGAAATAGGAACTAGAGGCAAATTAGAATTGAATTAATGACAAATTTCTTGTAAATGGAAACGCCATCATTTAACACTAAAATAAAATCTTTAGCTATATCCATTTCATAAATGGTCGCTAGATGGTGGGGGGAGCTGTAATCTACATTGTGATTTGTAATAATTTTAAGTGACGACCCTCATTTAAGTCTTTTAAGACATATTTAAAAGTGTGTTATGCAAATTACCTCACCAAAGTGAATCAATTCTTCTTTACCCTATGCTGTACTATATATTTACAGGAAACCAATCATAGCCACACCATCTGTAGTAGAAAACATGTGACCTTTAACATTTTGTGTACCATTTGGCCACACTGTATTTCTGATTTCAGGGTAACATGTAGAAAAATTATATGACGTATACGCGCTGGCTATATTACACCACGTTTTCATTACCCCAGCTAATGCACTGAACGTTTCGGCTAGCGATAAATTAAACAATTTTGCTGAGCTAGTTACCTGCAGTGGATATGAATATTGATCGCTGTAGGTCATTTACATGTTCTGTAATTACTGTGACATGTTCCACACTTGGGAAAAGGCGGAGGAGCCTGGTGCGAGATCTGTGCTTTCACGGGGTACCTTTCGATAAAACGAGCGCTCGGCCTTACACCCTGATCCGCTCGGCCTAATTGGGGGCCACAGGCAGCAGCAGTCCTATTGACAGCCTGTCTTTGCTGGGGAGTCCTTTCTGTCTTTTACACAGCCAACAGGAGAAGACAAATGTTTCCACTCAGCCATGATGGTTCCCACAGGGAAAATGTGTCCAGTTGTTTGATTTGATTAAAGGTTCCCATTCCAAACTGTTTTTTTTTTGCTCCTAATGAAAAGAGCAACATCTATTTCAAATGCCAATTTTGTAATTATGCGCTATTGTATCTTAACAAAACTAAAGTCTATATTTTACCGCAGAATAACAGTGATACCGCTATCATGATGATTATGGTGATTGCGATTATTGTTGTTAGCGTTATTACCGTTATTACGGCTCGAAGCAGACGCTTTCACGTCTTGCGTCACTCTGTGTTAGGTGATATATCTCGATGTTTATCGCTCCGCCGAGGCCGATCTCTTTGCACATTTGCCGTTGCCCCGAACATAGCAGGTTGGTGTCGGCAAGCTAATAAGAAACAACCTTTAGCGGCGTGGTCAATTAGCGCGTCTTTGTCTTCATTTCCGTGTCAGATCCCCACACAGACAGGAGCTCTCTCGAGAGCGTCTCCTCTGCTGGGGTGCAGCAACCGGAGGACGACATCCCCCCACCCCCAAGCCGTCCCCGTCCAGCTCAGCATCTCTCTCTCTCTCTGTCTGTCTCTGCGGAGGGCGAACCGCGGAGGAAACCCAGTCCTACAGGGACGCGGGCATCTGCTGAGGCCTGGGGCCATGCTTAGAGGTGTTTCCAGCATTTTAATGGGCTACTGAAATGCCAGCGTGTTTTCATGCAGTTCCAATTCAAATTAATTGGAGAAGGAAGTGAAAGGAGACATTTTTTTGTCCCCCCCACCCCCCATTGCAGAAAAAAAATAAATAAATAAAGGGAGGGAGCGGTAACTTGAAGGCTACCAGGCAGTAAAACTAAAATGCACTTTTTTTTGTGGCGACGAAGCGTTTCTCGCAAAAATGCGGACAATTATCTCCATTAATCTCCTTTAGGTTCAGCTTCAGAGATCCCTTTCATCACAAATTTCGTCGCGGAGTCGGGTCTTGTGCCACTACATGGTGTTGGAGGGGGGAAAAAAAACCTGCTAGCTATAGCTGTTTCTTTTTCACTGACACAGAGACTATAGCTCACATTAAGGTGATAAGGAACTGCATAGAATAAAAATAAAGAAACATAAAAAGCTGTATAAAAGAGACACCTAGGAAAAAATGATGCCGTGAATTGCAAGTCCGTTTTCAGAGAACTGCAGTGCATAATACTCATGCTGCAGCAAACAATGTTGCTTATAGCTATTTTTAGTTAGCATTCCAACTTTTAAGAACTTTATATTGTGTATACGTCCATGACTCTGGTCATTCTGAAATTTTAGGCGAATATTATTCCACAGTCCATCTCGGCAGGCTATCCTTCCAGTGAGGCTGTTTCTGAATAATTTTTTTCTGAAAAAAATTAGCGATCATGGCCGCAAATTATAGGCTGTTTTTTTGGATTTCTGCATTGGGTTTCAAAGCTGTTTGTTGATGGTTGATTGTAAGGGTCCCTGAATTTAGGAAAGCGGCCATTTCTAATCACTGGAATTACATTGCTTAGCGACTGGAAAATCAAGTTAAACAATAGCACTGCCTATTAACGCCTGGAGAATGCGGCCTCCACCGGAGCCTTCCCATCTGGCTCTGCGTAGCGGCACCCAAACCTCAAAAACAATTCAAATATGCAAAACACACAACTCAGAGCTGGTGTGCGACTTTGTCGCGAGAGTGCCGCACAGCCCAGGAAACTTAACAGCAGCTTCCTTTGTATCAGATAAATGTTTGATGTGTTCCGACGTGTGTGAAATATGCTACGCTAAAGCTAAGTCCATCGTTGGGATGTTTTTATGGCTTTGATGCATGATTTTTCACGTTTTTTTGGCCTGCCCGTAACACAGAAGATGCCTTTCCTCTCTGTAGTAGACCAACAATGAGCTCCTTCTTCCGATTCAGTTCGTCTGTTTTTATATCCCCCAAAAGAACGCCCGTGCATCTTCACCCATCCAAAAGCCTGCCCCTAGAGCTTAGTTTGAGCCGTTTCTGGTTGTGAAATATTTTATACCAGGCCCAGCCGGTTAAACAAATAACAAAATAACTCTTATGTACGTGTGATATTTCAGTACACCTGTCAAGAACCTCTGGACATGGTCACATTCCTGTTTTATTTTTGTTTCTGCCAACGGGCGACTCAGGAGCTCTCTGAGGAGCCTGTTCAGTCGGGCAGGTAGATTTTATGTGGAATTTTACAGAATTTGCAGAAGCTAAACGCTTTTTTTTTTTCTTCTACTGACGTAGCAGCCGCTGCGGCTCACGGCAGACGGAGCTGGCAGAGGCTGGCCGTGGATGGGAGCAGGCCCGCCAGGCACACACTGCGGCCTGTGTCCCCATGTAGACTCAGGTGCAGCGTTTCATCCGCCGGCCAGCTTGGTCACATTTTCAATGGGCGGCAAGATTAAAAAGCTCATAGGTGGGAGCAAAATGATTTCCATGCTCATAGAGATGTGGGGCTTTGTTCTGTCAGATTCAATTACCTCACCTCTAATTAGGAGCCGTAGAGGAGGCTCCGTTTGTGATCCGGACATCACACTGTGTCGCCCGCTGATAGTGGGCACTGTTGCTATCGGCTCCCAGCAACCAGCTTCCCACACCGCAGACGGGCGAGAAGGCAGCCTAAAAATCTGCAGGCACTCACATCAGACCTGCTTGTTTCTCTGCTTTTCTTTTATTCCTTTTTTTGTGCACAAATGCAGTTTTTCGCGTTTCACTGGAAAATCCCAGGCAAACTGCACGGCAGATCAGCGTGTTCATTTCTCATATTTATTTTCTTTGGTATTGAGGACAGTGTCCCTCTTGGTCGCTCTGTTCTGAGGGATCTGTCAGAATGCTCCAGAGTATGTGCCCCCCCCCCCCACCCCCCGTATTTGAACGTCTCCTACCCCCTGTTGTAGTTTAGCTGTGCCCCACTGCTCCCTGTCTGAGTCGGGGCATTGCCTGCACAGTGGGTACACTGTGGTAGGGGGCCACGTGGGGCTGCTATTAGCATTGGCTCCAGAATTAGCCCCCGGACACGGCCGGGCTCTGCTCCCCGGCTCCCATGCTGTCGGGCCCCACGTTGGCCAGGGCCACAGCCGGCACCAGGGCACGGCTTGCAGGGACTCTCACTCTTCTGCTGACCTCGGTCACTAGAGACATGTACTCCTCTCCTGCATTCTGAGCAGCTTTGTACTAACTTTGTTCTATCAATGTGATTCACACATCTTAGCTAAATGCTATGCTAGCCGCTTCATCTCTCTTTAAGTAAGCAGTATTTTCGTAGTTTATAACTGTACTAACAACTCAGTTTAAACTGCACACTGTCTGAGTTAGATACTGTGCTGACCTGTCAGTTTCACTTGAACCTCGCTCAGCTGGATACTGTACTAATCTCTCGTTTTATCTCTAACTTTTCAGTTATGTACTGTGCTAACCTCTTTTGAAGCTTCTCTGATCCAATCCCCGTCAGTGTGACACAGCAGTAGTGTCCCAGCTCGGCCATAAACTTTCTGAATTAGATACTGCCCTAACTTGAGTATTAGCCTAATCTCTCTTAGTATGAGATGCATGTTTTTTTTTTGTTCTGTTGTTTTTTTTATATCGTGATTCAGGTAATGAAATCTATCACATAGCCATACAAGGCTTTGGGTTTAGGATAGCAAACCTTAATTCAGCAGAAAAGTTCCGGCATGATAACTCAGTCTAAGCATGTGAATGCTTGATGCAGCTCTCAGCCTAGGCTTGTGGCCTGGGTCTCATTCAGGCATTCCTTCCTAACAACCTCATTATCACCCCACTTTTTAAGCTGGAGTCAATCAGGAAGCCACTCCCCTTTCAGCCCTGGGCCGGCCCCTGTCAGTTCAGCAGGCCTCGGGGTTGTTCTCCCTCTCCGGTGAGCGCTTAGCGACGCCGGCTTGGCGCTGGCCCAGCTCTCTGGCCCTCTCAGGCCTGCAGATGGACGCACCAGCAGATCCGCCATGAATGTCCGTCGGGCAGATGCGTCTCTATTGGCAGAGGGGCCGCCGTGATGCCGATCATCACACAACAAGAAGCAGGACGCCCTACCTCATTATGGACACGCTGCCGTGTCTTTTTTGTTATATGGGGAGAATTTGACCCATACCGTTTTTGCTCTCCATACACGGCGGACGTCTTTTTTGGATCGCATCGCACAAGGCGGAAAATCAAAGTAATACCCCCCCATCCCCGACTAAGCGAAGAGAGACACGATAGCAGGGAACATGGGTGAGAGATCCCACAGACCATTCGTCAGCCGACCCATAGAAAAGCACCGGTGTTCGCGGGCCGTCGTGAATGTGACGGGGTTTTAAACAGTACACAACTAAATATAGCAGGGACAGCACTATCAGAAAATGAGTTAGGAGTGCGGCACGAGTCGTTTAGAAAGTCATTATTCTTATCTTTGCTGTCTCAAATTATTTCAGGTCTCTCCATGCAATGAATTTTGTATAATAAACTAAACATATGGAGGGGGATCAAACTTTAAGTAATCTACACAGGACCCAGGAACTCTCCATCAAAACCAAGCTTTTTGTCCCACATTTTTTTTTTCTTTTCGTAACGCCTTCATACATTATTTATGAAGCTCGGCGTCTCATAACAAATCGCATTGTTTGCTGTTAGGTTCCAGCAGGTTCGTTAAAGCGAACACGGCAGATTAGCGGCTATTGGCTCCGCCTCCCTGTCTCCTCAGTTTGAGCGTGTGTACGCTTGTCAGAAGGCTGGCTTTTTAGACCGGCTTGGGTGAGCTAATTTAATATTTCGATCCTTATCCCGAGACGCCGTTTTAAGTGGCAGAAGGTGCTCAGTGGCACCGCTCTGTTCTCCTGAATGGTGGTATGAGGCATCAGATTTATATATATAAAACAAGAAACCATAAAGCCATATTCATTTAAAGCCCCGCCCTCCCACTGCAGCCTCGATTACAGATCCACGTACTAATTCTTTTCATGTTACGGGGCTCCAGCCACTGTTGGCTTCCTACAAAGGAGTAATTTATAAGACTAATGAAAGGAATGAGCGTGGCATGGAAAGGGTGGGGGCGGGTCCTTCATGACCCCTCCCCCCCCCCCACCCGCCCACATGGCAATAAAGGGAGACAGGAGAATGCATGCACAGCACTGCTTTTGAACTGAAACAGTGGCTTTGTGGAGCTTTTCTTACATAAGAACACGCCAAATGGTGTCGACTTCTGCAATGCCAGCCTGAAACCGAAAGATATCCACCTGTGAGGATTGGAGGAAGGAGAGGGACGGGTCCACCCCAAAAGGGAATCAAGATAATGTGATTATTCATTATCTTGATTACGAAGGCCGCAGGTATTTCTGGGTGGGCTCCCCCCTGAAACCCCAACCCCCCCCCCCCCCCCCCCCTCCCAAAGGGAATGTCTCCTTAGGTCAGATCAGATAACAACCTGCAACATTTTAAGGTGAAAGAATGCTAGATGTTTTGGGGGAGATGCACCCTTTAAATGTCATTCGGGTGCAGGGTGAAATTTTTTATTCGAAACGAATACGATCCAGTTTGCAGCTTGCTTGATTGAAGCAAGTGGTAATATGCAAATGCAAAAAAAAAGATGTACAGCTACAAGCAAAACTCCAAAATCATTTAGATTTAAAGAAATAATGTTGCACAGAGGGGAAAAAAATTAATCACATGGAAAAATGTCTCCTTTAAGATTGCAGCGTTGTATGACCTGGAGCTATGGAATGTAAATGAAAAATCAACATTGTACCCTGTGATAAGGCTAACAAATTAATAAACGTATTTTCTTTCCACCTCGTCTTCTGTTGCTCCACTTGGCAAGGAACTCGGTTAGTTTGGAGTCTCAGATACTAGGAAAAGGAGAACATCTGTGTCATTAACATCATTTCGGGCCCCGTCCAAGATGCTAAAAGTGTCCAGGAGAAGCACGAACCTGGCCGTTTGAATGGTGGGCTTTACAGCGCAATGCAGCTGCGGATTTCATTGAAAACAATTCTGAAAGAGAAGATCGACATCTTTTTTATCTAAGCATCTCATGTCCAGTGATAAAAGTCACCAGGAAAGGAACTGTTATAGGGGAGATTGGGGACAATTGTTGAATTGACTAGGTAGGAGCCGTAAGCTCGAAGGACATATAGATGGGGTTAGTTGTTGTTAAAAATGAGTTGAAAGTCTGACACTATTCAAGAATGATCCCAGGTCTCCCCTAGGAAATCCAGAAATATGCAAAGCATGTTGTTTTTAAAAAGTTCTACAAAGACTAGTATAACCTTCATAATTAAACAATTCTAATATCCTAAATCTTTTGTATTTCTAGATATTCATTTGGCTGGAAAAGAATCCCATTTTAAGTACAGAAAGCAGTTCTCAGATTTACAAAGTGCATTTGCTTTTCTGCGGCATAGCGGCAGTAGACCTTTCCGGTAGTAGAACCTCAAATTTCCACCTCTGTTCTTTCCTGAGTTATGACAGAAAAGTTGAATGTTCCCATAACAGTCAAGTTGTTGTTGAAGAATGTTTTATGTAAAGTGACTATTTCAAATAGCACAGATAACACTGCATGGTCAAAGAGTTAACAAAACATGGAAATATTAAATAAACTGGCGAGCTGATTACACCATAAAATGGCGTGTATAATATAATGTAAGGTAAATAAACATGTGTGGTTTCTAACTGTGCGTAGCTATAACAATGCGGGTGTCTGCTGCAGAGCGTAAAAGGGATAATTAAGCATGGCCTCCTCATCCCAGCTATCGGAGCATCAACGTTATTTTGCCGTTTTATTGTTTTACAGCGCTCGTCGAGGGGTAAAACAGGAGCCTTTTTGACTACATTGTACTGCAAGAGAGATTTATTGAGCAGAGTAGGCAAGGAAGAAAAACAGGAAATGGGGTGGTGTGTGTGTGTATGTGTGTGTGTGTGTGTGCATGTGTGTGCATGGAAAGGGGAGGAAAGAGGTGAGTTCTGTATGGCCTTGAGCTGGCACTAACTCCCCTGACTGTTTCCACAAGCTGAAATTTCTCCAAAAGCAGAGTGTTTCCATGCATGGAGGTTCTGTGCCAGAGGATAGTCTCTATCCCAGAGCAGTCATAAAGTAGCTGCTGCGTAGTCATAGCTGTCTGTTCCGTGTTCCGTTCGGCACATTGGTCTGACGCGTCCTGCTTCTGTGCTGCCTGCTCGGGCCTGGAGCAGCTCTTGAACAGAAACATGCTTCTGTTGTTCAGGGCCGCTGGACGACGGCCTTGAGGAGGAGGAGGAGGAATGCATGTCGGAGGGGAACGAGCCCGTGGCGAAGGACGAGTTCTCCGTGGAGGAGAACTTCTCCGGCGACTTCGAACCCGAGAACCTGAACTGCGAGGACATGGAGTTCTTCTGCAGCAAAGGTGACCCTTAAAGGCAGAAAATGCTCCAGGCCGTCCGGGTTCACGAATCGGGTTCCTCCCTCTGCCGGCATTTTATGTGAAATTGCGTCATCGCTAGTCCTCTCTCACATGTCCGGCGCGGTTTGACCTTGACCCCTGACTTATGCGTAACGCATATGTAGCTGAAACAAGGGGCAGTAACATTTTTCCAGCTCAAGTCCCATTCACTATGGAGGCCTGCCCCATTGTCACCTGACTCTGCTGTAGCCTGGTGGGCCGGTTTGGGCACAGAGAGCCACCCCCTGGCTTCCACTGGCTTACAGAGAGAGATGCTGAATAATAACAGTGAGCACCCGGCCCAACCAAAGCCACATTCATTTGAATTCTACTTCAATTATTTATACTTTTTTTTTGTTTTTTTTTTTTTAATTTGGTCAAATCGTACACAAGAACACAAAACTCATCAGAGTCTCGCTCTGGATGCGCAGATGAAAGAAATGTCATTTGTCACAAGCCCCCGATTTGCCTGCACAAGGTGTTTCCAGCTTCACCAGCAGTCAAATGCTATGAATTTTAATTTTAAATTAAACAGTTTACACTTTCAGTTCCCCTAGTCCCATCTTGAAAAAAATATATATATTTTTTACACTTTGAAAGTTGAAACTATTAGCTTGGGGGATTTCACTAAAAGAAATTGTTTTCCTTTTCATGTTTTCTGTGCATAATAATATTTTTTCTTTTGTTCTTCAAGAGAAGGATTAAAAAAAACATCATTACATAAATCTAGATTTGGCAGCATTAAGACAAAATGGCTTCAACTGTATAGGTCATATAAAATTTTACAGAAAACAAAATGTGTGTAGATCTGATGGTTCCAGAACAGCATTTTGTATTTGTTCCAATACATATAATTATTTGCATATGTCACATGACATGCAGGTGGATACTGACTGACACCATCTCTGTGGTGAACCACTGTACTTCCATGTTTCTGAGATCCTAACCTTTGACCTTTGACCCCTACAGGGCCATGCTAGTGGAATGCCCTTTGTACAGTTAAATATTCTTGTGGTCATTCTAATGATTTCAAGCAGCTGGAACAGTAACATTGAGCAGGTGAATGGAAGAACCTACAGGGAATCTACAGGGAATTACATGTGCTGCCGTACGAGATACAGTAGCTAGGCCTCTAATTGCTCCCATTGGAATGCCATTAAATCACATCGCTGCGATCGGCGAAGTTTAGCGAGCCCAATGCTTCAGTTAAGTTATTAATGTCTGCGAATGAAGCAAAACTGTCAGGGTTCGAGTTACAAACCGTTTTAAAAAGTATAATCGGGGTACAGTATTAAAACAGATCCTTCCTTAATCTTTCCCCTTTGGCACAAAGACCTGTAAGATTTTCCACTTATGCTGTCTCAACCCACTCTCCCAGCAAAATATGAAAGTGCTCTTCTCTTCAGATTTTGTTGTGGTTCTATAACGGTTATACGCAGTCATCAGGTGCAGTCATGAATCCCCCTCTTTCCACAATTATACCTCTTTGAAAGTAATTTAACTGGTTTTCTGAGTGGCTTAAATCTGCCACGCTCACACGGAAGTGGCATGAATTGAATGTAGCACAATCCGTCTACGTTAAATGGTCGTATTTGTGTTTTTCCTCGAATGTGAGGAGGGAGAGGGACGAGCCCTTGATTAACTAAACCCTCTCAGATTTCGATGGCGTGCCGTAATGAGCCCAGTGTTGAGTTGGACGCGGGTTTTAGAGGAGCCACTCATCACCAATGCCTTTATCTGCTGCCGCTTTTTGCCTTCCGTGTGAGGTGTCTCCGCGGGAACAGCCGGCCTAGTCCCCCGGTCTTAGCTTAGCCTTGTATCTGTGTAGTCACTCACCGAAATGGGCTTGTCAGGAGGGCCTAAAGCCTCTATTAAAAGTTTCGGCCTATAATAGGTATTAAAAAGCGGCCTGAACACAAAGAGCGGCACCAATTTTCATTAACATATGAAGCGCCTATTAACTTTGATCGCGGTACGGCGAAGGAGCAAAGCGGCTTAAAAGGCACAAAGGTCGAGAAGTTGAATGTCACCGAAGTCTTAGCTGCTCCCCTTAGCCTCGCTGGAAAAACGCTCCTTGGATCGTCGCTGCGGGTACCTGGGAGGGGGCTGGCGGCAGAGTCCGGTTACGTAGCCCTTCAGACCTTGTCGGGATAGAGGCAGAGGTCACCCTATAGGCCTTGGTGTCTGAAAATATAAGACCATACTCCCCAGCCTCCGCCATATTGGTTTTTGTGTACATGCTCGGCAAAGCAGTGGTTTAATTTACAGTCTGGCGCCTTTGTTTATTAGCTTGATTAGCCTGCTTGAGGTACCTCTACGTCTTTTGCTCATGTGCTCCTGTAGAGTTATTTCTTGTTATTTGCGGAGTTACTTGTCGTTATTTGTTTATTCCATCTATCCATCCATCCTTTCATCCAGTGCAGGGTTGCAGGGGACACTCCTTTATTGGGTCTTGTTGTTTACTGCCGATCTTGTTTCATTGTATTCAAACAACTATAAAACTCTGAAAGTTGAAACAGAGTAGCTTGACTTCGGGCGAGACTCCAGTGAAGTTCTTGAAGGTGTGACCTTGTTCTCCCCCCTTTTCGATACCCGTAAACCAGCAGCTTCCCCCCAACCTTCGCGTTTATAGAGGTTCCTTGGTGTCTGGTGGATGCACACAGGCCCCACTTTTCACAGCAGCTATTTACAGCCTGTTGTCATGTTTGCGTGCCATGATTTTGTGAGTGATCGCTTTCATTTATAAGAAGGCATCTATTCCAGAAATCATAAAATTTCAGTATAGCCTTTTTAAACATGCCTTTTCTTTTATAGAAGTCGTGAAGAACGAGAAAGGAGGTTTGTAAGAAGTTTTTCTTTTTTTTATGTTACTTGTTGTAGGTGTAGTGTGCAGAATGGCTTTTCACCTAGCAGCTACTTCTAAATTAAGCTTTAAGCTGTTGCATAATCACTTCTCACGAATTAACGTTTTACTCTTCCAAAAATACCCGGGATTTTGGATACTGCCACATTCCGTGCTGTGCTGCTGCGGTATACTGTAGCAAAAGAGGAAAGAATTATATTATTTATTTGTGTTGGTGACCCTCGCAAACTATGACTGATGCTCGGTTACTCACCACGCAGTACGCGGTTAATAGATTCATCCGGGGCGGCGTGTGATTAACCATTCACCAGCTGGGTCATTCTTACTACTACTGAGAATGACCAGAATAAGCTGTAATTATGGTGTCTCGTGTGAATGCACGCTGACCTTTTGCGGAATATTCCCTCAATAAATAATTGATATTGTAAAACCTGGTAACTTGCCTGCAATAACTACAGAGTGGACCAATTAATTACGGCGGCCTTTTTTTCCCACAATGAGGCGAGGCGGGAGCTCCCGCGCGCGGGCGGATCTTCTCAATATTTCAGCGCGGAAGGTGGCCTTCGGAATGGCAAATGTGGAATTTTAATGCAAAGTTATGCGGAGAATATGGGAAATGCTAATTTGCGGCGTGATAAGATGAATCGAGATGTCCCTTTAGCCCCATTTAACTCAGTGGAGGAAATTAATCATTAATGTTTGTTAAGTATGACAATCTAACTGGGCCAGATCTACATGCTCCAAGACCAAACCGGAGCAAGATAACCGGCTGCCGACAGAGGGGAAGGCTGCCAGACTCCGTAATGGGGGCTGTTTGGGAGCTTTCTTGCATGCCTTTAAAGAGACAGTAACGCGGTTTTCGCCGATCGCCTCCCAGCACCCCCAGAACCTAGCCGGATCCACTGTTTCCGTGGATATTCTTTGCAGATCACTAGCGATGGGCGTCTCCGGCCACCGTGATTTTCCGCAGGTGTGAAACATCAGGGTCCCGATTTAAGGCGGCCCATGTCCTGTGTCTGTCCTGAGGAGATGGTGATGATGTTGGTCTTCTTTCAGGGCAAATCTACCCAGAGTTAATGACTGCATCTTGTGGTCAGACTGTACCAGGTGACACTGGTTTCTTTTTCGCTGGTGATGAGAAAAAGTGGTTTCCCGCTCTGTCTCCTTGTCCTCGTTGGGGAGGATCTCTCTAATCTGCACAGTCCTTTAGCTGTATAG
Organism: Petrocephalus schoutedeni; assembly: GCA_026780765.1. NCBI lineage: Eukaryota > Metazoa > Chordata > Actinopteri > Osteoglossiformes > Mormyridae > Petrocephalus > Petrocephalus schoutedeni. The sequence continues at coordinate 10,690,865 of JAODKL010000135.1, forward strand.
CACCAGTGATTTGTTTGCGACTGAGCTTTAGTAAGCAGGAGGCTAAGACAACACTCCTACCAGGTACTGGCTACAGCCTCCCTTTGCTTATTCCATGTTTTAATGAGTTGTCTGATTAGAGATGCCTGTCTGCATGCTAGTGCTGTACTGGGCTGTTATTTTTTGCACTTCTGGCCTTCCTGTTAGCTTTAACAAGTCTGGACATTCTCCTTTGACCTTCCTCATTATCAGGGTGCTTTTTTCAGGAAGAGAACTGCATTTGGATGGATGTTTTTTTTTTGTTTTTTTGTTCGTCACACCATTCTCTGTAAACCCTAGACACAGTAGCACATCAGAATCTCAGGAGGCTATTTCTGAACTGCTGGAACCACCCAGTCTGGAATCAGTGGGCATGCCATGTTCAAAATCACTTAGATCATTGTTCCTATTCATTCTAATGCATAATTAAACTAACAGAACCTCTTGACCCTGTCTGCATGCTTTATATATTGAGTTTCAGTCATATGATTGACTGTTGTGTTGCATTAAGGTGTACCCAAAGGTGAATAGCTCAGATCCAGAAAGTAAAAATTCAGACCAAGATTTACTTTCAACCAACCAGTTGAGTAATGTGAAACTCTTTAAATGCAACATGTTGGTTGAAACAGAATCTTGGTCAGGATTTTTACTTTCTGGACATATAAGGTGCAGAAACTATCCACCTCTGGGTATACCTAATAAAGTGGTTTTAGAGTCCTAGAAGGTCAGGTGACAAGGCGACACTGTGGCTCCCGTGGCATAGGTTTCCGGGTCACTGGATCACTGGATCACGGCTATCCCCCCCCCCCCCCCCCGCCACGGATAGGCATGGGCAGTTGAGGAAGATGGAAGACTGATCACCACAAAAGTATGTTGTCAAAAAATCAAAGGTCTGTGATGATGTCACAGGGGAACCTTTTTTTTCTTCAAAAAACAACATGGCTGTAATAGACTTTGTGGGGAAAAAAAAACTCTTGCTTGGCACATGTAAGGCTTAACGTCGCTTTTGCGTGGGAGTCGTCTTTAAGGCACAGTCTGTGCTCCATGAGAGGGAGACGTCGAGCTGTTTTACATGAGGATCGCGTTTGTCGTCACTCTATATCCGTGGGATTATCGGAAGCGGGTCATCCTTCAAAGGCATTTCTCGGGAAAGATTACCCCCCTGATCCATCCGGCCGAGCGGCATGCATCTCTGTCGTTTCCCCTTTAATGCCGATCACTTCATTAGCCTCTTGATCCACTTGATAAGCCATCGAAAGGTCACCTTATGTAAACCAGTGGAGATGAAACTAAAAAGTGATAGGACCCCCCCGGCTGATGCTCTTCCAGACATCTCTGCTCTCCTTTGGGACACCGAGGATGGAATTTCCCAGAACTCATCGTGTTTGACCTGTTAAACTGTGGTGTTCTGCAGAAATCCAGCCATGCTGGGAGTAACTTACGGAAAACTTGGCCAGTTTCTCAGACTTTCATGATTAGGGGATGCACGTTTCTGGAAGTCGCACGTGCAGGATTGATGTTTTCTGAGGGCTTTCTTAACAGAGACAATGCTGTTAGGGGGGTGGGGGTGGGAGAAAGCCAATATGACTTTGTTTCTACCTTGCTGGAGGAGCTGTTTGTGTAAATCGCCTATAAGATTATTGACCTGGGCACGTGGCTCCTGCGTTTAACTGCGATCAGGCAGGTGGCAATGGCTCTGATCGGAGCCACGATACAACGGATTTGTAACCTGCAGACCTGTCTTCAGAATCTGTAGCCAGACCTCCATCCACACTGAGCGATGTCTTCTCTTTGGATCTACACTAGCCAGCCTATCAAAAATCGCAGTCAAGGCAGCCAGACATCAAGGAAGATCAACTTGGAAGACAATATGGGGGTTGGGGGGGGTGCAGGAGTGTGACTCAATGGGTTTGGCATCTGTGCTAGTGGTCAGAAGCTTGGACGAGCCACACCTTAGTCGGGCACCCAAGTGAGCAAGGCCCTTAAACCCCCAACCATCCCCCC
>JAODKL010000135.1:10707097-10730493 GCA_026780765.1 Petrocephalus schoutedeni
CCCCCCCCCCCGCCCCCCCCCCGCGCCGGGTGACTCGTCTCGGCCGCGGGTGTCTTAGGCTCAGCGGCTCCATCCTCTCCATCAGCGGGGGTCGTTAGCGTTGCCTCGCCGACCTTGACCTTCCCGGCTGGAGACTTAAGTTTAGCCTCTTTATCGTCGTATCTCCAGGCATTTAAAAATACTCCTGAAAACTGGATGATTTAACCCACTTTTACGCCGTTCACATCAAAACTGGATGAGGGGGGAAAAAAGCTTAATCCATCTTATCTGTTGACTGTCAAACTGCTCTGGCTAAAACCTACTCACAAAAGACAACTAGGTCACCCAGGAAAAACAGAATTCCGGTTAGGGGAACTTTGAAATCCCTGTAATTGAGTGTGGAAAAAGGGTAGAAAGCCATTTTGGTGCTAATGACTGGTGTAGTGGGGGGAATCCGTTACTGGCAAGTCAGTCCCACCCCCGTATTATGTAAGTAATACTGCTGGAGTGAAACGCAGGTTTCCTGCTGCCTCATCTTCATTTATTCACCTTTTATTAAAAAAGAATCACTGAACAAACTGATCCATCCATTTTCCAACTGCTAATCCAGGTCGGGTGGTAGGAGGGCTTGGAGCCTATCGCAGGCGGCGTGGGGCACAAAGCAGGGGAACAGCCGTGGGGGGTTGCAGTCCCTCACATAGCAGGCACTCCCAGTCAGACTCTTTGGACTGCAGGAGGGAACCAGAGACCTGAAGGAACCCAACGCAAAAAAAAAAATCTCTCTATCTATTTACTTATATCTATATTTTTCATGGCCTCAATAGGGTGCTGGAAATGTTCCTCAGAGATTCTGGTCTATGTTGCCATTATTGCATCATGCAATTGTTGCACATTCATGCTCAGAATCTTCCACCACATCCCAGATCTGGTGACTCGAGGCCATTGAAGTCCTCTGAAGTGATTGTGATGTGGAACTGGTTTGAGATGACTTGCGCTTTGTGGCATGGTGCATCATCCCGCCTGAAGTAGCCATTAGAAGATGGGTAAATTGTGGCCATACAGGGTTGCACATGGCCAGCGACAATATTCAGATTTAAATGCTGCTCGATTGGTACAGTATTATGTGGCCCAGTGTGTGCCAGGAAAACGTTCCCCACATCATTACACTGCCACCACCAGCCTTGAACTGCTGACACAAGGCAGGTTGGGTCCATGGATTCAGGCTGTTTACGCCAAATTCTGACCCTACCATCTGTGTGCCTCAGCAGAAATTGAGATTCATCAGACGAGGGGACGTTTTTAAATCTTCGACTGTGCAGTTTCGGTGTCCACCGTGGCCTCAGATTCCTTTTCTTTGCTGACAGGAATGGAATCCAGAGTGATCTTATGCTGTTGTAGCCTTTTCAACCTCAGCGTGCCACTGTTGTAAAGAGTGGCTATTTGAGTCACTGTAGGCTTCCCGTCAGCATGAACCACGGCCATCCTCTCATCAGGAAGGTGATTCCACCCCCAGAACTGCCATTCGCGTTTTTTGTTTTTCACACTGTTCTCTATAAACCCTAGTGGCTGTCATGCATGACAATCCCAGGAGATGAAATACTCAAAGTACCCTGCCTGGCACCAACAGCCATGCCACGGTCCAAATCACTCAGATCACATTTTTTTCCAGATCCTGATGTTTGATCAGACCATAAACTGAAGTTCTAGACTCATGTATGTTTTTATACATTTAGCTGATGCCATGTGATTGGCTGAATAGATATTTCCTTGAACGGACAGGTATAGCGTGTATGTACACGCACATATATATATATATATATATATATATATAGTGATGTATGTATGTATGTATGCATAACTTACTATCTCATTTAAATGATGGTTTCATGTCTTTATATCAAAAACCATGGTTTGATCTCAAAATCCTATTTTACACCCATTTTAAGTGGCCACAGTTGGAAACACGATAGGTTCAACAAATGAACTGATGAACAAACCTGAATTGAAGGATGTCCCAGACTTTAATCTACAAATTATCATTATGCTTTGTTCTGGCACATTTGATTTTAATTATATTCTGTGCAGAGATTTCAATTATTAAGTTTCAGCATTTAAACACGACGAAGACGTGCCGTCCTCTAGATGATAGTACAGATACATGTGAGGTGGGGGATTTTCTCCTCTCTTAAAAGCCTGCCATTGATCTCAAGTGTAGTTTATGTTCAGAAGATAGATGTTAGAGAGATTTGCATGCTGGTCTGCTCATTGGATTATTTTCTGAAATGTTAAAAATAGTTTCCTCTTGGCACTCCGGCTCCTTGCTCCTGTCCATGCAGTTAGATAAATGTCTTAGATTATTATGTAACTCTGATTGGCACTGTGATTATGTTTGTGGTACTGTGCCCTGTCGTGTCCTGGTACCCCATGTGGAGTTTGCCCAACCTCATACCCTACAGTTTTGGGGACGACCTCCAGCATCACTGCAGCCCTATACTATAGAAATGGTTAAAGAAAGTGGATGGATGGGCTCATGATGCACATAAATAATTCTCTTTATTCAGAAAAGACACATTGCTAGTTATTACTAAAATAACTTACTTTTTAAATTAAAGTGTTATGATTAATATGCTTAATATGATGTTACGTAATTAGTTCCTTTTTATTGAAGTCAACAGCAGCAAAACATGGTGGGACCCTATCGAGCCCATAGACACATGCCGTCATCGGGACGCTGAGAGCATCTTGGATGTCTCATTAGTGTCATCAGCCCGAAGGCATCCTTTGGGTCCAGGCCAACCCTCTGTGTACTTTTTAAGTCCCTCCTAATTCCAGTTGTCTGAAAACAAAGTTGACCTGGAACATTCCCGTGGCCACCGGGGGGGGGGGTGAGCTCTCAAGCCTCGAACCCCCCCAAGTCGCCGTACGCGCCTCGGTGGAAACTTTGCCCGACGAGGCCACTGACTTTCTCAGCAGAGCGAGACTCCAGCCAGACGAGTGAGGGCTAAAGCCTCCTTCTGCGTTTTAAAACAAGTGTCTCGCCAGGCGATAATGGCGGGGCTCTAGGTTATAAATGATGCATTTTGCTCACTTGGACCTGATAATAGCAGTTTGGGTGGGGGGGGCGGGGGGGGGAGAAAGTTCATCGCTCTCTTATCAAGGCACAGTGACATTTCTCCTTCAGCTGTTAAATTTCATATCGCATATCTCCTTTAAAGCTGTAGCACCTTTTGTCGGCCGATACAGTGCATTCCATTTCAGCCCGTATAGCTCGGCATGCTATATTAATTTGTATCCTATTTTGGCAGCGCTATGCCCCTCGCCGCCGATAGCGATGCCTCCGATAGCTTCGCCCTGTGAATTGTCACGCGGGAGTTTCCGCATCTCCTAGCTTCTCACTCACACAAGGTGTGGGCTTCACTGCTTCTTCTCGGTTGTGTTTTTTTATTTATTTATTTTTTAAAGCGTGGGATGTTACTGTTGCTTAATTTTTTATTTTTTAAGTAAACTCCAGTTATCCTGCAACTGAAGCCATGTTTATTTCAGAGGGTAAACACATTAGTAAGGTGACACATACATAAATTTGTCGCAGTCGATCAGAAATCTATTATGATTAACTAATCAGGAAGTGTGATATTAAATATTATTATTGTGGCTATTAGCCGTATAGCATGCATGTTCTTAATGTTTTAGATTGTATCAGTTCTTCAGCTGTTCCTCTGATGAATTATGTAATGAGTATGAACTGGGCACCATCCATCCTTTTGTCTTATATCCGAGTCAGGCAGCTTAAGGCAGAGGCAGGGTATACACAGGACAGGATGCCGGACTCATAAATTCCTCCCAACTTTATTGTGATATATTGCAAGCTTCGGTGAAGCCGCCAGACTTTTTGGATACCCGTCATACCTTCATAAACCTGCATATGGTATAAAAGTAATATATATAAAAACATGCTGTCCTTCACTGCCCTTCCCATTCTTGGCAAACCTTAAATTTAACCCTAACCCAAATCTAAGCCTAATCCTAACGACAGAAGAGAAGTAAACCTAAGTAGGGGTAACTTGGCTAACCAAGGGAACCAGGAGGACAGTTTGGATCTGGCAGCGGATCGCAGATTAACACAGAGGTGCTCAGCCCCGTGTTCTGCTGACGGGAAAGTTTGGTGAAAGATCTGCAGCCGCTTTCTTTGCGTGGCCTGGCTGGGCCTGAGGCAGAGGTCCGGGCCGATGTCCATCAGAGCCACCCCCGGGAAGGGCTCGCCTCCGGCGGCCTGCAGTTCTCCGGGAGCCGCCCTCCGCTGCATGTAGCCGCGCAGCCCTATCAGAAGGAGCGGGTCCCCGCTTGCGTCCGTTGGTGGCACACGGCAAACAGATGCCAGCGCTGGGCGTCCTGGGCCTATCTGAGGAGGATCTCTCCACATAAAGGGACATTCATTGGTGTGCCAAGTATCTGTGGAGAGCAGGAACAGACCCTGGAGTCTAGCGACAGATGATGATCTTATCGAAGGGGGTGGGGGGGAGTAAGGGGTGGGGGGTTGGAGAAATCTCTTTAGTCCCACGTCAGCTGCTTCTTGCCAAGACTGTGGCATTTTAGTGCTGGGATGCGTATCCTAAAAGGATGGGTCTGGGATGGGTGAATCCTAATCTTCTGTTGCGCCTTGGTCATGTGACTGCTGGGAGACTTTTACAGCAAACTCCCTCTAAACCGTATATCTTTGATAGGTTGGTTGACAAGGTGCTTGGCAAAATGAATGTTAATTATCTGTCATTTCTTTTTGATGACAGGAGATGCTATCTGACCAGATAAGAAAATATGACACATTGCATACATAATTATATTGTTTACGTTTTCTACACCACCTGTGCATGATGTACAGTACACATTTTTATTGTATATATTTTATACTGACTGTAATATCTAGAAAAAAAATCAGATTCATACTTTAAATTCTTGGCTGAAGACATTTTGGTAAAAACAGTATTTTCAATGAATACATATTTTAAGATCTATCTAAAGGTATGTTATACAATTTGAAAATTCATTTATTTATGTCAGTGGTTTTCTGTTATCATGCATCTGAGTACAGCTTTGCATTTGAAAATTGGCGTCAAAGACATATTATTGTGTGTATAAGACAAAAATAAATACTATAAATCGACAAACTGGTAGCTGGTGAAGTTCTGTGTATGGAATAAAGGTGATACAACGTTGTAAGCGTGTTATTGAGTTTCCCCTGATGCGTATGCAAATCGTACTTTTGGATTCCATGTTTTCCTCAGATCTCTTTTTTTATTTTGCTGGTGTGGGCAACAGCTGTGAAGAGCCAGCTGGGGATTCAAGGTCCTCTGGCTACATTTGGAAGGGGACACAAACAAATGGCACCCAGTCACTGTGCATGTCACCCCCCCCCCCCCCCCCCCCCCCCCCCCCCCCCCCCCCCCCCCCCCCCCCCCCCCAACCCCACCCCCGCCCGACCCTCCCGTCCCCTATGCCACAGAATCCACTACCGTAGCCGGCTTTCCAAAGTGTCAAGCAGGGCTAAACGAGAGCCCACATCCAAGCGGTAAAGGGCCGGGGGCCTTATCAGAGGACAAACAGGATGCATCAAGCCGGGCCCCTTCCTCCGCGTTCCTTTCTCCCTGACGCTTGCCAGCTGTGCTTGGATGCTTAATTATTTTGTCTTAATGAGCTTTGTCCCACCTCTGCCGACCACACTGCCCCGCGATGCCGGGTGCCGCCTGGGCTGAGAGGGAACACGTCCCCCGCCCGTGCTTCCCCCTCGGTTCACGGAGAAGACAAAAAAAGTCCAACAGTGCACACAGTTGCCGCCGTGCAAGGTTCTGCATCCTTTGATACGACCTTTTCATCCACAAATCCTTGGCCAAAAGTATTAGGCCCCCAGATTTTTCGCACCAGGTGCTAATTTCTTTAATGATAATTACATGTACTTGTTAATTATTATGGAAACCGTCTTTTACAGCAGTGCCATCAGACTGATACCTTGATACATGAGGGACATTCTAGCAGGAAACTTCTGGATAGTGAAGAATAAAGGGTTGGGTGTTGGTGTGATTCAGCAGGTTTAAATCCTAGGAGGGGATTGCTGTGATTCTTGAAAAAAGGGTGCATTTCTTGTAAGGAAACTACAATTGCCTCAGTGCAAATATTAAATATTGCCAAATGTCATTATTATATAACTCTATCTGTGGTCAGGAATTCACCTGTTAAACCTCTTTCAAGCTTTTTAAGGTTAACGGGGGGGAAAAAGATACACAAGCAAGTCTGCGAAAAAAGTTCCCGCCGTCCGCACCAGGACTGCTGCAATACACAGGAAACACAGGCAAAGCAGGAGCATATCTTTTTGTTATATGAATGTTTTGGCTCAAATGATGACGGTTAACTCTGTCTCAGATGCGGACAGTAAGAGGGTGGAGTTTTGTAAAGCAGAAAGGTGGGGCGCTCCCTGCAGCCTGAGCAGATGTACGTGCAGGTAGCTGTGAAATTTTAGGGCCTGATTTCTTGCGAAGCCAGTCAGGCTCGCTTAATCGAAACTCTCTGTGTTGCCAAGGCGACCGCTCGGAAATGCACGCTCGAGATCCGCATGACTTTCTCGAGAAAGCGGGAGTCGTGACCGGGAGTCCATTATCATAACTATTTGATTAATCACTGCCCTAAAAAAGTACACTAAATCTAAGAGATAAGATAGGGCTCACAGTGCTATCCGGTTACACATTTAATTAGCTGGAGTTCCACAGAGCTCTAACGAGAGGGGCCCTTCCAGGAAAAGCCCGAAATAGTTCCTCTGCCAGCTACCAAGCCTGCAACATCTCATTGAGATTATCAGAGGAGCAGAGGGCTTCCAAGAGGGGTTTCATTGGGGTTATTTTCATTTACCCCCCCCCCCCCACACACACACACACACACGCACACACGTACCCGTAACAGACTCCGCTCTTCCCGGTGTAGTACATCCAGAAATGTGAGCAGGTATCCCAAGTCCGGGCCCACACTGTCAGCCACGCAGCAGTCTGTCTTATTTAGTGTCTTATGTTCGCATTTGATTCACTTAGCTGATAAAGTTATCTCTGACCGTGTACTACGGCCCTCTTGGCAAAAACGTAGTACAAAAGTGCACGAAATGAAAGTTTCACGATAGCAGGTGAGAAGGACATTGAAGCAGAGCTTTTTTTTATCTAAAATTTAAACGCTTTGCAATATTGACTAAAGCCACTAGGCCGAACCTGGCACAGGGCAGCGTCCCCTTCGGAAGCCTCCGCGCCCGTTAATGATGCACTCGACCCGGGGAAAGCCACCGAGCAGTCAGTACTCAATCCTGCCCCACTTGTGGATGAAGCTGGATGAAGTTCTTACAGCGAAATGATTCCTTAATCAGGCACGTTAGATGGTAGATAAGCTACATCTACTAAATATACAGGAAATGTGCCAGTGGGGAAATGTTTTATTTTGGAAAAACAAAGACTGGGGGGAGCTTAAGGGTGTAGAGATTAGTAGCGTCGCAGAAGCCGACAGCATTCACACATCACCCCCTGAGAGTCGGCCTCACAGTTTTGGCCCACGCGTGATGGCTCTCACCTTGCTGTTTTAGGAGAACTGGACGTCTTCCACAAAGACGGAGAGCGTCGGATCCATAGCCGGCAGCAGCTCCCCGTCGGCACCACGTGGGGACCGTTCGAAGGGAAGATCGAGATGAACGCCGATGGCGGCGGCACGGTACGTCGCCTCCGTTTCCCCGTTCCCGCGGACGTCTCCTGCCCAAGCCCCGCACCGCTAGCGGGCGCTAGCCGCTTTGCTACCTCAAGCTGCTTGGGCTGCTTGAAAAACTCAGACTTTAACTTTGTCTTTCATCGACAGGGGGTACCAACCCCCCCCCCACGAATGATGGATCATGGCGAAGGTGGTTTTAATGTTTTAATGGGGGGGGGGGATCTCCCTTGACATCTCTTTGACATGGAGTTGACTGTTCTGGAGTCAACTCAACCTAACAAAAGGCTTTGAAGTGCATCCATTTTAACTCTTTAATCTGCATATTTTATTACTAAATGGCTTAATTGGTAGATTTTGAGTTGAGTCCAGAGCCTGGTTCAGTGTATTCACCAGCCATTGTATTTGATGTTATACTCTACACAGATTTACAGCAATCAGCTAGCTTTGGTTGTTTAAACATCCTTGTTAAGTTCTTTTAACTGCTTATAAAAAATATGTTGACCTGACTGCTCTGGTGGAAAATGAAATCCTTTAGGGTTTAATATTTAATTTTGCTTTTGGATTAATTAAGCAATACTTATTAAAAATTGTAACGAATCTCAGTTATCCTGTTAAGAAACATAAGGAATTGTCCTCAAGGAGTTTGGACTCAGTGATCCATTTTCCCCAGGATTACTTTTGCACACAACTTCACTGAATCCCGCTCCAAAATGGTTTGGACCATTTCAGAGCCTGTATCCCATGTGCTCCCCCCCACCACCCCCAGCAGTAGCTAAGAAATAAATAATGGAGTGCCTTTGAAATAACTGTATTTTTTCCAGTACTGAAAAACTTAACACCCTTTCCCATGTCACATTTAAGTTAGCTCTCCTTGTGGATTAACGCTTCAAAAACGTTACAAAAAGCACAAATATTGGTTCCGCTCACACGGAACAGTCCCACGACACTGCGATTCAATGACACGCCAGCACCAGAAACAGCAGGGACAATTAAAGTGGAAATGCCGGCCAGGGAGTAGGGACGGGAAGGGAGTTTAAGCGCACCTCACTGGGGTTATCGCGGGTTTGAACTGAGCCACTGAATCATTCCCACGTGCCGGTGAAATTCCTTAATTTAAGCGTGAACCTCACAGTTCAAAGATCACCAGTGGGGAGGATTTATCTGGGTAATGGTTTGGGAGAGGAGGTTAAAAATTATGTTTAAACCATACTAATTAAAGGGTTCGTTTAGTGCTGTGCAACACTGTGATTTAAGAACCCCGGGGCTCATTTGGCACAAGGCAGCTTCTGTGCGGCAAAACACGACTTCTGAGTTTCCGCCTCCCCGTCTCCCAAAGGATGTCCCTGCCGATGACAGATAGGCAGAAGGTTTTTTTACTTGTTTCTGTCCTGATACAATGCATTACATGTGGTGATTTTAACTGGATCCTCGGAATGCGCGGAATGTTATTTGGAATGCACCGAGCATGGAATACCAAAGCGGGTCCGTTGTTTACCCATCGGACGCCGCCTCTCTCGGAGTGCCGCTCATAGTTTCACGGAGAGGACGAAGTCATCGGGCCAAGCTCCTGACATGATTTGGCTCGAACGGGGAATCGGACTCGACGCAACCTTTAGAAAGCGAGTCGATACCAGAGTAAGGACATAAGGGGGATCCCATCAAAGGAAAGGCTGTGGATCTCTACCCAGGGTCAGGAAGAGAACTGCCTGGTCCATATGCATGCTGAGTATCTCACTACTGGGTCACTGAGGGCAATGAAGCACTTAAGTTGGAAATGAAGCTTGATCACTCCTTGCACCTGTACCGCACCCAAGCGGGAATTTCAGTGGCTTGACCTCTAGAGGCTATTAAATATAGGCATTGCGCTTTTTTTTTTCCATTTGAATTTTGAAACCGTAGAGGTGAAAGAATTACCCTAGCCATCCAGGTACAACATTGAAGTCAGGTGCAGAATTGCGGGCTTTCGAATAGAGGGTTTGGTCAATGGACTGAAATCAGGAGCTCTACTTGCGCGAAGACTATGCTTCATCATTAGAATGCTCTGCCGCCATAAACGAGAGACACGCTGACATGATGAGAGGTGAAAACGCCATCAAATACAGATATTGCTCAAAAACATGGGAAATGAACGTTTGGTTTTCTAATGCTGTCATGTTGAAAAAAGTTTTCAAGTATTACAATTGATCTCTAGGTGTCTGTATTTTGGCAGATCTGAAGATGATTAAATATCGAGCCAGGAAGCATCAGTGTGATGTCACACAAATTCATCTTCTATGGCTTCCCAGCTTGAGGGGTGACCTGATTCTGGGCATCGTGAATGCTGGGTGTTTGACTCAGAGCCGACCGTATGCCATTGTGACCTGAAGGTCATGTTGGAAGCTAAAATTCTCTGCATGAGGCCAATTTAGATGCAAACATCAGTATGAAAGCTTTGTTCTGGGGTCTTCTGATTATACCTGGCTATTAGGGCAAGGCTGCTCATTAAGGCATCATAAGGTGGGGAATTTGTGAAGATGCTTTAGAGGTGGAACTTTAAGTAGATACCTAGGTTTGTGAGGATATTTGTCGTTTAGCTACATTTGCTTAGTTCTATACTTTCATACCTGATGCACTGGTATTGGAAGAGTTTTAGGCTTTAATTATTTTGTTGAACAAAAATTTTAACAAACGTGATGGGGTTTTATCTGCAGTCATGGTGCATGATTCTTAATTGCAAAGATGTCACTTATTCTGTCATGGCAAGAAGATTTGGAACACCAGTAGGCTGTTGGGGTGACTAACCCCAGGTGAAATTTCGGGAAGCAAATCGAGATTACAGGAGACATCATCATTCATGACATGGGGGATTGCATTTCGGAAGCAGTGGTGGAGTCGGTCATAGCTGGCTCCTGGCCCATAGACCCAAAGTGTGCCCGGCCCTGTGTGGGACTCTCTCGCAATTCCCCCAAGTGAGTGATGAAATCGCCATGGCTCTGCCTTGTTCCCTGCTCCTCGGGCAGATCAATCAGGCCATTAGATTCCAATTACGCAAGCAGCCCCATGCAGGTGAGTTACTATCACACTCATTGAGGGGGGGCGGGGGGCGTAAGGCCCATGGCAGCCCGCTCACCAAATTAACGTAAATGAATGTTGACACCTAGACCTAAATGTCTGTAGTGGAGGCTAAATTACCATTCTGGGTCTAGGCGATTGAGTAGCAGGTGTCTTAGCTGTGGTAATTACCTAAGCCTGGCAGAACCTGACACAAGCCCATGGCTCATCTTAAGTAGACTTTCTGAAAGATTGAGCCCATTTTAGGTGTTAATAATTGATTTGGACGAGAGCTAATAATGGGTTGCAGATTTAGGTTCAGTCCTGGATGCCCGTTAATGAAGGTATGGTTCCCCCGTTATGTCCAATTTAAAAATTAACTCTTTGATAATTACGACACTTAATCAAGAATGGTGTGGTCTACTTAGGAAGCTCTAAGAAGTGTGGTTCCCGACCCGTGCCGAGTCCATGCTGTGTTCCATAGTGTGATGATGGTGACAACAACTATGTTTTATTTTTATCTGCTCTGACGGCAGCGGTGACGGCTGGTCGTCTCTGTCACCGAGTTGTCGCTTGTAGATCTGCTGTGCCCTTAGTGCCTGAGCTCCCATCTCTTGTGTGTTCTTGTACCTTCACATGTCTGTTAAAATAGCCAGTTAGTAAACATCTCCTTGCAGCTAGCCTTTAACATGACAGCGGCTCGAGTCCAAGTCTTACTGTCCTAACAAGCAATTAAAGATTTCCATGCTAATAAATTTGTGTGTTAATATACAGTTATATTATTGCTGTATGCCACCTGCACAGATTAATTTTATACCTACTATACATAATATATTTCCTTTTAATTTTAATGATGGCTTGTGACTTCCATATAATAGAGGTCCAGGTTAATTTTTGAGAGTTTTTTTCTCAAATCACTATTTATTATGATTGACCTTGAACTAAAAGCATGAAATTAAATGCTGAACATTGTTTTTTTTTTTTCAGAAATCCTTTGAAAATATAGTGATGATATATGTAGACGTGTCATTCTTGTTAAATCATGAAATGGTTGTAAATGATTTATATATCCATCAATAACAAAAATCTGTAATATTTTTATAGTTTGGTTTATTGTTTGTTTTTTCTTTCTAGAATGATTAGGTTTTCTCCCTCTTTCTGACGCATTATCAGCGGGGTTTGTTTTTGAGGTGCGTTCCCCTGCAATTTTAAGGAGCCTTTATCTGGCTGAAGGGAAGGTACGGTAGCACATATCTGGGAAGGAGCTTTGATCTTCCGGACGTGTGCGCGTTCTGCAGGGCCCCCGTGTTTCCCAACAGCCACCGGAGCGTCACCTCAGACGGCGAGCTGGAGAGCTTCTCCCGGCAGCGAACGCGGGGCTGCAAAAAATGACAAGATACTGTCTTAATTTGCAGCTGGGAGAAGGGAGAGGCTGTCGGGGCCCGGCATATTCTCATTGTGTTATTTAGTTAGGGGTTAGGCACAGGGGCCCACATACCGAAAAAAGCTGGTGAAATTATTCAACCCATCACTCACCTATTTATCTCCTTCGATTCCTCTCCCTCCCGCCTGGCTCCCCCCCAGCACCCATCCTTTTCTCCCACTAGTGCATTCATTGTTAGCGGCCCAAACTTTAACAAGTGGCGCAGAATTTTTTTCCCCCGCCCAAAATGATATTTTTCTTCCTGTCATCACTGCAGTAATCAAGGAGGAGGCATTATTCTGGGAAATGTTTTGTTTCGGGTGTCGCAATCTATTCTGTGCGCACGCGCGTGTGCCTGTGTGTGTGTGTGTGTGTGTGTTGTTGTTAATCTGCGCCCGTGGCAGGTTCCCCTTCCGAAACGCAGCGCTAAGCAGCGGTATCGCGGGCCCATTGTTGTAGCCTCTGTCATAGCAAGGAGAGCCGATGCAGGCCTGCTCTCGGCTGATAAGGAAAAGAGGATTCAACATGGCTGGAAAGGAGAATCAGTGGGACTTGAGAGTGGAGTACGGATGGGGCTCGCACGCTCACACACACACACACACATGCTCACACACACACACACTCACATTCTCTGGCTGCTGTATACACACATAGACATGCAGTTACACATGCAAACAACAGCGTTAGACAGATCCGCTCCAAGCGGGAGAGTGGAGCAAATTCGGGGTTTTAGATTACCTGAATGTCATAAAATCATCTGAGTATTATTATAAATATAATGGTACGATCGGAGTGCTTTCATTGACTGATTTTGTCTTCCGGTGACATCTGTTACCTGATTTTTAAGGCTTGGAAGCAGGTATAGAAAATGGATGGATGGTTTGCAATATTATATGTTACATTAAATAATAGATCAGTGAATGAATCAGTGTCTATGCCTGTGTATGTGAAGTAGCTTATTTAGGGAAATGTGATGGATACATCTCCAATTGTCTGTCTCAGTTGGATTTTAGGAGCAAATTCAAAACAGGGCTTGACTATTTTGGACTTGGACTTAATCGAAGATTGTGGTCGAGGCGTTAGAGAACAAAACGTGCAAAATGTTAGTGGGAAAAGTAGCCAAGATCCTTTGTACATGCCTTTTCTAGCCGTGTTGACATGGTTACGGGCGTTATGTTTATGTTTTATGCTGGAGTTAATCGGGACAGACATATCTAAGGATTTCTGTCTCTTTGTGATTTCATTCTGAACATCAGTTAATTGCTGTAACAGGACATGGCAGGTGTGTGTTAGGGCCTACCTAGACTTTGTCTACAGGATATCCAGCCTGAAATTCCCTGGGTCTCCCATGGCTATGCAGAGGAGTTAAGATGTGATAATACCATTGACTTGAATCACAGACAACCCAGAAGTAGACCTACATCTAGATCTAGCCTACAACTAGATCCAGGCCAGTCTACTGTGGGTAAAGATTTTTCTTATGTAAACAAATTATCTAGCAGTTAGCTTATTGTTAAACCTGTGTGCTATTATACAATTAACTTTTTTTTTTTCGCTCCCATTTTGTGCTCTTTTGTTGAAAACTTTGCATCATTATCTGAAGGTACCTGACGTTTTTTCCTTTCATGTTATCATACTGTGGAGAACTATAGCATTGACATTCCTAGCTACATGGATAAAGCTATCAGGAGGAGACTCTCCCAGACAATGGAAGAAGAGGAAAAACGTCTTAAATCCAGCCAAAGTAGCCCATTTCTGGAATGTTCCTCCGTAGCATATGTTAAAATAATCTCAATTATGGAGCAAAGCTCTTTTTTCTTTAATGAGCGGAATCTTCCAGGAGAACAGCTGAGATCTTCACCTTGTCGTCGGCTAAACGGACAGCTTCCTGTCGTTGCCCCCCCCTGTCGAATGTCGGGGAGCCGGGGGTGGGGGGGGGGGGATGCTCTAACGCTCCCCTCCTCCTGGGAGTTAGCTGTCTGCCAGGGAGCCAGCGGGGTGACAGCGCAAAAGGTTGTCCGAGCAACATGGTGGTATTAAACGGGAGCCAGTCGAGCAGACGTTCCCCTCTGTGGCGCCCACATCACCTTCACATGCTCCAGTTTCCTTGGCTTTGAGTGCCAGCCCGGACGTTTGCGGCATTCCCAATTGGGAAGCTGGTCGCAAAATTAAATACGTTAGCCACCCAGGCTAATCTAAGGTGCTACTGTTTATAAATGTTGAATGTGGTGCTGATTGGATCATTTCACCGGCCAGTATGATGAAAAACCTGCTGAACGTAGATGGCCGAGGCACGCTAGCTTTTTGTATTTGTGCCATAGGAGGAACCGACGGTAAGAATGAGTAGCACATAAGTTCTGCCAGCTGTGGGCCCATCTGTCATTGTCAGTGCCGCACTTGTTAGCCATTAAAACGACTTCTTCAGGAAGGCCGAATCTTCCCGTTCGTTTCTGCCTCCCGCTAATTAGAGTATTGTAATATAGAAAGTGAAGTGGAATAAGTTAATTGCTCAAGTGGTCAGGAGCCGGTTTATTACCTTCCTGGCTAATGTCACGAGCAACGTGTTGTCAAAGAAAATGTAGCTCACCACCGTTCCATGCGTTGGCTTTTATTTGCGTGTGTAGCGACAGTGAGGATCTCTGTAAGTAGCTGCTGTTAGTTCCTAGTAACAATAGCAATGCTAGCTATGCTATTGTTACTACTACGCAGAATGGTACTTTATTGGTCCCTGTAGGGAAATCCTCTGTTCTCCAACACCATCTTACACTCCTTGACGCACCCAGGGACTCACAGCCATGTGACTATCCTGCCAAAGCCAGGTTCAAACCAGCACCTTTCTGCTGACAAACACAGAGGCTTAGCCGGCTGAGCCACACGGAGAATACTTCCGGTTCCAGCTTCAGTCGCTGGTATGCGCTACACCCGTCATCTCCTGTCTTGTGGCCTTCTAGCCACGTTACATTTCATCAGTGTCACATGACTACAAAATGGGGAAGCAGGGCGCGTCATAAGATAGTCTGGCATCAGAAGTTGTACCTGCTCCTCAGATGTTCACCTGGGTACTCCAGGGCTCAGCCAGACTGAAGTTTCTCCTCCCGACAGCACTGGCTGGAGGAGCAGAGAGCACCGAGGCGTGCTTCGCCTCCCCCGGCGGACGGCCTACTCATGGGTGGCAGGCCCCTGCTGCTGGCCCCTGATAAGTGCCGCTATTCCCCCCCGCCCTCCTCTCATCTCCTCCCCTGCCAAGGCCAAAAACAAAGCCCTGTCAAATGACTACAGATGGATGAACAGCAGAAAATGAAAGTATTCAGTGGAAAAAAAAAATGCAGATTTTTTTTTTTTCTTCTCCAGCTAGTTTGTCCGCCACACTATCACGGCGGTGGACGATAAAGAAGCCTGATACGGGACGGAGAATCCGTCTGGAGAGTGTCCGTCCGGCCGCCCCGGTGGTCCTGTGCATTGAGCTGTATGTGCAGGCCTGTCAAACAACAATATTATACAGCAAGGTTGTCGGTAAACTAATTGGGTAACAAAGACCATTTCCAGGCCTGGGAGCCCATCTTTTAACAGTCAGTGGGTTGAGAGCTCGATAAGGAAGTTCACGGCTAATGCATTTAGAGGGGGCAGCCTGCCAGTCTTTATCTTATTTACTTAACTCGGTGTAAATATTGTCTGTCTTTAAAGTGGATTTATGAAGACTTCGCAGTGCGCGGTGCGTGCAGGTATCGGGGCGTTACGTAATGCACGGCCTTAGCGTGCCAAAATCTGTGGCCATCGTAAGATGCGCCAAAGTTGCACTGATGACTCTGGAAAGTCCCGCCTTACGCTGAATTTGTGAGACGCGCGTTCCCTCACTTTTAATTTCATTATAACTTCTTACCCTCTTAAGTCATGCGGGTAAATGATCCTTGCAGCGTCGGCTATGAATATATTCCAGCAAGGCATCAGGAAAAGTTTGTAGAGTTCGTCGAGCATGAAGTGATTTGGGCATGAGGGGGAGAAAACAGGAAATTATTGATGTTGCCTCTTGGCTCCTTGAATATCTAAATTTTACCTGAGGTCTCTGAGTAATGCTTTTATTTCTTGTGATTTGCATGAAATTGCTTTCTTAAAAAATGCAGCATAGATGTTGAGGGAACATAACGGGAACCCTTGCAGAGGCAAGAGAAAAAAGGAATACCACTTGGGAGTTCAAAAGAGTATGTATAGCTGGGATTATTTCTGGCATCTGGTGGATTTAATTTTGCTTATGTTTACCTTCGTATTTGTGCCCCCTTTGATTCTGGGGTGGAGGTGGGTGGTGGGTTGTTACTGTGCAGGAGCACGGGCGCTCGCCAGGCCCAATGGTGGCCCTTACCGGTGCAGCTATCGGCCATGATAGCTATGCGAGTGCCGGTCACGTGCCGAACGGCCCCCCGGGTGTGGGGGAGCATGTTCCACCTTTTGAAATGCCCCCGAAGAGATTGTAATTGCCATACCGGTGAGGCTCACTGGAAGCAGGTATGCTATTGTGTCGCCGTATTGCTGTGCATAGCTGCAGGATCTGAGAAGCTGCATGCAAAGATCAAAGAAATTCAAATGGGAAATTGAAATAACTCGAATGACAAAAATTGGGACTGTTGGATGTCTTTTTTTTCCCCTTAAATTCGAAACAGAATTTTTTTTTTTTACCTACAGCACTATATGAAAAGTGTGTAAGTCAGCAGTACAGTACCAAACCTATTACACAGTCATGATATATGTTTTGATGAAATAACAGTATTTTCACGGGTTGGGGGGGGTGGACGCATTTCTTTGTTTCTGTCATCAGGGCTGTAACTGGGGCCTCTGCACAATACTGTATGTGTACCCAGCCCCCCCCCCCCAGTTCTCATGCCAGACTTTTAAAGCATGTTCCAGGGAAAGATCTTGTCTGAAGGGCAGGTGGGGCTAACGCTAAACTGGATGATTCTGGAGTTGGAGGATCTTTCATCATAGCCTGGAGCACTGGCGGAATGTGGGCTGACCGGAACAGGCTGGCTACTCTCTCTCTCTCTCCCTCTCTCTCACTCTCTCCCTCTCTCTCTCTCTCCCTCTCCCTCACTCTCTCTCTTATGGAAAAGGGGACGCATCATCTCCAGCCATTTAAATGCAGAAACAAACAGATACCAATACTGTCAAAGTCTGGCCCGTCACCATAATCAAGCACCATATTTTATATTTAAAACTTACAGGGTGCAAAATGAAGACGTATCCAGCAACATTTGTTTTCAGTTAAGAGTATTGAAGAAATGTATATATAGTAATTTATATATATTTCAACTGGACTAAAACTTAACAGATAATGCTAAACCTTTTCATTGCACTGCCTGTGTGTTCTGGAAGATATTTTTTATACATTTTGGCTATATATCACACTCTTTATATTCTGTAAATATTTTATTCTTAATTCTTTTTTGTTCAAAATGCAATGATGGTGCTTTCTTATATATATATTTGATTGAAAATATAATTTTAAAACTAGTAGGAAGAAATTCATTCAGAATGTCATATATATGCCTTGACAATTAACCCACAGATGCATTCGCACCTTACTCAATCTTCCATTTGTAGACGATACAAACTGCTGTTGTCATTTTAATGAATTTAAATGAAGATTTCAGTTGACCAAAGTTTGAAATAAATCTGTAAGTGACATATTATCAGTGGAGGGGGCATTCTTCTGCACTTCTGCAAACTAGCTACAGCACCACGCGGGGGGGAGGGGGGTGGATTTCTCCAGAATTATCTCCCACCTCACATTCGCTCTTAGGCAAGCAGTTTAAAGGCCAGGCGATTGAGCCAGTGATCCAATTTGAAATGCAGAAATGATTAGAGCAGCTTGCCTCATTTCATATCGAAATTCTCTGATTTATGACAGGGCGGTAGCCAAGATTTATCTCCGAGGGGAATTAGTGTGCGATTTCTGCATATTTCTGTTATTTAGCCGCCCAATAACAGATGCTGGTTGAGGGAAAATGCCGCTTGGAGGTGTCTTTTAGCGTTTTCGCTCCACTAGTTTTATCTGAATAAAATTAAATATAGAAAAACACCTCAGTGAAACTGGAACTTATAGATTACTACGTGTAAACGCTACTATCGTTTTATGAACTTGTCGATTTGTACTTCTTTTTGAATTTAATCGCATTAACATTTTATTTTTATTTTATTTAAGTGTTAAACGCACAAAGAAGCTTGTCGTCGTTACGTCCAAATGTCATTTCTGACCACCCATTTAACCGAAAAAGGTGCCCGCAATTCATCCGCCCTCAAGGCTAAGAAAATATTAATGTGCTCGGCGATAATGAAGCAGCGAGACTGAACCTTAATGAAATTTCCAGTTGACCACTTGCAATTTGTTTAATCGTGGCGAACAACTAATTGCAGTAGACTTTATCAAGGTATGAGTTTGCTTTTGTTGTGAACGGGACCTTCAAAAAAAAAAAAGGGTACAGACCTTTTTTATCAGCAGGGTGCCCACTGTATTAATAATACAGAAACAAGACCTGGACTATTCAGTCATTATCAGTTAAGAATTTCGATCAGGGCACGGCGTTCCGCCAAAGAGGAGATTCTGGAAACCAAGATGATTTATTCCCAAGCTTGAGGAGTTCTTAAAAAGACATTTCCTTCTATGGAAACTGGCTATTAAATGCGTAATTTATTACGGGGTTATGACTTGATCGAAACCGAATGTCTTTTATTTGGAATGCAATTTCGTCTAAAGTAATCTAACACATGCTAGATAATTGCAGAAAATGTAGTATAATTAATTACCATATCAGCGAACTGTTATTATTTTGTTGTCTTGTTCATTAAAGAAAAGAATCAATTCAATAAAAGTAGGTAAATATTTTTCATAATGGCATATTGCGAATATTTCAGGATAATCCTCAATATACTAGAAATCATTCGGGTTCTGAGTACTCAGTGGTTAATTTAGAGGAAATAAAGGATAAATTAAGGATAAAAACGTGTCTGCTTCATATTGAAAAAAATTCAATTCAATTCAGTTTATTTTTATATAGCGCCCTTCACAACAGAGTTGTCCCATGGCGCTTTACATGGGTGTGTTAGAATACATTGATACATTGAAAAAAATGTATATATTCAAGATTCACCTGTGGAAAGAAAAGAGAGTGAAACAGGGTGGTTGCTTTAGATAGCAGAGTGAGTTATTCTGGCTCGGAGGGGCAGGCAGGGCTGCGGGTGTTCGTCGGTGCGCTTTATGGCTGTGCATCGGTATACAGTGTTTACTCCATAGTAACCCGGTGCGCCGTCGTGCTTGCGTGCTGGACACCCCGAGCTGCGTCCCGTACGCATCCCGCTGCTTTGCACTTGAGCACGGAAAGGGGCACCTCGCCTTAGTCGGGGGTGCTGTGCCGATCGCACGGACGCAAAGCATGGCACCTCCCCTGGCCCCGCACCGGGGACGCCCCTGGCCTTATGGGGCATGGATGCACACCTACTATAGCCGTGCAGGACATGGCTGCTAACAATATGCCGTGACGTGCACCTGTACATTGCCTGATCACCGGGTAGCAGGTCTGGGTGCTCTCTGCAGGCTTCCTTTATACTCTTCAGGTTATATTCTTCCGGGGGTGTGTTTCTGATGCTGCTTTCAGAAGTCATCGCTAAGGTTTTGTTGCAATGGGGAGGAATCTGTTTAGCCGCGCGGGGTACTATACTCCTTAATTTCTTAATATACGTATTTGTGCATTGCTATTTCTCCGTGGTGAATGCAAATTAAGGTTTCAGTTCGTCTGCTACAGGAACCCCAGCAGCACGTTAGGAGCTTAAGCGTCTGACCTGTCCCGAGCACTAAGGGTTAAGAGTAGCCAGCAGTGGTGAAATGGTCAGTGTGATATTAGCCGGTTGTTTACACAAAATCCAGGGGTTAGAAATCTGTGTGTCACAAGCCACTTTCTTCTTTACCTCCTTCAGCTGATCAGAGGATCATGGTATCAAGGAAGGATTAGTAGCGACTTGGGATTTGTGTGATTGGTTAATTTATTGCGGTGATGGCAGCTCTTTCATCTATGGCAACATTTAATCAGCCCAGCCACAGAGGCTATTACAGGTTAGCTCTTTTCGTGAGTCAGTCCGGCGGTGCCATCAGCTCTATCACAATTCCCCTGAAATTTCCAAATTATCTGGAACAGGCTTTAGCTCCTCAGTAATAAAAATTAGAACAGATTCCTGATAGAGGCTTTTGCTTGCACGGGGCCAATTATAAATAGTACAGCCATGCCACTGAAAGGGAGGGTGGGGTTCAAAAAAAATCTTAACTCTCAAAGATGTGCACCCAACTTATCGTCAGCCAACTCCGCTCTGATCCAAATCCGCAGCTGAAAATTTATATTAGATTTTATCTCTGGGGGCCTAAGTCTTGGGGGGAAAAAATCAATGGAGGTTATCGTTAATGTTGCAGCAACTTGTGGAAATATCGATTTTCATTTTAAAGCGAATTTGGAGCATCGGTTTGTAATCACTTCCTCGCTGACTACACTGTTTTCACACTGTATCTTTTACACGTCGGGTTGTAGCAGAGCCATGATGGCGGGGGGGTGGGGTGGGGGGGGTACTGAAAAAGGGAACTGGTGGGGAAAAAGAGATACGGAAATCAGTCTGTGGAGGGGAAAGTGCTTTAGCCACAGCACACAGTTATTTGATTTGCCTCTTTTTAGAGCAATTGTTTTTTTTCTCTTTTTTTAAGAACATTTAACAAATTATATTTAAATTCATTTAATTTCATATTCAAATTTGTATGATTATGGATTTATATTATATGATTATAGGATTTAGATTATATTTAGCTATTTTATGTCAAAGCTATAATCATGTACTTCTCACATTAAAAGCAGTAATTTAATATTCAGGTTTAGCTGTTGTTTGCTGAAAACTGTCGCTATAAGAAGGGCAGCATTAAAACTGGTGCAGATCAAAGGTTTTCTGAATATCTTAAATGCTATTTTGATGCTTCATGTCGATTAGATTACTAACAATTTCAATGCTTATTATCTTCAGTCAGGGAGAATCGCACCAGTAAAGGACGCACGGCGCTTATTTGGTGTAGCCAGTAGGGGGCACAGTTCTTATGACGGAATCACACGGAAACTGGAAGGAGTGTTGGGGGGGAGGGGGTTTCTGGGCTTATTCTTGACTTTTGTACTGGGATGAAATGTAGCCGGGGCCCCGAAGAATGTGGTTGTGTTCCTTGGCTAGATGATAGTGGAAACGGCTGCCCCCGCCCTTGTCGACCAGCCATTTAATGCTGGTTTTCATTTTTTATTTTACGTTTGTGCGATCCGCTTATAGTGCTCACGCTATGACCCTGCACCTTCCGCTTTCTCCTTAACCCCACGCTACTCAGTCGCAGCCACCATGAAAACGATGTTCTTCTTTCCTTGAATGCATCTGGAAAAGAAAAACGCATCATGATTTAGCACATTGAAACACGTAGATGTATTGTAATAGATATTATTATTTACTGAAAAAGTACCCCTTCTGTTTTATTATTTTCGGTATTTCAGCTATGCCCGTTCTTCTCAAAGGTGGTTTGTTAAAATGCTGTATTACAAAAAAAGAAGGAATAAAACCAAAATAAAGAAATATTGGTAATATCTAACTAATGATTAATTATCATCTATTATAAATATTACAATTTAAATATTGTAATAATATATTGGAACATAGTTCTTAATTACCACAAAATGCATGGATTATTTATACATGCATTTATTTATGAAACCTATGACATTCTTTTACTTAATAATGTGAACATGGAGTTGTGCTTTAACATTCAGAATATTATTCATAAATATTATGCTCTGGCCATACAAGGGTAGATTTGTACAGCTTTACTAGAGATGGATACAGTCTGGCCTGTGAAAAGGGGTTAATCAGATTTTCATTGTTGATAGTTGCCATGGCAACAATCAGATGGTCTTCCTTACCCTTTGGCCGATGGTATAAGATTTACAGGTTAGCTAAGATATAAGAGTTTATTCTGTGGACAATTTAAGATGTGAAACGGGAGCTGAGGTAAATTATGAGGGGTTTTCCATTCTGCTCTTGATGGGGGAACAAGGTCCTCCCAAAAGTATAATAAAACTCAAATAGAGAATTCACTGTTCATGAGATATTCAATCTGCTGAAGCGTCCAGCAGTGCTTTGGAAATGGAGTGTGGCTTCTTCGCAGATAATGGCTTTTATTTTTTGACACATAGCCTAATTGTGTTTTGTGATGGTGCCCCTCTGTGTGGGCCGGTCCGAAGCCCTCTTTTTGTCTCCATGAAGATGTTCGCTGGGATTATATGTAATCAGCCTTGTTGGGTGAAGTCAAGCCCGTCGAGAGGGTTGCTTTTCGGGGGGATTTTTTCTGGATATTAGGCATTACACTGTTAACTGGCCATTTTCACCGGTCAGCTCTGGTTATCTGCAGTGCTGGGGGATCCTTACCGGCTGCCGTGTTTAAGTCCTGTGTCATATTGTGGTGGAGTTTTTTTTTTTTAAACATGATTGATGGAAAAGTCTCCATGCTGTTTTGAAAAACAGCATTAAGTCAATGATGTAGCATTAGGGCAAAAACTATATACATAAAATGTGAATGTTTAGGCATGCATATGACCAAACTCCTAAATATCTTAATATCAATATTTGTACAATGATATTTCTGCATGGCAAATACTCAAGTTTAAATAAAGGTGTCAGTGTATTTAAATGCAAAGCCTTGGTCTGAGATATAGACGCACGCGCGCACACACACACACATACACTTGTGTGTTTCTAAGTTAGACTTGCATACGTGACATGTAATTTCATAAACCCTGGTCTGAGCTGGCCTTGACAGCAGTGTCTCCAGATGTAATGCAGTCTGCTAGTACTAGTAATCATATGGGCCTTATTGGAGAAGTGTGCCTCGCTCTGTATTAGAGATATGAATGGTGTCTAGTGGCCAGAGATCCCAAATGGAAAAAGAAATGGAGTGTCGATATTGTAGGCCAACCCCAAACCGTCTCTGTTACGCCCTAATGAAGACGGACCCAGGGGTTAAACAGTAATGGCCAGGGAATCGTGACATTTTGCCCAGTAGTGATGGGCTTCCCAAGCACTGAAGGAGCTCGCTACTCTCACCTTAAAGAAATGTGGTTTAAAACAATGCTATCTTGGGGGGGGGGGGGGGGGGGGAAAATAAAAAAAAAAAAAAAAAAACCTGCGA
>JAODKL010000135.1:10764490-10781050 GCA_026780765.1 Petrocephalus schoutedeni
GGTGGGGGGGGGGGGGGGGGGGGGGGGGGGGGGGGGGGGAGCGGCAGTGTTTAATTATCTGGACTAAGTACAGGATGCCGTCCTGATTGTTTTAATGAAGCAGCTGGCCTATTGTCTCTGCCTAATTCCCCTATTGTTTTAGGAATATGTCAGAGGTCTTTATTCTTTTATCAGGTACTCTGCAGGAGGACGCGCACAATGGCCCCCGTCGCCGCGGCGATGGCCGCCTCACAAAGGGGCCCCGTTCACGCGCCAAGGAGCCAGTGCCTCGGGTACCAGACTGAGCCTGTACAAGACTTAAACCGGACTCTCCGGAAATGAACGACATTGGGGTTCAGCCCGGGTGCATCTGTTAGACCTTAGGTGCAATAGTGTGGGATGTACACAGCGTGGAGTTTCCAAATGTTGTGAAGCTACGCATTAGCACCTCCGTGTGAGTCGGTATGGCAACTGGCCTGGAGCGGGGGGGGGGGGGGATGAATCTAGGCTGCACTCTGGACTGGGGCGTCCGGAGCCAAATCCCAGCTAACCGTGGCCGCTGGGGTCCATGGGCTGAGTACGTCAAAGCAGAAGCAAACTGACCTCGGAGTCAGAGGGTAGTAAATCGTGGAGGAGAAGCTCACTGTGGTTTAAAAGCTGTATGAGACGCCGGCGACATTCCCAAACTGGTTAGGAGTGGCTTTCTGATCCCAGGGAGGAGTGCTCGGGTCCGGGCAAGGTTTCAGGTCCCTCAGAGGACGGCTGGGGATTTGAGAAGGATAGATACCAGCCTGCCTGCCCATGTTTCAGTGCGATGGCAGCGAGTGTGAGCATCCCAGGGGAAGAGCAAGGTCATTGGACAAACAGTTAATTGATTATTAACCATTTAGTATATTAAGCTTTATTTGGGAGGAGAGAGAGAGAACAGAAATTAAGGCCTTATAGTTTTTGCATCAGTATCTATTTTTTTTGTTTGTTGAGTTTTCCCAGTGGTATACCGAGTGCCCAGACATCCTCCAGTCCCAGTACCTCGTGTATCTGTCTGTATTCCCAGCAGCTGTGAATCCGTCAGCAATGTTCTCTTGGTCTCTGAGGTTTCACGCATAGTGGGTGTTTCCCTGTGAATGCGGCTGAGTTTGCATTTGCTGAGGCCCGAAAGCCTCTGCAAACTGTGCTCCTACAGTATGTTCCAGTCTGTGTTTATTTTAATTAGACGAAACTCTAAATGGTTCTTCAGACACTGTGCCATGTGACAGACTCACAACTGGGAATCAAATAGACTTGCATTCCATTTGAACTCACAAATCAGGAATCCTGAGTTCCTAGTTGGAAATTTCAACTGGAATGCCCCCTGAAGCCGGAATTCCTACTCGGAAAGTCTGAGGAATCTATATAACCCCGCACCTCAGAATTCAAGATGGCTGCATCCTTTATCAGCAGAAGTTAAAGCTGTATTTTTTAACTGTTTATTAGCAGTTACGTCTTATTTGTGGCTCAGGAAATCGGTCATACACACAGTAGTGTCCAGCCACTACCCGTGGATGTGTTGCTGTGGTGTTTTTATATGCAAAATACCATGTAATATGTTATTATTAACTGATATTGCTAACAATGGCTAGAGCTGGATACTGCCTCAGAATGCATGATTTCTCACATAGCCTGATAACTTGTTGAATTTAAGGTAGTCTAGGCTAAATGTAAGTGAACAAAGTTAAAGGCCATTTAAACTGGGGTACCTTAAATCCAAGAAGTTATCCAGCTATGCAAGAAGTCCTGTTTTTTTAAACTGGTCCCCGGTATTGCTAAATGGCTTTCTGACTTGCTGTAGTGGAACGCGGCTAACTCGGGTGAGACGTTATGCCCAGCTCCGACTTCCTACCTCCAAGGTAAATGGAACACAGCATGTGTCTCTGGTCGGGGGTAGATTCTGGTAAGTAGCGCTGGCTCTTTAAATGACCTCACTTCCTGTCTGCATGAAAGAAGCTAAGATTTGCAGTTTGTGAAAAGCAAGGTACTCGGGTTTTATAATGGGATAGCTGTGGGTAACAAGATGAAAGCTATCAGCATTGGCCCTGTCAACTAAAACAAGCACTTTATTATTACGAAACATTCATGTTATTATTATTGAGTTATTATTCGTTTGCCCTAGAAATTAGCATTATATAGGTTTCTGGCACCTGGTATGTGGATTGAACGGCGATATACTCAGTACTGAAAATCTACAAGCCCATAGTATTTAGCTCTCCCTTCAGATAGTGTGAGACTTTTTGGCCCAGATGTTAATAACTTTCTTCTGTGCCTGGATGCATGGATCTTGCTCTTTTTTTCCGTCGCCCGTCCAGCAGTTGAAGCTGCTTTTTCACCACGCGAAAAAACCATGAGACTCCATCTGTCCCGACGCCCAGCTGGGCTGTTTGCACATCTCTGAGAGCTAACAGGGCCATTTAATTAATTGTCCGGCTTTTTTCTAAGACAATGTCCTAATTCTGCCATTTAGCGTGCGGGTGTATCATAGTTTGTTGTTATCTCGCCGGCCAGATTTCTGTAAATAGTCACATTAAAAACTTTAATCTCTTCAGTGGAAATGAAGTGCAGTTGAAAAGCCTGTCATGTCCAGAGATAAATATTATCTGAGCGGAAGCTTTTCCTGCGCAGTGGAAATGTCCGGAAGACTCAGCCAGAATGCTTAATCCAAAACAATGCAATTTAATCATTTGAGGCTCGTCCCAGGTGTCCTATTCGTGCCATATTTCCTGCGGCTTAGGTCAGCCCCCCCCCCCCCCCCCCCCCCCCCCACAAAGTTTGAATTTGGGGCGTGAAATTTAGCGTGGCATTCTGAGTCATGTGACTGAACACAGCTAATCAAACCATTTTTGCATTCATATGTATTATATTTATATATTTATCCATGCATGCAATCATCTTTCAATCACTCATCAAGTATTAGATTATAGAAATCAGGAAGCACAGTGCACAAGGCAGGGGAAGCTCCTTAGAGGGAATGCCAGTCCGTCACCAGGCACACACATGCATGCTCACACACTCTGGCAAATAAGAGATGCCGATTTGCGACACAGGGAGAACATTCAGAACCAACACGCCGAGATTCTAACTCCCTGCCTTGGAGCTGTGAGGCATTTGGTGTGTTATATTCCAACTTTCGAGAGATGCCTCGGGACCCCGCCTGTTCCGGGAACACCTCTGCAAGTCTGGTGCCACTCTGTGTTCCCTCTCTGCTTTTTGAATAACCTTATAAGGTCCTTGCTTTCTTTAGGAGATGTGTATCTACTTCTCCAGTACTGCTCACACTTGTACATGGGGCATTCAGTGGAAGTTCAGCCTAGTCGCACTTAAGCCTAGACAGTTCCTTGACAGAACGTGTTTTGTGTTACGTGCTATTTCTGGTGTGACTTGTGCGTCACTTTGGGCGAAAGCGGCTGCTAAATAAAAATAAATGGGAATGTTAATTTTGTGTTTCGGTTTCCTGTTCATATCGTACGCCTGCAGACCACAGCGCCCCGTGTCAGACTTCAGGTTCCTGTACCTGTCCTGGTCAGGCGTTTTGTAGCAGAATTACTTATACAGTGCGTGAAATCCCAACAAGGACCAAGTCAGGCGCACAGCACGAGAAAGAAGAAATGACTCATTTTACTGTAACGCCGCCATGTGACCTTCGGCATCTGGACTGTTTTCGATTCATGATACGATCTGGGATGAATGATATAAGCCATGAGTTTCCCTACTATGTACAAACTGTGCCCGGAGAAGGCCGGGTCCACCCACAGGCTAGGCCGTCCACCTGCCGCCAGCCTGTCTTGCCAGGGCCAAGCCTCTCTAGGTATTACCAGGGTCTGCTGCAGTCAATTCATGGTTTATTTCATGTTGAGTGGGTTTTATGTACAGCTGGCTGGGAGGGGAGTACGCACCATGTTTTATCAACCTCTACACCTTCACATTCAAGTCTCCACAGCGCCCCCTGTATACCGCTGTTTATCTCCCGGTTCCCTGTTGCATTATTTTCAGAGACTTGGAAAAGTTTTTTTTATGGAAATATCAATTTGCAATGTTTCAGGAAAACATAATTGTGGAACCTTTATTTTTTTTTTCTCCAAAAAATCAGTTAAGTTACACTATTTTAATGCAGTATTGCACATAGATATGTGAATATGTAACCATCTTGTTAAGCTAACAGCTTAATCACAGAAAAATTGGGCAATTACTCAAGAGATTGGAGGAAACAAGAGCCGGCAAACCCCCTGGGCCTCGAAGGATGAAGCTCTGATGCACTGTCTCCCAACAGCAAAGAGAGACTGTGTTTGGGGCAGCGTGTGGCTCCACAGTGCTGGGCCCTGTGATCAGAAGGCCACTGGTTTGAATCCCAGGGTCAGCAGCAGAGATGGACATTTTCAGGTCCAGAAACTCAAAATCCAGAACATGATTTTGCTTCAACCAACCAGTTGAGTACTATGTGACTTGGATTCTTTATACTTAATTAGTAGGTTAATCCTGGTTTGGATTTTTGCTTTCTGGACCTGAAATGTCCGCCTCTGGTCAGCAGAACGATCTCACTTCGGAGTCTCCGAGCAGGGCTCTTAACCCCCAGCTTCTCCTGTCTGACCCCCCCCCAGCATGTACGGGTTATAAAGGGATGCAGGCATGAGTTGAAGCTCTGACGTTTGACCGAGGCCCCCCTGATATACCGTCCTTTTCCTCCCACAGGGGGCCAGCTTTGGTGCACCACCACGAGGAACATAGCAGAGGCAGAGGAGCTGGTGGCGTTCGCCGTGGACTTCGACACCCGCCTGCAGGCGTTCGGCCACATGTCACTGTCAGAGGGGATGTACCCGGCGCGGCTACTCGACAGCATCCAGCTGCTCCCCCAGCAGGCCGCCATGGCCTCCATACTGCCCACCGCCATCGTCAACAGTGAGCGCTGCCGTTGACGTCCTGTCCCTCCAGCACATTTCTGCAGATGGGTTTCAGTAGAGAATCCCACCTGCTTCCCAGGATTCAAGGGGCATACTGTATACAGAGGCCCCAGCTGACATCTGATTTCCGCCCAGAGTGCCCCCTCCCCAGTCACTCACCAATTAACTCACATATCATTAGCTAATGATAATGTTGGCCTTTTTGTATGAATTATGGCTCCACTTGTGCCCCCCACATTTAAAAATCCTAGAATCACCCCTACAGAATGCTGGGGAAAGGGTTAAGGGTTCGTATTGATGTTTATCGTGGATTGAGGAATAAGGGATGAATCGAGTATGCATATCGACTATTGTCAGATTTTTATACATGCATAAAGATATCTGGTACCTGGTGATGCACACTAGTCTTCAGATGAATGTTAATGAGTTATTAATGAATGCTGAGCGCCTCGTCAGCGTAAGTAACATTGACGTCCATAATGTACGTGATGTAAACATCTGCAGACTTGGATAGAGCTGGACTGGCAGGCGGACTGTCAAATGTAACGGAAATCTGGGTTCACCCTTGAGTCTCTGTCCTTGATCCGAAGAGCTATACACGCTCTTATTCCTGACCCGGCTTCGGTATCCCCCCCCCCCCCCCCCCCCCCCCCCCCCCCCCCCCCCCCCCCCCCCCACAGAGGACATCTTCCCCTGCAAGGCTTGTGGCATCTGGTTTCGGAGCGAGCGAAATCTGCAGGCTCACCTGATGTACTACTGCAGCGGGAGGCAGCGGGAGCCGGAGCCGGCGGCGGACGAGAGCGAGGCCAGCCCCCGCCAGAGCCCCAGTGTCTGCCCCTTCCCACAATGCAACAAGAGCTTCTCTGGCCCCCGGGCCCTGGAGATGCACTTGGCGACGCACAACAGTGAGTGGGCCGGTGCGCATCCTCTACCACCCAGAGGTTTAGCCGAATCATTTAGGGCAATCGGAGTCATCCATCCATCAATCCAGTTTCCAGCTGCTTATTGTAGGTAGTGGCAAACCTGGAGCCTATTCTAGGAAGCATGGGGCTCAAGGCAGTCCAATAGAAACATGCCACACCAACACCATTAGCCAATCCCAGAGGAGAGAGGGCAGGACATGTACAGCTTGAAGGAGAGGACCCAGACACTAAACAAAGAACACAGCGTGTTGCTAGAACAGTGTTTCCCAATCCGGTCCTTGGGGACCCACAGCCGGTCCACATTTTTGCTCCCCCTGAGGTCCCTGTCAGTCCCAGTTCCTGGTAGCAAAAACATGACCGGATTGGGAAACAATAAGGCTGGGCAAACCTCTTTGCCTGTTACACCTCAGGTTCAATTGCTGGTTTGAGCACGCTGAGGACAAGGATGTAATACTGGTGTTTAGCACAGTATGGGCGGCTGAGGGTGGGCTCTTTGATTGCCGCTCCTATGGACGTTAACGACAGATGCGAGCAGAGGAATCTGAGCCCTTTTTAAAATCTTTTTCACAGGTGTCAAGGTAGAGGAGACCCTCCCCCCTGGCAGCAGCTTGAAATGCACCATCTGTAGCTACACAGCTGACTCTCTCATCGCATTCCAGCACCACATCCTCTCCCACCTGTCGCAGGCGGCCTTCCGGTGCAGCCACT
The DNA here is from genome assembly GCA_026780765.1 of Petrocephalus schoutedeni. NCBI lineage: Eukaryota > Metazoa > Chordata > Actinopteri > Osteoglossiformes > Mormyridae > Petrocephalus > Petrocephalus schoutedeni. Next base: position 10,771,029 of record JAODKL010000135.1, read on the forward strand.
GCCACGTGGGTTTCCAGAGTCACCGGGAACTCTCGCAGCACCAGGACTTACACGGGCATGGCGGCAAGCTCCGGCGCGAGAGCGATGGCGAGCACTCCCCCAGGGCCAGCGAAGATGGTCCACAGCAGGCCAGGGCCGAGCTGCTCGCCAGGAAGGACCTTCTGCAGAGCCCCAAGGGCATCCAGGGCAAGGAGATCCACTGTGACGCTGACACTGAGAAGCCTGAAAAGAAGCCGGCGCCGTCAGCCCAGAAGGGGGACTCCCACCTGGGGAGTAAGGCCAGCTTTTCTTACACCAGGATCAAGTCGGAGCCCTCCAGTCCCCGTCTTGCTTCCTCACCGGTCCAGCATAGCATGGGGCCTACATTTTCCATGGGGCCCTTCCTCTCTCAGTTTCCCTTTTCCCAGGACATTTCTATAGTTCCCCAAGCCTCTGAAATCCTAGCGAAGATGTCAGAGCTGGTGCACCGCCGACTGAGGCACGGTGGGAACAGTTACCCGCCAGTGATCTACAGCCCACTGATGCCGAAGGGTGCCACCTGCTTCGAGTGCAACATCACGTTTAACAACCTGGACAACTACCTAGTCCACAAGAAACATTACTGCAACAGCCGTTGGCAGCACGTAGCTAAATCGCCGGACTTTTCTGGCGTGACCGACAAGGCAACGGAGGCGGCCAGCCCGAACACAGGGCATGGATCTGTGGGGATGCTAGCGTCATGCCTCCCGGGGGATGCGGACAGCCACCTCATGCCATCGGCCTGCCTGAACTCCTCCGTCTTGGACATGATGGGCGCGGGAGGCAAGGCCTCTGATAAGGACCTTGTGGGGCAGGACAAAAACATTGCCACACCCGCCGGGGCGGAAGAGAGGCTAAACGGCAAGCAGGCGGATGGGAAGAGCCCCAATGCATCCCTGGTGGAGAATGACCACAACGACCCCAACAAGACAACCTGTGAGGCGTGCAACATCACCTTCAGCCGACATGAGACTTTCATGGTCCACAAACAGTACTACTGCGCCACACGTCACGACCCACCAGTGAAGCGTATGTCGACCAACAAGGTGCCTGCCATGCAGCGGACGATGCGGACACGCAAGCGCAGAAAGATGTATGAGATGTGCCTCCCTGATCAAGAGCAGAGGCCCCCCCTGGGCCAGCCAGGCTTCCTGGGGGTGCCCTCCCTGGGGAGTCCCTGCACCTCCCAGGAAGCGGTGGAGACGCTGGCCGACCGTTTCCACCCAAGGTGCGACATGTTCCCAGGATTGGTCCCGAAGCACCTAGAAGCTTCACTTACCGTCACAAAGTCGATCTTGGGCCCCAAATGCAACACGATGGACCCGCAAGAGATTGATGCCCCGATTGACCTCAGCAAAAAGTGCTCGCCGCACACCGACAAGCCGTGCGGCTCGCCCCGGCGGCTCCTCGATTACCACGAGTGCACCGTTTGCAAGATAAGCTTCAATAAAGTAGAGAACTACCTGGCGCATAAACAGAACTTCTGCCCCGTGACGGCAGCCCAGCACAGCGACATCAGGGGCCTGGACCAGGCCATGTTCCCTGATGTCAAAACCGAAGGCAATAACCCCGACGACATCTTCGACAAGAGCCAGACGAAGTGCGACAAAAATGGCGGCGCCAAGCTGGTGGCTCAGAATGGCGGCATTTTCTCCTCCCATCTAGGTTCCTTGCCAGGGCTCAAGGCCTTCAGTGAGGCCCAGCTCTTGCCAGCTAAGGAGGAGAACAAGAATCTCTTTCTGCCCCATTGCCTTTATCCGGGAGCAATAAAGAAGGTAAAGGGTGGTGAGCAGATATCCCCATATTATGGGATAAAGCCCACCGATTATATCGGAGGAGGCCTCGTCGTGCAGGGAGAGGCGAGTGAGCTGGAGCAGGGCACAAACGGGGGCTCGGAGCCAGGGAAAGTCCAGCCGGCACCAAATGGCTGCCCCCATCCCGGCAAAGACCCTTTACCCCTACTGCCCAAAAACCGGGGCATGGTGATAGTTAATGGTGGGCACAAGCCAGAAGAGAGGTCCACAGCCGGGGCCCCGCAGCAGGAGAACCATCCCCACTCACAGCCTCCGGACGGTCACCCTTCGCCCACGTGGGGGTCAGAGAACCCCGCCGACTCCAACGAGAATGTGTCGCCGTCAACCAAGTCTCCGACAGAGGAGACCGCGCCCGCCATCACGAAGGGCGTCAACGGCTCAGCCCCGGCAGCCGGTGGTGGGAAATACTGCCGTCTCTGTGACATCCAGTTCAACAACCTGTCAAACTTTATAACCCACAAGAAGTTCTACTGCTCGTCGCACGCGGCCGAGCATGTGAAGTGAAGGCCCTCTCCCAGACGACCCCCCCCCCTCCCGGTACGCCACTGCGTCTGGAATCGTGCATCATGCAGCCCTTATGCGCTGCTTGTGGACAATCAAGAGAAGCATTCTCCTTTTCGTCATTTGAAGACTCGAACGCAGATCATTGGTTTTAAAAAAGAAAAGAGAAAAAAAAAAGCAACAAAAAAAAATCGAGTGTAATATTGGTGCCACTTTCACATTTATTTATTTTACGATCAGTATTAATAGGAGTAGTGATCTTAATTTAAATGAAAATGAAATTTATATCAGAGTCGTTTGTAATGTTATTGTATAGTCATTCTTGTGCAGCACACATTGTTTACACTGTAATGTAGGATCAACGCCACCATAGACGCCAACTACATTGGGAACTTGTTTTTAGGCACCCGAGTCCGTGAGAGTTTTAGCGTATGCCTGAAGGTCTTTTGCATACGGGATCTTTGAAGCTTCCACGCCGGATCAGCACTGTAGAGTTAACCGGGGTCAGCCTCGCGTTTCTCACTCAGGCATGCACAGCCAGCTTTGCGTACGTACGTAGCCGTTAGTCCTCGTCTTTATTTTCCCCCCCTTTTCGACTCGGAAATGGATGTTTTCATGAGGATGGCAGCGTTCCTGTATAGTACTTGTGTTTCTGTTTGCTGACACACCATCCATCTCCCTTTATAACACTCTGCTCTTTCAACACAATACTTTGTAAAGGAAGTTATTGAAGGCAGTATTAGGACAGGACGACTCGTCAGATTTCATTTGTATCCCACTGGGGGTGGGGGGGGTGGGTGGGGGTGGGGAGCTGAAATCGTAAAATAATGAAGTTTATTGATGTTGACGAATGAGATGGGTGGGTGGGATTTGGGCAACACTGGGCTAACGTGATCATTCCAAGGGAGAAAAAAAAATATTTCTTAAAAAATGTCGTTGCTATGCATGTATATGGATGGAATAAAATTCCAGAACTGTTGAAAATTTTATTTTGATGTGGTGTCATAATTAAACTTCAATCCTCAGGATAACTCAGTGTTGAGTCTTTTCTTCTCCTCCCCAGTCCGTACATCCATCCATCCATCCATCTATCACTGCTCATCCAGTACAGGGCTGCATTGGCCCTAAAGCCTATACAGCAGTGGTCTCATATTTAAGTCATCTGAGAGTCACTGGACAGAAGGTCCTTTCCCAAAAGTAACGCGGGCGTGAAGAAAAAATGTCTATATCCTGCTAATCTATAAAAAAAAAGTCCATGCAGATCACATAAATGAAGTGGAACTACTAAGTGGAAAATGAAAGATTGACCTGTAGGCCAGATTTTATGATTTAAAAACACGTAACAGGCCACATAAAACCCGACCTGGCCCGCGGGCTGGTGGCTTGAGATCTCTGCTAAAGAGGAAGCACAGGGCAATAGTGGGGACACCACGGATGGGACACCATCTCATGGCACGCTCACGCATTATCGACGATTTCGAAACGCCGATCTGCGTCATTACAAAGACACAATCAGGGTGGGGTGGGAACGGCCAACCCTGCAGGTGTGAGGCAGCAGGTCTGCCTACCATACTTTTTACAGCATTACATTAAGCTTAAATTAGCCATCTTAAAAACCGAGTTGTCCTAAAATACAAGAGCGCGGTCAATGTGCAATATACTATACCCGAGACTAAAATCATAAATATGGATGAAATAACAATGGAAACCAGAACATTTTATTAGCAAAAAGCACATGTCCTTATTTAGGTCAAATGAAAGGCTGTACACTCAATTAAAAAATTGTGACCTGGAGATAATTGTGTAATAATGGAGCTCTTAAAAACAGTATTTAAAAAGGAATTTTCTTTATTAAGAGAACATTCAGGACTACATTTAGGAGCTTGTCACTTGTCATTTTTAAATTTTACTGACTCTGTTGCTTGAGTTGCCTCTGCTCGACGATCTGCCGCAGATGCCGGCTAATAATGCTGTGACTTTCATAGATCGCTTTGCGATCCACCCCACGGATGTGAATCCGCTTGGCTGACGGGTAAAATTGCTCCTGGAATCTCTTTTGATGCTCAGCAACAATCTAAAATAAGCAAAACGCAGAAGTTACACAGAAAGGCATCCCTCATCTCCTCGATCTTAAAGGCCGATTTTCTTTAAAGTGACAGGCTTACTTGATTGAGATAAGTGGGAAACTGCTTGTCAAAATGTTCCCCCGTTACCATGCTGACAGATGTCCGGCTTGTGAGGGGCTTATACACAGAAATTTCTCTGAAAAACAAATAGGCAAAGGGCCGGGGTTAAGATACATACTGCAGGAAGAAAATTGATTTTGAAATTCTCACTTTCATGGGAAGGACTGGGTGGGACACTATGGAAAAGCAGCAGACTGACCCCTGACCGGATGGGAAGTCAACTCCGTCACCGTCACGCCTCTCACCTGACTTGAGACGCACTCTCGTTCAGGAAGAAGTGCTCGTCCACAGCGCTGCTTTGGTGAGACGGATTGCACAGCAGGTATTTCTACCAGATGAAAGGAGAGGTGACGTCAGAACCCGCGCTGTCCAGTGTATGTATCACGATATCCATGCAAACGCGGCAGGTGACTTTCAGGCCAAAACTGGCAAGTATGCGATCAAAACCATGTTTTCCCAGTAATCGTTAGCAGCTCAATTAGAATCATGATGAGAGCACAGCTAAACCTTCTGAATGTAGATGCTGCCTGTGTTACCTTTTCTGTGCATCCTCTCCTCTGGTCTGCTTTCAAACTGTTTTTTCGTGAGAATTTGAGCACATTGTCATTCTCAGCGTCCTTATCTCAGCTTTCAAATTTAAAAATCTTCATTGCCATCAAAGTTCCTCATCTTCATTGCCATCAAAATGGACGGGCTGAGGTATTTTAAGGAACAATTTCCTTAAAATTCTTTTCCTCCTCTTCATTTCCTCATCATCCAGACATTATACCGCGATATACTGTATTTTGACATTGTTTTCAAAAGCAACACTGTTCTGGTATTTTGAAATCCATATTACCTTAATACCACCCCAGCCTAGGTAAGTTGTTAAATGGACAAACGCCAAGGAAATCTTTAATCTTTATATCTTTAAAAGTGACAGGGAGCTACTGAGTACAAAATTAAGGTATTTTATTTAATGTCACAATCAACATAGATACCATATGTGTACTACAGTGTTGGTTGTGCACTTTAGGCCTATGTTTAACTAATAAAGTTCACGTAAAAATGCTTTTGTATTGCTGTATGGATAGTCTTTGGCTGCAGATACTACAGGATGCAGCTGAGGTGTGTTTGTTATCTTTCTGTTATTTCTGAGTTGAAAATAATTATTTCTATTTTTTAATAAATATTTCTTAATTATTTAAAATAACGAAAAATCTGAGGTATTTGTTTAGTCTTTAACTTACGGTTTCTGAAATAAAATTCATAATCTAGAACCGAAATTGTGTTTTTCTGGACGCAGTAAAGAACTTGCCACCCAGGTGGACTCGGCCTTGACTTAGATTCAAGTAAGGCGGACATGAACACAACACAACCATTTGGCCCATTATTCCGACCCTGATACTTTAGGAGCCAAATGGTAAACTCAGAAGCGGCTTAAGCACATGGGATTTGTCCATGTTGATATAAGAAAGAAATGTACATTGAAAAAAGTTTACAGTCATCTGACAGTGAGTTACATCACTCCCAATAGTGTCTGAAAACTAAAAAAAAAAAAATGGTTGTTTGTCCACTATAAGCCGAACTTTGAGGCAAACTACTTTGGGATTTAGGTACTTTTTGGCATAGGATCTTCCTGATTGGTTCTTCTCTGACCTTTTACCCTCAGATTTCAGATCAGACAAAAGTTAGTCCATCCATCTTTCAACCATTTGCCCTGGTCAGTGTCACAAGGTTAATTTCCAGTCAAATTCACAGGCTCCACTTCGGCCATACGCCAGTTCAGCGAGTTGTGAGCTTCTAAATTCCAAGAAAGTTGCTCAACACAGCTGCACAGCTGAAACTAATTCTGGCCCACAAACAGAGGCATTCAATGAATGAGAGTGCCGCAATGAAAACACCATCACCTGGACACTTGCCCCACCATGTGGCTGCAAGTGGTACAGCAGCTCATTCACTAACATTTCCCAGTAGGGAAAGTAGATTTTCAACAACCAGGGAAAAGACCCAGATGAATATTACTCTTACCATCCACATCTCTTTAAATGGTTTCGCCGTATGGAATAACACAATGCGTACCCACCTGCCTCTGAATAACATCCTCTGACACCCTTTCTCCTTTAATTGCTGGATGTACCAGTCCCAAAATGATGAATATTCTGGTAAGTCCAGTGGCGGCAGCCAGCTGCATTGCTTGGAGGGACGGCACCAGCTGTGAGTACCTGCAAGGTGATACACGCGTTCTGTTACACACAGTGTTAGCTAAAGACGGCCGCCATCCAGGCCAGTAGGCAAAAGACCCAGGGCCTCCATCTGGGGGGCGGCGATACATGAGGAGGACAATGCCATTACACATTTATACCCAGGGTACACTAGGACAAAGCCAATTTCCCAGGATGCATCACAACTTACAATAAAACTTTTAATCACTAATAACATTGTATTACTACAGATCAACGTTTCTAATTGACCAATAATCAGGGCTGTTATGACAGTACGAGAAACCGTAACCTCAGAAAGCTAATAACACTTTATGTCCATCCATCCGGTTACGGTTACGTACCGACGGTTACGGACACGGCGAGATGAAGGCTGGGGCTCCGAGGGTAGCCTGGAGCTCTCTGCAGGCGCCTTATCTGACCCGAGCCTCTAAAAAGCTTTAAGCTGTACCGTGGTGTATTTTTGGGGAAGTATATAGTCATAGCAAATAAAGTATCACCCTATGGGTAAATGTCAGTGAGTAGGAATGAGAGCGGGGGGGCATTTCAGGGAGGATGGTGCTGGGGGGCTGGGCACTTACTGATAGCCCCCCCCCCCCCCCCCAACCTTCCCACGCGGCGGAGCACGAAGCTGGCACCCGGGCCAGGTCAGAATCTCAGACCTACTGATCGAGTGTAAAGCACACCGTGCATGTAAACGTCTGCATGAGCACGCCCGCGTCCCCTGGCCACTGGACGCAGAGTTACGGGCAGGATTCTGCCCCCTGTGGCCAAGCTGAGGAACGCGGGCCGACTTCCCGCATGCGGCGGCAGCCCCAATCAGTCTCGGCTCACCAGTGCACCTGATTGGCTGGTCCCGGATCGCAGAGTTCAACGAACTGGCCCCCATCCTTCCCGCAAAGCTGACCCCTCGTGTTCGTACGCCCATCAGTGCCAGTCTATTAAAGAGTCAGAGGGGAGGGGGCCGGGCAACCATGACACACCGGCAAACATAAAAGGGGGGGTGGGGGCAGAATCGTACACACTAGCCGCACTGTGCACGTGTGACGCAGTGCGTCGCAGGAGTGCTGGAACAGAATAAGGGGGTGCATCTGAGCTTAAAGGCTAAATGTGCAATTAGCCAGGGTAATAAAGCGCGACTCTGGGTCTGAGCACGGCGAGACGTCCCCTCCATACGTGTAAATATACGCTTCGATATTTAGAAGCCAATGACAAAGGTTATTCAAGCCGGGCAGGTGGGTGCTGCAAGTAAATCAGGAAAAGGGGTCTGAAGAAAAGGCCGGACGGAGCCATCCGAGAGGCACAGCGTCCATGAATGTATTGCATGTTTCCTATTTTGAATGGACATTGGTGAAGGCGGACTGCTGGTGTGGAGGTTATAGCAGACCACACTTCTTAGGGTCTTCATTGTGCACCCCCCACCACCCCGTTTGATTGTGGCCCAGCAGTTTCCATCAGGCTGACGATATCTGAAGGCCCCCGGAGCCACAGGCCCCGCCCCGCCGCGCCCGGCCCCCGACCCGTCGTCGTTTTTTTTTTTTTTTTAAATTCTGCTCCGGAGAGGGGATTATACAGGCCAAGGCATGCGTGTCAAGGGGAAATTCGGCGGGCAAAGACTGGGCAGATTGGTGGGATGAATTAGCCCGATAACACGGACGATGACGACAAAACATGCAGGGCAGAGCTGTTGGTCACTGCAGAGCCCTTTTTTGGGGGGAGCGGGGGCTGGGCGGCAGGGAAATATCTAAATTAATAAAGTGGTGAAATGAGTTTGCGCTGCAGACTTTCTGCCGTTTGACTTTTCCATCTGGATTAGTGCAGGATGAATGGTCACTGTTACTTTTGTTACAACTGCGTGATTCACTGTCGGAATTTCTCCCCCACCCCACCCCGCCCCGCCCCTCCCCGATAACACCTTACTTCATTACCATATAATTTTACATTTTAGCCACAAAAATACTACGTGAGCAGAACACCCACCATTACACACGTGGAGTGCTAGATACAGTCACTGTCCTGCTATTTTACTCTGTTTTGAGAGGACAATCTTCCAGCTCTTTCCAGATACTTGCCGGGAATGTTTCTCGGTTCTAGGTCAACCTGGATCCATCCAGGTTGGATCCAGGAGTGTGGACTAAAATCTAGCCTTGTTCTTAATCTTAAATAATTACAATGGGAGGTGCACATACATACATACATACATACATACATATATTTATATTACGTACATAAAATGAATAATTTTCCAACAAAGAATAGGGACAGATTGAAGCAGATGAATTTGATGAATGATTATGTTATACTGCATGAAAGGCATCCAGTGAACATGGCAGTTCCCCGACATGACCAGTGTGTGTCAGTCAAGTACTGCTTTCTCCCTACAGCATGTGGAGAAAAAGGGGGAGGGATCCAGCCTGTCAATCATTCTCTCCAGGCAGTACTGCCCAATCGGCTGAACAGGTACCTTCACCCAAGATGCTGGTAACAGCTAATTTGCATTGATTAAATTCCATCGGTTTCCCACAGCTAGCCGCCCTGATTACTGACAGGCTAAATGGCATCGACATTATAAACACGCTGAGCTATTTCCCCATTGATTTCAGATCAAACGTCAAAGCCTCTGAAGTTTGATATAATGTGCCTTTTGTCCTTTGATAGTTAAATACCAGTGGACTCTGCACAGCGTGAATCACTGCTGTAAACTGTGATTTTTGGTCCTCAAGGGCTGAGCCGCAGGCTTACCTAACAATACGTCAACCCCCCCCCCCCCCCCCCCCCCCCCCCCCCCCCTCCCCCCCACCCCGTGCTTCACTGGCTCATATCGAACTCCTCTCACAATTACAAGTCGGAAAACCTGCAGTCTCCGTTTCAGACAGTAAAAAAATTTTAAAACTGGAATGTCGACTAAGTAGCTGCCAAGTAGACTGAAGATTATAACTAGCTAGTTGGTCAGCTTCAGCATCTGCTAGAAAATTAAATAAACATTTAGGGTGGTTGCTATTTGTAGGCAGACAGGATATAAATACATGAATACAGAAAAATGAATTTTAACCATGACAAGAGTGTATATATGGTCAGTGTTTTCTTTTGACATGAAATTGAAGTGCTGCCTCCTCGGACTTATGTTATCCCCACATACTCTCAAGGTACAGTGGGATCCTTGATAATTTCAAAGAAAAACTGCTGCTGAAAACCTCACCTCCCTTCTTGGGTGATTAATGGCGGTTTTCCACTGCATAGTACGGTACGGTACGGTTCAGTTCAGCTCACTTTGGTTTGGCTCAGTTCGGCTCGGTTTGCGT
>JAODKL010000135.1:10787500-10801685 GCA_026780765.1 Petrocephalus schoutedeni
ATTCTGGGGGGCTCCATTAGGGTTAGATTCTGATTCTGGGGGGCTCTGTTAGGGTTAGATTCTGATTCTGGGGGCGCTCCGTTAGGGTTAGATTCTGATTCTGGGGGCGCTCCGTTAGGGTTAGGGTTAGATTCTGATTCTGGGGGCTCCGTTACGGTTAGATTCTGATTCTGGGGGGCTCTGTTAGGGTTAGATTCTGATTCTGGGAGGCTTCATTAGGTAGGACAACCTCCAGAGTAAGAAAATGCAGTAAATGGATAAAGGAACAAGTTACCCAAATGTCACCAGAAACCAAGGGGGATGTGTAACAGGTTAACAGGGGAACGTGGGAAGGAAACATGGTGGACAGGATGCCAGACTATCATAGGGCAGACACAGACAGGCAGCCAGAGACAGACACACAGAGACACAGACAGACAGGCAGCCAGAGACAGACACACAGAGACACAGACAGACAGGCAGAGACAGGCACACAGTGACACACACAGACAGGCAGCCAGAGACAGGCACACAGAGACACAGACAGACAGGCAGCCAGAGACAGACAGGCACACAGAGACATACACAGACAGGCAGCCAGAGACAGACAGGCACACAGAGACACAGACAAACAGACAGGCAGAGACAGGCACACAGAGACACAGACACACACATAGGGAGACAAAACGGATGATTTTGAAGGCCTCAAACCACCCAGCTGCATGTCACTGGACTGCCTGAAGAATAGTGAGTACTCAGAGTACTCAACTCGAGGAGAACACGCAACAGCAGAGACACAGAAGCCCCGACCGTGAGGGCGTGTGACGTGACGGCACCGCCCACAGAACTACTGCGTCACCCGGAAAAGTACCAGCAGATCTAGATGGAAGGGGCGCCGCAGCCTGAGAGCCCTGCCCCGCCTGACAGCGGCCATCCCATGGGTACCTTCTGGCACCCTCCTCCATCGTTTTAAAATATTTATTCACCTCTCCTTTCCTGTGGGCGGCCGCCGCGACGATCCATCTCGACACGGCGGCCATTTGCAGGTACGCGGCGGAGTCATAAACGCAGCGCAAGCGCGTCGCGCAGATGCGGCCCCATATTTCATCCGTGTTTATAATTCCGCTCTGAGCCTCTGGGGTCTCTTCAAGCATGGCCGGGGTAATTCACGGAAAATAAAAAGGAATAAAACTGTGTACAGGGCTATTTTTTTATGGGGGGAGGTACATTGTAATCCAGCAATAGGTTTAAAAATAGCAAAGACAAACCATCACGCCATCGCCGCACACAGCAACAGCCCCGCGATTGGAACGGCGGGAGCCCACCAGGGCGACGGCAGCGGCGGCCACGAAAATCGCCGGCCCGCAGCAGTACTGAAGCGGCCCAAAAGAACAGGGTGGTGTGCAGCTGTCTGAAAAGGTAACAGTGATGTAAAAGGCAAATAAGGGGGGGGTGTGTGTGTGTGTGTGTGTGTCTAGTTATAAAAACTAGTGGGGATCTAGTTATAAAACAATCCTGCCAAAAATGACGTTGTCTTTAAAGACAATCAGGACAAAGGACCTGACATTGCAACAATTCTCCATAAGATATTAGGTGGAGGAGAGAGAAGTACAGATGGACAGACAGACAGGCACAGAGACAGAAAGGCACAGAGACAGACAGACAGACACAAATACAGAGACAGACAGACACACAGACAGACAGACAGGCACACAGACAGACAGGTCTGAGCTACTGAAATGTCTACAAACTCAGCCAGATTAAAACCAACACCCTGCTAAGGAGCTTCATCTCCACCTCACCACGCGAGAAAATTACAATAACTATTAAAAAGAATCAGACAACTCTAAAGAATGACCATGATTACAAAGCTGATTGCAGTGAAATGCCCATTCCATATTAATCTTTGCTGAAGGGGAATATTACACCCTGCTCTACGCTGTCTGAAACCCTCTCTGTACCCCGTGTCTCTGACCAGAATGAGTGGGTGGAGGATGGATGGATGGACGGCTGGATGGATGGATGGATGGATGGATGGGGTTCACCTCCTTACCTTCCAGTCGTGGACATGCCCCACACTTTCTCCGTTCCCGTGGTCTGGTTCTGCAGGGCTCGCTTACTAAAGCCAAGTCCAACCCGGTCATACGTGCACACCTGGACGCAGGGAAACGACAGAGTGAGACGGTGAACTCCAGCTGTCTTCCTTTTCCCACTCCTCTGCCATTAGCACTAAGGCAGATGTTATTCTGCATACGTGCATCAGACAACCCAAACGAAGTGCGCCCCCTACCTTACTGTGACAGCATAGCTTATTGCACCTGTCTTATATTAAGTTTGTCATTAACTGGCTGTCATACCATCTCCATGACCAGGGACAGCAGATGAAATTCAGTGTCAAGCTAATAAATTCTGGAAAAGACAAACAGCACCAACAAACACAAGTTTCTGGGCCAGTGTCAGTCAGTGATGGTTTCAGGACCGGAGAAGCTGAGGAACAAATTATACCCGACATATATCTAAACATCGCTGATTTTATTTGACAGTGTTTTTAAAGTAACCTTTTTTAAGAGCCAAAAATAACACGAGCTCCAACCAAGGAGGTGAATTCAAAGAGAGCAGTGAGCAGAACCGAAGGCTGCCTGGGGTTTGATGCCCACAGCAAAACACGTGGGGGGGGGGGGGGCAGAGTAATTTATAAGATTAAGATGGAACAGAACTTGTACTGGGCTTGTGGAACCCCAGAGGGGGAGTGAGTCACAGGAAGCCTTCTGCAGGTGGAGGGAACCCATCCTCCTTCAGCCCAGAGCAATCCACAGAAACACCGAGAACAGAGCCTGGCCAAGCTGGTCCTGAGCCAGGGCCCGGGCCCCTCCAGGCCCCAGCTTGTCGTTTCGGGGGGCCTACGTAAAAAGTCACTTTGCTGGCCTCCCTCCCCCCTCAGCTGCTACAAAAACTAAATGAATAGATGGCAAGAATTTGGCACCAAACAACCTTATTTGACATAAAAGCAAAGGGTTCACTATGGAGTATATTTATATATATATGAAAGACAAATATTCTGCTCTCGGTGCCAAAACAGTAGAGGCTCAGTACATAATCCAGCAAACACCCTGAGCCTTCATAGCAAGCGGTAAGCACTGGGCAAATACCGGATACCCCACAACCGGACAGGCAAACGTGGCAGCATCCCGATGGGCGGGAACTTTGGCCATTCATCATTAAAGGGCGTTATCCCGATCGTTAGTCCTAACTACAGATCACCGTTCACCCAGGATGCTGAGACTGCGACGCAAACCCCTGAGAGATACGTCCCACAGTTATGTTTAATTATGCAAAGACGCCAGAGCAGGTCAGATGGAGCAATATTAAAAAAAAGCCGTCAGGTTAAAAGCTTGTGCACCAGCCCACATGACAGCAGGAATGCTAATGAAGAGCAGACGGGAATTCACAGCTCTGCTGTCAGCACGGCGGCCTGCGGCGAACATCCACCGTCAGCAGCAGCTTATCTAGTCAAGGTCATAGTAGGTCATGTCAGGCATCAGTCCATCACAGGACACTCAATGTGGTCATAGTCACACAGGCAGATGAGAAAGGCTTTTTACGGTCACCTCTTCACCTGAACTGCCTGACTCTGGAGCTCAAGGAGAACAAGGACACACACACACACACACACACACACACACAGAGGTGGGGCTGGACCCAAGCCCACAGCCCTGGAGGTGTGAGACAGCAGCTCCACCTGTTCACCTCAGTTGCGGTACCCAGAATGCAGCAGGAACTTGTAAATGATGAATAAGCCACATTACTTTGCACCACATGGATTTAACCTCCATCTGGGCACTCTGAGCATCAAATAAATAAATAAATAAAATAAGCCACATGCTCACCCTTGTCTTCTGTGATACTTCTTCCTGGATATGTAACCAGGATTCTGAAGACATTCCGGTGGGAGCATCCAGAAGAACTACGAAGAAACATCATAGGTGTGAGACACGTCGAGAGCAAGCTATGCGTCAAATGCTGACTCAGGGTGTGAGAACTGTCGAGCTAAACGACCCGTCGACCCCAAGGGGTTCTAGTCTTCATCTTCACTGACATTTAATAAGCGGCCGAATAACATAAATTCGTCTACTGCAGTGTCAGTGCTCCCAATGGCATTTTTACGCCCCCATGAAATAACACAGGGGCTATACTTTACCAACTGGCTCCCCTTGTCCTTTGCACAAGAGGTGGACCTTCTGACCTAATCCAATATCCACTGACTGGGCCCCTGCAGAAGAATCAGGCAAATAGCAACCTCTGATTAAATGAATGAGCACTTTCCAGTTTCTATTCCACGTTGTCAGCAGTGACTATATTAAAGTGAGAGATTTATTTTGTATAGTAACCGTTCAATCAACATAAGGACAATTGTGAAGCTTCCAGTTTACCTACTTTCATATGCGAGTCAGTCTAATGATGACCGCTTATCGCTTCAAAGGTACACAGATATAAAACACGGATATAATACGTAATGTCGATAATAAAGGGGAACATAAAACACCGCAGTGCCATTACCAAGAAAGACCATTTACCTTCGGGAACAAGCAGCGCTCCCTCTCGCTGCAATGACGCATAATTCAAAAAGGGGGGTATGAAGATGATCAGAAGAACAACTTTGCCCACGTCTGTAACTTTAGCACAGAATCCCTTTTTAGTCGCCGGACTGGCGCTTACGTTAGATTCATCAGCCTTAAAAAAATCAAATAAAATACAGAGCAATTACAGTAAGCAATCCCAGGTACATTCACAATGGAATTAACGTCAGATCGCTATACGAATAAAGTGTCGATATTGCTAAATATAGTCAAAGTGCAACCTGCCAGCCACCTGCAAGAGCAGGGTGTTATATAGGCTGTTAGCATGCTGGTTAATATCAGGGAAACTCACAACAGGAACATAATCATTACGGATAACTACCTACCTTATTGCTATCATGTTTAACACTCGCATTGCTTTTATCCTGAGCGACTGTCCTGTTACGTAACATAATTTAAAATAAATAAACTTCCAAATGGGGAAAACCCAGTATTTTTTAATGAATGAGTTAAAGTATCTGTTTCTAGACTGACGAGGCAGTCTTACGCCGTACAGTAGCCGAAATAAGTCAAAGTTAACGGGGGAAAAGGCGTTTTTTAAATATATCTAGGCCGGTCCTGCACGTTGGAAAGTGTTTCGTTTTGCCATCACACCCTTTAAAATGTTATACCAACGATCTGTTATGTGTTTCTGTGCACTGGTATAAAATAAAAGCAACGAACAGAAAGAAATATGATTAATAATTATGGGAGACAATCTAGATAGTTCCTACGGAGGAAGGCTTAAGTAAGTGCTCGGTTTTTTAATTCCTGCTGGGCTCACTGATGAAATCTACTCAGATATGGATGGTAATTGTATAATTAAACATGAGCACAGATGAGAGGAAAACATCCGTCATCCATCTTCCAGTAATGCTTGAGGTGGATCGTTTTTTACAATGTTATCCCACTTAGATGGTTTTTGTTAAAATTGCTAAACTGATAGTCATAGTTAAGGTTTAGAACATTTAGAGCTAATTCTTAAATCCGACCGTCATTTTCTATGCAATTTCCTCCCCTACAGCAAAGCATCTAGGCAAAAATTCTTGTCCTGTATCCATATAATCCTTCCCTCTACCAATATTTTCAGGTCCCTGTTTATCATTTATTATCACAATTTCATCAATTTCCCTTGATGTTGTACAACTGATCTGATAACACATGGAGAATTTTGATGCTCGGTTACATTTCTATTCCGTAGGTGTTCCGTTTGGTTTAATGCCAAATAATATTACACTGCTTCATTTGATGAGCGTGTATTTTTAACGTGTAATCATATTGTCTTTATACAAATTCCCTTACTTAGAGCTGTATTTTTCCCGTCGAAATGAAACATTCTGCAATGCCTCAGTTAACCCCTAGGGGTCACAAACGCTTAAAAATCACGGAGAGGCCCGTCGCATGGCGTTGACATTGAGGACGCTAAAGGGTCGTGTTTTGCCTTGAGTATCTGCAGAGAAATAGTTTTTCTTATGGAGAGGGCTGATTGCTCTAACTGAGAAGCTCTGAGACAGGGGTACGCAGGTTCGCCTGTAAATGCACCCCTCCACGAAAGCCCCGTAGAAACAGAACATGTCAGAAATGTAATCGGAGTGCAGTTTATTGCCTATCAAAAATCTGTTTCAAATGCACATTTGGTCATATGACTCGGATAGTTTATATTTACATAGCCTTTTGCTTTTTGTCCTTCACACAAATCATCAACTGAACATCATATTGGTTGGAAGACTGCAGTTAACTCTTGGCACGCTGCAATGCTGGTGTGAGAGACGTGCTGTAGGTCACACCGGGAAGATGTAGCGATCATGCTGCTATAATGATAGTATGAAGGTGTTACATAAATGAAAAGATGCATGATTGTTCATTTGAAAATGAAATTTAGTGGGATGGCGGTATAGTGAGCTCGATTCCCAACCCCGGCTGTGTGTGTTTGAGGAGTTTCTATGTACTCCTTGTGTTTTTGTGGGGCCTCTCCAAGCATTTAGATTTCTTCCCACAGTGCAAAAAGCACAAATTGCCCTTATTGTGAGTATATGTGACTGTGAGCCCTGCAACGGACTGATATTTTCTCCATGGTGGACCTTACCTTGTGCCCTCTCCTACCTGGATTATGCCCCAGGCTCACCACCTGCACTCTCACAAAATAGGGTACTAATTTGTACCTTAGCTTGTCACTGGGGCTGTACCCTCAAGGGTCTGCCAATTGTACCTTTAGCTGTAGGTAATGGCACCTAATATGGTACAGAAATGAAACAACATTAATGTACCCCCAATGGTACAAAACAGTTCCTCATAGTCCATTTCTGTATCTTAAAAGGTACAAGACCCTTGAGGGTACAGCCCCAGTGACAAGCAAAGGTACAAATTGGTACCCCTTTTTCTGAGAGTGTGGGTATAACAGCTTTGGGAGATGGATGGATGGAATTCTAAATCATTACTCAAAACAATACATAAACAATAAACCCCATCCAGACTGGCACACATGATATTCAGCCACATTCTAACAGAAGATATTAGTCAAAGTTCAAATGAAGACAGATGAATGGTCACATGATGTCATTTTAAGGACCCACTTTTAAACTGAGCTTTGATGGAATGTGTAGGCACTGACATTGACTCAGAAAACAAATATTTTTTATCCTGAATAAAATATTTTATCCCAAATATAACAGCATTTCCTGCGTTGCAGTTAAATCTGTCTGCCAGCCAGGAATGATGAATGACACTTATTATGGGGTGTGAGTGCTAGGTATATCTAAACACTGACGCCCAGAGCTGGCAGCATAAACCAAGGCTAATGTCTTGAGACACCTCACACAGCCTTAAATGTGTCTGGTTTTGCTCACTCAAATTAAACTTTAGAGGGGAACAGTTTGTAAGAAATTGACCTGACAGGGCAAGCGTCCGCTATTTTATTTTTGTGTGTTGCCCTTTAAGAAATACTTACTGTACTTGCTAAGCGTACAGCTTATCGGTTGCGAAAAGGGTTAATTTAACAATCTCGTTTTTCTTTTTAATGTTTTTTTTCCCCACGGTAGTTCCGTTTTTAATCCTAGTAAACGCGTCCCCTTTTACGGCTGTTAGTAAAATATAGGCAGCAAGATATTTTGGTTAGAGGTTTTATAATCCATTGCAGTCTCCGGTTGCTGCCACCGCGAATTAAGATGATCCCGCATGAGGAGAGTAATGCTTTGAATCGCGGGTCACACCATCCAATCATTTATTCACAGCAATTAGCCAAGATGCCGCGAAGAAATTAACTGTGACTCCAGGCAAGATAACATGGCAGGAGAAGAATGCTTAAGTGTCCCTACATGCCAGCATAAATTACAAAGGCTAAACGAGATCCCAATATGGTTGATGTATCCGTCCCAAGTGAAGATTGGCTGTTTTCTTAAGAAGGGGGGGCGGGGGGGGGGGGGGGGGGGGGGGGGGGCTGTTATTGGCCCTTATCAGCTTATACGTTTCATAAAAAACAGCAAAAAGCAAATTCTTGTTCAAATACAGTATCGCATGGTTCCAGCACAGCAGCATTCAAGAAATATAGCGTCAGCAAAGTTTTAGCAGTAATGGATCCTCCAGAAACAGTGCAGCATATCATTTTAGGTCTAAATGTCAGTGAGGTCAGCATAAAAATAGATTAATAATACATAACCCGTGTTATTTTATTTTTTAGATGACTGCTAAACAAATTTTTCCATTTGCACATCATTCACGGGCGTATATTTTGCAGGAGGTAATTTAGATAAACTAAGCACTTTCGGGGTACAGTTTTGTGGTCTTGACCACTGTTCTCCCAGTGTTGCCTTTTCCTGATGTAATCTGCTCTTCCGTCCCCAAATAAGGCCCCTGTGCCTCCCTGCCACCCCCGCGTCCTGTGGTTCACTCTGCCGTCATGCCTGGAGCAAGCAGCCATTCTTTGTATTACTTTAGCAGCCAGTGTCCCTGGCTGTTATATACTATAAAACGCCTTTGGTGCTCCAGCCTTTATTCAATGCAAATTGCAGATAAGATTGTCTTCGAGAAGGCTGCAATGGAAGTCTTATCATACGGCTTCTTGTATGTATTCTGCATGCATAAGCACACATTCCTATGACCCGGCTCTGCCCGTTACCATTCAGAATCTATATTCACAGTGTGCAAATGCACCATGTCACAACTGAAGATGTTCTTCTCCCATTCTCAAGAAGGGAAATAATATCACTGGGTCATTTTATGTAAGAATGTGGTCATTGTAATGATTTAATGAACAGACCACTTTGCCGTGGGAATGTGTAAAAAGCTGTGAATGCAATCAAAAAAATGAAACTACCTAAAGTCTTGTGTTTTGTTTGGTTGTTTGTGTTAAGCGTGTCGTGGTTGGGATTAGGGTTTTGTCCATATAAATTAATGGAAGTGACAGGGGCCTTAAAAAATTTGGAACATAATTGGATTGGTCTGGGTTGGGGCCCAGTGTAATAGTCTTTCATGGGGTGCAAAATCTCTAGCAGCACCCCTGCAAATGTGTGTGTGTGTGTGTGCGCACCCCGTGATGGACCACCATCCCTTCCATAGTGTCCCCAGCTGTGCTAGGATAGGCTTCAGTGTCACAGTTACTCTGCACTGGATAAATAGTCATGCGAATGGAATGGACGAATGGAAGGATGCATTTCTCTTTAAATCCCAGGATGCTGCACACTTTTGCAGTTCAGATCACTGCACCTGGTGCGTCACCCCCATTGTAAGCCCCCCCCCCCCCCCCCCCCACACCCCTGGCCCGGCGAGGTGCCTCAATGCAGCGGCACCCCAGAGTGCTGCTGATTCCCTCCAAGGGTCTCTCCCACATCCTCCTCCCTGACATTTCCATAGCGTCCTGAGGCTTTGGCCACTGTCCCCTACCCCACCCCTATGCTGACATTTAGCTACAGCCTGGGTAATCGCACCCTGAAGGACCATCTACACTGGAGCACTCTCAGCCTCTCAAGGTGGATGCTCTGAAGAACTGCAGAAGACTCAGTTAAAGTGGCCTCTGGTCAGCGGTGAAGAATCTGGTCGATATATAGCTTTATTTGGCTTATTTCAATACTCCCCCTTTCTTAGGAAATAGGTGTATGTCTGCGGTTTTGATTAATTACATGCATGCTGATCTACCAATGATGGAGAGATATTGGCAGCAGAACCCACAGCAGCAATGACAAGTACTCTTTGATGGGCCAGATAATGCAGCCAAGTTTGGAAACATCACCCCTTAATGGAGGAGCAACACATAACTGTTAAGTTCTTGGTTGAAGTGGTTATATTTCTTAAACCAAAGGTCCAGTTATTTTAGCAAAATTTTGAGCAGTTGTGTCATGGTGCGAGCCTGGAGCCAATCCCAGGAAGCACTGGGCACACCCTGAATATGGTGCCAGTCCGCCACAGGGCACACGGGCCAATTTAGAGATGCCCGATTGCCTGGCTGCATGTTTTTGGAAGGCGCTGGGATACATATGAGCTCCACATGCACAGAGCCAGGCTCAGTAGTCAGACCACTGGCAGGCAAAGCACGGGGTTGCAATGTTACCTAACTAGATGCTGTGCATATAATCAAAGATGCATTATATGTAACAGTTCTGGTCTCGTCAGATGGAATCGGTTCTTCAAGTTGTCATTGAAAAAAATCTCTTAACTCCAGAAGCTGCAAACCCCCCCCCCCCCCCCCCCCCCCACTTCCTGCAGGGCTTATCTGCCTGTCGGACACGATCGGTTAACAGGGAAACTTTCTCGCAGTTGGCAGTTGTAATCATTAAAGGGCATCGCCAGAGCTTGCCAGCCAAACAGTAGACCAGCGGGCGTTAATACCCGCCAACCTGCTGGCTGCTATAGATTAATTTCATACTGAACTAACCCCTGCTGTTATTGCATAATGACTTTGGGACCAATTTAAACCTCCCAAGCAGCTACGGTGCACTTTTTAAAGTTTCAGTCTGCTTTGCTTATCAGCAATTGTTTTCAGCAAATCTAAATTAAAAAAAAAAATGTATACGTTTTCTAAAACCATATTTCATTAAATGCGTATATGAGGTCATTGCAAAGCAGGTGAATCTGAGCCTCTCTGGCAGTTATAAGGTCTTGATTTTTTTTCTAATAATTATCGGGGAAGAGCATAATATCTGCAAAGAAATACCTGACTTTTACTGTATGCACTGCGAGGAAAATGTATAGGCCAGTAAAGTAATGTAGAGACATTGCAGGGCCAGGGGTTGGAAAGGCTTGGTTCTCTAACAGATGCACTTGTCATGTTTTCTCCAGTCAGGGGGTCAGCCCCAAAACGGCGCATCTTTGACCTGCCCGGCCGCCGACAGCCCCCCTGTCACCAGCAATTAGGCGCAGAGTAATAAGCTCCGCCTCCAGGGCTCGGGCCAGGGCTGGACGCATTCCCGGAGGAAGCCCTGCCGTGACGGGACACTTGTGTGGCCCTATAAGGGGTGCCCTGGCGACTCGGCCGCGATCCCAGCCGCGGATGGCACGGCGGACGGCGCTCCCTGGCTCCGCCGCGATCCCAGCTGCAGATGGCATGGCGGACGGCACTCCCTGGCTCCGCCGACTCCCCGCTGGGCGCATTGATTTCCGGCACCCGCCGCTCAAGCTTTTTATCGATCCAGACAGTAAAAAGTCTTCATTTACACTTCAAAGAGCAGAGCTTCCAGCTCACAGGCTTAAAACTTACGCAAGTTTTGTTTTTAGCTAAATGTAACATTTACGTAAATATAAAGCAAATAAATAGCTGTGCTTTATTTAGTGATGAATAGCCCACTGGAGCCACAAAAGGTTATAGGCCTATATATTCATTATTCATACTGTGCCTGTTTTTGACCGAACCCACAGCTGAACATATTTTGGTAATGATTATCCCCCCCCCCCCCCCCACCACCACATAATTGTTACATGCAAGATGCACATTTGAAAGCAAACAAGCTATTAATGCATTTAAGTGCACAATACCAATATATGCACCCTCAGTAAGCCTAAATCCTGGACAAATGGTGCAGCTGGTAATAAAGTCTTGTGCAAAACATGGATATATTTAAGTAAATAATTTTCTCTTTATTTAAATTAGTTCTGCTATAAATGAACACATTATTCAGTAAGTGCATAATTATTAAAAATTTAGCTACACTGTAAAATCACCAGAATTTCCAGAATATTAAATCCATCTGTTATCCCTTTTCCAGGATAAATTTACTGTCACTCCCATAATCCAGATGCTTTTATGAGGGAAATGACCTTGAGAGGTACAGGATACACTGGCCAGGTTTAGATTGGTTAAGGTTTTCAGTGTACAAGGCAATGAATACCCCATGAGAGTTAAACTTTTAACTAACACACTGCATAGATCACACTTTACTTGGTGACCTGGTTGATGACTTTCTCTTCTTCCTCTGGACACTGCCTGGCAGTTTCCTAGCAACGAGGGGACCTGCCTGTCAGTTTTTTTCCTCGGGAAACGGGGATTATGTGAGTATTCCTCAGTAGCAGCTTTATTTTGGGAATATGTTGCCAGGTTTTGCAGTGCCCATGCTAAAGGAAAACAATCCCCCTGTCGTGTGACTCAAACACGCCATAGGACTCCTGCTGGGATACCTCATATCGGGATAAATGGCCATTTTTGTCAGCAGGTTTTCCAAGAAGGGTCCGTTGACCCCTAGGGGGCGTAGGACTTGGGCCATGCACCTGTTACCTTCCCCACAGCCCCATAGACCAGCACATCTCCTTGGATGGCAGGCTGCAAGCGTAGGATGACGTGCTGAGGACCACGACGCCCAAGCATTTCTGGCCGTGGGCGAATATTGTACCTGCTGTACACCTTGAGAGCTTATGTCCTGTAACTGGCGCTGGCAGCGAACAGGCCAAAAGTGTCAAGAGCTGAGCTCAGGATGTCATTGTGACATTAGCATTGGTGCTAACATGCTGAATTTTCACACATGGAGGAGTGTGGGCCAGCATCCTCCAGCTGAGTCGTCCACCAGCTGAGCCATCCACCAGCTGAGCCATCCACCAGCTGAGTCGTCCACCAGCTGAGCCGTCCACCAGCTGAGCCATCCACCAGCTGAGTTGTCCACCAGCTGAGCCATCCACCAGCTGAGTTGTCCACCAGCTGAGTTGTCCACCAGCTGAGTTGTCCACCAGCTGAGTTGTCCACCAGCTGAGTCGTCCACCAGCTGAGTTGTCCACCAGGAGCATTAGCGACACTGCATGGAGGACTGTTCTGAGGCGCTAAAATTACCTGAATGCGTATGCTCTCATGGGGCTAGCGGTGAGCCTGCTGAGCATCAGCGAATGTGACACGTCAATAACATGGCCGCTGGGCTTACAGTTCTCAGGAATTAGGTGCAAAAAGACTCAGTGTGCAGCCTCTATGGCCTAGAGCCTCTTAACTCCTAAATGTCATTGTTCCCCACTTTTGGCACGGGTGGTGTCATTGCCAGGCATCGAGATACATCGGGTAACAACATGTTCCGTGTGTGATATACTGTATGTGCACCACAACAGCTAGCGGACTTACCGCAACAACAAAAAACAGCAGCTAACATGTCACAGCACTTAATTCAAGCTTAACACTCACGGGCTGAGTTTGCTGGAAAGCTGAAATGCCAGTTTACAGTGCTTATTGGTCATTGAGGTCGTTTTCTTAGACTAGGTCTGTGTGTTTAATTATCATAAAAACAAAAATAAAAAACACTCCAAGACCATTGACATCACTTTGACTTAAAAACTGTTATTTATGTTAATAAACATAAAAACCTTTTTGAGGAGCACAGAAGTAAACAGTCAATGACAAGACACTCAGGCAATCTGTAGTCTGTCTTTCAAAGTAACTGTTGTTATGTTTATAATACTTGGTCTCGGTCTTACGCCCAAGTGAAGATTTGAAGTGCAAGTATTTTGTGATATTTTTGTGATTCTTTTCATTGAGAAAATACAGGTATTGTGATTCTGATTAAAGAATCAATAATTGTCCTTTTCTTGGTGCACCATGTAACTAGTGATAAAGGTCATGTTTATGTGACCTTGTGTCTCTAAGACAGTAAGACAAATGGCAGCCCGGGCAGATTTCATTGACAGGTGACAATGGCTTTCCGTGACAGTATCGGAGGTCTCACTGCACATATTATCATCACAGAAACGGAAAGGCAGTCCAAATCCAAATACAACATGCCAGTTAATATATATGGGATCTGATGCATCATTGATGTTGAAATATGACAGGCAAGAACACAAATGGGCCAGATGTTTAAACATCACCTATCAACAGATACCTGTAGATGTGATTATTATGACTACAGAATTTTGCTAATGATTTTTTTTTTTCAAAATTGAAACAGACACACACACACACACATCTGCCATTCCCTCATTAATAGCAAACAATTTTAAACTTAAATTATTCTAAAGAATGGTTCTTTTGCCCTGCCTTATGTTATTTTAAATGTAGCACATTTCAAAGGGGCAGGGTTTCTTCTTTAGGCCCCCACCCAAAAACTCACTGTGCCCACTAACCCCCACCCCCCCACCCCCCCACCCCCCATTCCCCGTATCACGCTGCTTCAGCATCTCCTAAATAAGGAACG
>JAODKL010000135.1:10801785-10815076 GCA_026780765.1 Petrocephalus schoutedeni
CAGTTAAAACTTTAATTCTATGTTATCCTGGAAGTTAATTAGAGGTGGGACAGTATTGTGTCAGAGATGCTAATTTCCCTCCTAAATAAGGAACGTGGTTCTTTAACATTTTGCATAGTAACTGTTTGTGCCCAACAGGGGGCCCTAAGCCTTGAGGGCCCCATGAAACGCCACCATCGGCATAAAGATCACATCTCTATGCTTGCACTGAAACCAAGTCAATAAATTCCATGTTAAGACATTGAAGATGTGAGATCTTATTGGCGATGTGATTTAGGTACCCTGGAAGGCCTACTCCAGTTATGTCTTTTTTATTTTGTTCCAGCATAAAAAAAACATTTTAATTCCGTTATAAATGTTCAGTGTATTGATTATTCATTCCAAATTGGTTAGCAGGATACATACAACCAGATTGACTATTGCATTTAAGGTAAAACTATATAAATTTCTGCAATTAAGCTTTATCAAATAGACAGGGGACATTTTCATCTTTTCATTTAAAAGCAATTTGAACATAAACCATATATACACTGATTGGCCATAACATTGAAACCACTGACAGCTGAGGTGAATAACATTGATTATCTTGTTACATTGGGACCTGTGAATAGTACCATTATTTTATTAGGCAAGTGAAAAGTCAGTTCTCGAATCTGATGCATTGGAAGCAGGAAAAATAGGCAAGTGTAAGGATCTGAGCGACTTTGATAACTGGGTCAGAGCATCTCCAAAGCGACAGGTCTTGTGGGGTGTTTGCAGAATGCAGTGGTCAGTACCTACCAAAAGTAATCCAAAAAAAGCTAGCCTGTCAAGTCCGATCCCAATGGGGAGCTTCTGTAGTACAAACTGCTGAAAAAGTTAATTCAAGGTATAATAGAATGGTGTCAGAACACATACTGTATTGCAGCTTGCTATGAATGGGGCTGCGTGGCCATAGACCGGTCAGAGGGCCCATGCTGACACCTGTCTACTGCCAAAGCATCTACAATGGGCATGTGAGCATCAGAACTGGACCATGGAGCATTGGAAGAAGGTGGCCTAGTCTGATGAGCCTCTTATATTGTTTGAATGGTCAGGTGAATGTGCATCATTTACCTGGAGAAGAGATGGGACCAGCATGTAGTATGGGAAGAAGGCAAGTTCATGTGGATGTTACTTTGACACGTACCACCTACCTAAACATTGCTGTAGATCTAATACACCCCTTCATGACAACAGAATTCCTCGATGGCTGTGGCCTCTCTCAGCAAGATAATGCGCCCTGCCACACTTCGAGAATTATTCAAGAACGATTTGAGGATAATGAAACAGTTCAAGGTGTTCACCTGACCTCCAAATTCCCCAGATCTCAATCTGATCAAGCATCTATGGGATGTGTTGGACAAACCAGTCTGATCCATGGAGACCCCACCTCGCAACTTACCAAACTTTAAGGATCTGCTGCTAACGTCTTGCTGCCAGATACCACAGGACACCGTCAGAAGTCTTGTACCAAACTGTACAGTTGGCACAATGCAGTCTAATGTTAATAATAATAATGTTCTCCGGGCATCCACCAAATCCAGACTTGTCCATCAGACAGGCAGACAAAGTAGAGGGATTTATCACTCCACAGAACAAATTTCCACAGCTCCAGAGTCCAGTGGCAGCATGCTCTACACCATTCCATCTGACAGTTGGCATTGCGCTCTGAGATGTGAAACTTGCATGCAGCTGCTTGGCCATGGAAGCCCATTCCATACAGCTCCCAGTGCATAGTATTGTGTCGGGGTTAATGTCAGAGGGAGTTAGAAACTCAGCTGTTCTTGAGTCAACAGAGCATCGGCGTCTGATGCACTATGCGCCTCAGCACTCAGCGACCCCGCTCTATTACTTTATGTGGCCTGCCGCTTCATGGCCGAGTTTCTGTCGTCCCTAAACACTTCCACTTTGCAATAACGCCACTTACATTTGACCGTGAAATATCTAGTAGGGAAGAAATGTGACTAACTGACTTATTGCAAAGGTGGCGTCCTATGACAGTACCACGCCTGAATTCACTGTGCTCTTCAGGATGACTCATGCTCTCACAAATGTTTGTAAACCTGACTGCATGACTAGGCGCTTGATTTTATACACCTGTGGCAATGGGAATGAAACACCTGAATTCAAGGATTGAGAAGTGCGTCCCTGTACTTTTGTCCACAAAGTGTACATTCTAATGCCAATAACACATACTGTAGTGCTACACTGAACGCAGAAAGAGTAAAAATGTTAAACACAAATAAATAATGGAAACTGGGCCCAGCATCACGGGGGGGGGGCCCAATCACAAGGCTGGCCCACCGAGCTAAGAGGGGGAAGTGCATTTTTTTATATGTAATTGCCCCTCCCAAAAATCTTCCTGGCCCACCCTGTTTCCGAGAGCTGGAGCCGAGCCTGATGGAAACTAACAAAAATAAATAAATAAAATCCGTCTCAGTGAAAAGGAGCCGCGCGGCTCGGCGAATGAGCGCAGCGCGACTGCGGGCTCCTTCATTCAGCTTCAGCAAATCAATATCCACTTGTTCTCTAATTTGATTTCATCCGCTTTAGGTAGACACACAGTCTGGAAAGGGGCGTGAAGCCGCTCATTTGGGGGCTACCCGCCTCGCACTGAGATTTAAAGCAATGAAAAAGCAGGATTCTCCATTTCCTCCTTAACTGCCATGCATCTTTATAGATTTATACCTTAACATGTGTCAGAGGACATTTTTTCCATCTTCTGTCTTGCTCCAGGGTTCTGATTACAGGGCCTTTTTAGTACTGCGGGAGAGGAGCTGTTTAGTCACGTCTGAAAGAGGCTCGGCTTCTTCAGAGAAAATGCCCCTGGAGAAAGTTAATAGTTAATTTTTTTCGATATATTCTTCTTTTCGGTGTTATGAATTCATTAAGCTGTCACTTAGGTTTGCAGACATACGGAACTCATTCGGACGAGTATTTGCTTTATTATTGCAGAAATATTACCGGTAAATGTGCGCAAGCCCGTCGTCATCGTAACCGCTGGTGTTTCTCCACCTTTGCGACGTCTTCATGTGACAGAAGGAGCTACCTGTAGCTGCTTTCAATCTGTCGCTTTCTCGATTCCTCCTTACTGAACAAACGGCTGCCTCGCGACGAGCGATTCTTCGGCCTCGGTGCATCGCGCGACGCACGAGGCTGGGGAGCGAGCCTCGAACATCTCCTTCGCCT
Source organism: Petrocephalus schoutedeni (assembly GCA_026780765.1). Lineage (NCBI taxonomy): Eukaryota > Metazoa > Chordata > Actinopteri > Osteoglossiformes > Mormyridae > Petrocephalus > Petrocephalus schoutedeni. The sequence continues at coordinate 10,804,996 of JAODKL010000135.1, forward strand.
TTCGCCACAGTGGGTTCACGTGGAATGACCCTGCCATGTAGCCTTGTTATTAAAGAAAGCTATATTGTAAAGTATGAGTAGCTACGACAGGTCCAGGAATACACGGAATGGGCATGATGTGGGAGGCAGAGGTAACGATCTGCAGCCATAACGAGGAGGCGCTGAGGGAGCCGTAATTACTGGAGGGCCAGCTGAGTATTTCCTTACAGTGACTCCCGCATGGTGACAAAGCAGGATCCCGTAAGAGCCCGGAGCCCCTCCGCTGAGACTCCCTCCCCTCCCCGGCCGCACGCCGCTCTCAGCCAAATGGAAGCATCTCCTCCTCGCCTTTCATGGTATCCATGCCATCGCTGCATCGGTACCCCGAAATCCAGCACTGCCCTCTTCCCCTGTATCTGTTCTGCCTTCCCTGTGCATATAAAACTGTTCACGTTACCCAACTGCCGAAGAATCAAAGTAATGAGCAGTCACAGCCGTGTGCAGAATTACAGCAAATGTACAGTAAACCACGGATAGGAGGATGTGACAGATGCAGCTGGCTGGGGAACGCCACAGCTGAAGAATATCTGACTTCAGTCTCTGCTTCATTGCAGGAGATGCTGCCAATACGGCTGCTGGGCCAGGCTGAGCGGGTACACACCGCCAGCTCATTCCTTAGTGCCATCAGTATACCCCGTGATGCTTAAGGCCTATTTTACGCAGGCCACGCGCCCTCTAAGTTGACGTTCAATAGGGATGAATATATAAAATACAGAGGAGCCCTTCTGAGGACCTAACTCGCGTATGATTAGGAATAGAAATGAGGTCGAATACGAACAATCTTAATATTTTACTTTTTATCATTGTGGCTGGTGAAATCCAAGTGCATATTGGAGTGTTAAAAGAATCTGCAATTGTTTAAATATATGCATGTATTTAATAGTGTAATATATGACTGTGCTTTATATTTGCAGGCGTTTGATGTGCACGTCCCCCGGCAGCCCGGAGTTGAGCAGCGCCCGGCACTACCCCTTTGGTTTGATCCAGTCCTCCCCCCCCCGCTCTCGGTGCGATGGTAGCTCCTATTATAGCAAGGTCAAATTACTGGACCTGTCTTCGGCACGTAGGGAAGATGCTGTAGTGGCGAGGTGGGCACAAGCGGGCCTCCGGCTTCCTGTTATTACAGCCCGAGCGTTGGCAGCCGATCGTCGGCTATGGCAGCTTCTTCAGTCTGAAAGTAAGTACTGATGCGCGACGCCCTCCCGGGATGTGCTCTTTAAGACGCGCCTCCGAGTCTTATTCACTTTCCCTCCGATTAAATGCCGTGCAACTACGGTGCGATTTTTTTATTACATGTATAATATAGTCATAAGGAATCCGCCTTCCGGCAGCACCCCGCGGGCGGTAGTCGCGGTGTCCGGACGTGCACTTCTCCCGGGGACAGGTGCAGGGTGCTGAGCACTGCACCATCAAGCCTTTACAACTCTCTCGTTTCCTTAAACTTATCGCGCCCGAAGTGAAAGCATCAGAAAGTTTTAAAGGTCGAAAGCGAAGAAATCGTCGCTGGTGTGAGTGGCGAAGTTACGCCGCGAAGTTGCCGGGTTTTAAAAACGCTCCGGGATCCCGCATACGTCACGCCCGGGCTTGCGGCCGCTCCGCAGGGCGCTGTAAGTGTCTGCGCTCTGCGTAGTGCGCTCCGCGTCCCGTCCCGTCCCGTCGCACGGAACCTGGGAGCGTCCTTCCTTATCGATGTGGACACTTTCCATCTCTTCTTATTTCCGTAATCAAGTACACACTTAAATTTACTTGAATTTATAGTCATTCGGCTTATTAAAAACACCGTACTTAGATTCACAATCTTATTTTACATTTGCATATTAGATTCACAATCTTATTTTACATTTGCATTTTATTATATTTAACATTTAGTTTAAAATTGGAGATTTGTTTGTGCAAAGGATATATTATACGGAGCAGTGTACGTCCCAAGCTCTGCCGGCAGCGATGCCCTAATATTGAGTTGCCTAATAAGCAATTAATGAAGTACGGCGGGACTGTGCGGACACGGGACGGGCGGATTTTCCTATGAGAAAATCTGCTGAGGGTTTCCCACTTTTAGCTTGCTCATACTAAAGGGATTTTGGCCAATGCATAAAACCCGTGTTGTGTAACTGACTTTCGCCGGTCGCATCAGGCAGCGCGACACGCAGATTGGAGTTTACACTGCTTTTAATACTGCTTTAATCCCGCAGCGAAATGTAGGTGCACCGACCAAGAGCAGATGCCTCGTGTGTTTTTATATGTGTGGCACATTTCACCCGATTTTCAAAGCTTTTATACGTGATTCTGTTTAGGCGTTTTGATCCGTGCGCGTTTTTTAATTATAACTAGAATATCACGCAAATTTTGCTTCATAAAACGAGTAGTTTTAATTCCAGTGCTGGGATTTCAGTATACTGAAATAATTCCGTGAGCTTACCCGCGTATCTAACTGACTTGCTATCAAACATAATACATTTTAATCGTGAGGTAAGTACTGATACACCGATTGCATTTAAAATGCATGACTGAGCGCGTACCTGAAATGTCAGAAGAAGGAACTTGAATGTAACCCTAGAATGCATCCATACAGACATATGGACATTATATACTTGGATGTTTGTTGTGATTTCAGATTTTGCCTTGCATGCACTGCCATCAAAATATGAGGCTCCCTGAGTACAAAACGATTTGATCATATCAGATGCCTTACTTTATTTGTTTAAAAGGACAAACCAAACCTTGGGCCCGACCTTCGGATGTGTTCTGGGGCTGATACTGCTGCAGCGGAGAGGCATTGAATATTCCAATTACTGTTAGACTCATAGGCCTATAAAACATTTATTTTTCCATAATTCTATAAAAACTTCTATGCTGGAATCAGCTTTGTCTGAGAACAATTACATTGGGCTTGAATCCCGAGTAACATTTTTTTCCCCTCTGCTTTCTCGCCATTTTAGTGCCTCTGATAGCGCCTCGCTCTCGGCTGTGACATTGCTAGCTATTAATCAGAAGGCATCATGGGGACAGTGTCTCCGAGTCTCCCGTACACCTTTCTGTGAGCTGGCGCCTATTAGTCACACCGACACGCAACTTTGTCCTGAAGGGCTGTGCAGATTAGATGGGGTAACCGTATATGTTTGTGGCAGCCGAGAGCGGATTAAGCTATCAGTCTGCATCATCTCTGCCTCTTTTCCGATTCCGGATATACGATGGTCCACGGAATATCCCAGTAAACAGGCTGCTTTTTAATAGCGCATCTCCTCTCCTTTTGTTTCTGTTCTGTTCTTTTATGTATAAGTTATAAGAAGCATCATTTTTGTTCATGTAGCTCACCGGTCTTTAAACCGGATTTTCTGCTGGGGGTATAGGTGGATGTTTTTATTCAGTTAACAAGGGGGTGTTTATGTCATCACAGTCTCAGTGAAAACCCTCAGGTATGTCCTAACCATTGTAAATTCGCCAGCTGTATTTATAGACGAAATATATGACTGTTTATGCCGAGAATAAGCCAGAGTGTTCCCCGGCTGCTAAAAGCAGATTCTGCTTTGATGATTCATGCATGACGGTATTCCCGCCCACTGTCAATTTTGACGTATTTTTCTCCATCACCAACTGCTATGGATATATTTACATTTTCGCAGTCCGGTTTAATACCGCAATGGGATTAATCTCACCTGCAAAGCTGTGCAAACTGTGTATTATGTTAATTGAGTCAATGGCCCGTGACCTCGTATCTGGCAGTGCTGGGTCAGGGAAAGGTTGCATTTTGCGTGGTTTTAACATGCAGATGGTGACATGATTTGTTTTCATATTGTTTATTTTCGCCAGGTCTTGATGGCTTTCTCTTTCACAAAAGGGTAGGAGTCTGCATTTTTGAGCTCAGGGGATCGTATCAGAGTTCTGGTTTTGCAGTCCTTTCTGCACGGAGCGTTGGTTCACTCTGGCACTGTGCTGAAGGACACGCACCACCCCTCATGAGGCCTCAGGGCCGTCGTGCTGCACTCTTTGGCCGCTCTTTCTGCATGGCTGATGGAGAAGCGGGTTTAGGGTAAATGAAGACTGTTGGATGGGATGGAAGGTGCCAGCACAGACCAAAGACGGGCAGTCGAGGCTTCTGATGAAGAAGAAAGCTCCACAAGCAGTAGTCGGGTCACTCAGATATCCAGATGTTCCAGGAGAGCGAAAAGCCACGCCTAGAGCAGATGTGCTCATCTGGCTGAGCTTTGGGAAGTCACTAAGCGGCGGCTTCACTGATCCCTGTGAGTTTATGGGGAAATGCCATATCTATAAGAATATATGACCACATTCATAACACATTATGATGCATTCATAAAGCATTATGACTATAAGTAATATAACAAGATATAACACATTATAGCCATATTTATTATACATTATGGCTTTATGAAGCCCTCATCTATAATGCACTATAGATACCTTCATAATGCTGCACAAAGCATCCTTAAGCTTTATCACTACCATTATAATGCATTACGAAGGTATCTAAAGTGAATTATACATGAGAGCTTCATTGGAGGTTATGTATGTAGTATTATAATCAACACTATAATGCCTTATGACTGTAAATAGAAGATACTGCAAAGCCTTATTAATGCTTATACTGGCCAATATAATGCTTTATGAAGGAATCTATAGTGCATTATATATGACAGCTTTAAGCACAGTGTTACCGGTCCTGGCTGCTCTCCGTGGTCCTGAAGGGCTGCGGCCTGTGCAGGAGACCGTGGTCGTCTTCTGTGGCACTGACCTGGAGAGCAGCCGGGTGGGTGAGCTGAGAGGCGGGACTCAGGGGGCATTGTCGGCCAGTCACGGCCCATTCACCCCCCTTTCCAAGCCTCCACTGGGCCATGGAGACATGTGACACCTCAGTGAGGCTACCTCAGTTTCTGCTTAGTGCGTGACTATGAGGGCATGTGGAGGAAGGGAGTGGAACTGCTAGGGGTTGATGCGCCATACCTGGCCTAAGGCCGGTCCTCATCGGCTGAAGCTACTGTGGAAAAACTAAGGTGCGGTAAATGGCAGCACTGGCTCTATTAAGATTCCGCACCACCTCCTCGGCAATTTTCCTTTTGTGTAAAAATGAATATAAACTTCTTCCCCCTTTTGTGACTGTACTCTGGAAAGTGATGCATTTCATCCCAGTGACTTCCAGCAGAAATGAAAAGACGAGTGGAAGGCCTTTATCGCAGCGATTATTAAGGGTTAGCATTAAATACTGGCTCCTTTCCAGCGTGAGGGTTTTCACTGTGCAGTTTTGCTAATGCACGCTTTTACCGTCTGGAGTGTTTCTAGGTTGTATCGCAGCTCTTTTTTGAATCGGAATGGAAAGGAATCGAACTCGCGTATGATTAGGAATACAAAAATCGAAAAAAAAATCGAATCAATTTTATTATTTAAAATAACTTATAATGAAATGCGAATAATCAATCATTAATGTCAATTAACTGCGGTCCCACCCAGGGAGTTCCCTACCTCATTTTCTGTAGGCTCACCAAGATAATCCATTGTATAAGTCTCCTAATCGGTAGTATTTGCACATTTGTAAGATGCAAGCATCAAACCAGAGGCCCGATTTGGTTTTCTGAGGGACTGGCTTTGCAGGCAGTCTAGCAGCCTTGCAACTAAAATTCAATATGTTTTGTCCTAAATTACCAATTGCTAAGAAACTACCCTTAAAATCAGATTACTTCAGCTGTATTCTGGCCAAAGTCGCGACTAAAGCCGTTTCAGTCGATGTCGCTCCAAAGTCTGCTCGTTTTTGTTGATTCACTTAAACACTTGCAAGCCTTTGACAGTGGTAGGATGCTACTTACGATAATAAATTTGGAGGCTAAAGGCATTAGCTGACGCAATTAGAGTCAGGCAGGCTTTTGCTCCACTAGACCCTTGACTGTAGGCATAATATGCTGCGTAAAATTAAGGGAAAAGCTATGTAGTGAGATACTGACATTTATTTAAAACCAAGTTACGTTTATTTCTAGGCTGAATGAAAATGAATGATTTAGAAGAAAATTCCTGTTCTGTGACTGGGAGCAGTATGGGACTCTAGAATCCTGGCTATTACCTGTCCCTGGACTGACACATTAAACTCTCACAAACAAACCATCTCTACAGTTAGCCCTGAGTTACAAAGAGACATTAAGCTGTATAGAATCCTCTATCTACTGTATAGTTATGTTATAAATGTTTCAAGCCAGCAACACATTTTACGCGAAACTTCCACGCTACAAAGGTGTTACTTCCTTTGGGTTACAATGGGGTCTTTTGTTTCGTTATGAGTTTTCCGCTTCGGGTAGCATCTTTTTGTGTTTCAATTTACATATCCTGCGCATGTACCCTTTTTAATCTTGCTGGGTGACAATCTGCTGCCTTTCGGAAGGTATGCAGACTAGTACTTTTCTGTTACAACACCTGGAGGCACTTGGGGGCGTATTGCCGCATTAATGTAAATGCGCAGGCAATTAGGAAGGCAAAACCGGAGGGCGAGGAATGAGCCCCAGCGAGGAGACGTCGCTGAGCCCCTCCATCAGTGGCAAAGCGAGGCAGACATTACAGTAGGCCAGAAGTGCTCTCTCACACTCGCATGCCCAATTACTCATTCACTCTGAAAAGGTTTCGAAAGGTTTCTGAAGACTAAGTTGGCCGAGAGAGACTGATTTATTTTATTGTCATGTATTCGCTGCATAAGGGGCTGTGATGCATAAAGCGGAAGCCAGACTGGAGGTAGACAAATCAAATGTCAGGTGTCTTGCTAATGAACGCTGTGCAGAATCTTTCCTGCAGCATTTGTGCAGTGCTATAAGGCGGTGTTTCCCAACCCAGTCCTCGGGGAGCACCGGACAGTCCACGTTTTTGCTCCCTCCCAGCTCCCAGCCAATCAGGAACACCGAATACCTGGTACAGGCGCACTGGGAGCTGAGAAGAAGCAAAAACCAGGACTGTCTGGTGTTCCCTCGAGGAGTGGGTTGGGAAACACTGCTATAAGGTATACAGCACTTGGCCATTAATACATTACCTGCTTTAATCTTTATTATTATCTTTAATAATATCTTTATATAATCTTTATTGTCTTTATAAACATGAGAATTATACAGTGTTATCATCCAATGTATAATTAACTAGCCCTGATTGTTACTATACAAGAGTTACTATTTAGCTAGTAACATATTTTTCAGTAGCAATAAAAACATTTCTAGTTTGCTTTTTAATGTTTTTTTCCCCCAGATTCCATCCATAAAAATAAATGTCAGTGGACAAGCCCCTAACTCTAGGTCACACAGACTTACCCAAAATCAGAAGAGTAAATAATTTATTGAAAGTGACCTCCTCTTGATTCTGAAGCCTAGTGCCAGAGTGGGGTAATGGACCCACTGGCACGGTTACAAACCCATAAGTGGCATACTCGCACCCTGCCACCGACAGTCTGCACGTACCTTGTAATCAGAACCTGGTGACCACACTTAATGGGCGTAACATAGACTAAGTGGAATGGTCTGTTGCCTCTGGGTGCAAAATAAGAAATTGAACATGAGATGATATTTTCTTCATTAATCAGAATGGTAAAGCGTTCTGACGGCTTCTGATGACTGAGGTGTCTTAGGCAGCCGCTCCTCGGCGACTGTGGCAGGACGATTGCCAATGAATCTCCTGAAATCTACATCCAGCTTTGTGCAAACAGTAGGGCAGTAAAATATTTACTCACTTCCAAATGAGGTGGATTAATGTAGGAAAATGTTCAGTTCTCCATCTGTAAGGGGTTCCTGAAAGAGAAGATGCTTTATAATGTACTGTAGTCTGCACAACTAAACAAATAATCTCAGACTTTGTGTGGATGGGGCTTTCTTGGCTAATGGACTTGAAGATCATAAATCTAATATGCTTCCAGTGTACCTCACTGAGTGTTTTATATACCTTAATTACCAACTAAGTTCCTAATTAGAGGGCTCAACATTACATGGCAAGCTAGTAGAAAAATAATGCACAAGGGTTAGGATACATAAAGGCGATATGAGAAATGTATTTCTATGATAAATTATTATGCGTGCTATTTTCAAGGGTGAGCCGAAGAAATGATAAAATGCGGGGACCTGGAACAGAGCAGTTTGGCACACTTTTGTGGCCGGGGTTTTGTAAGGTTTGCGTTTTCTAAGAAACCTTGAGAGCTGTGTAAAAGACAAAATAAAAGACTCCACAAGAAATTCTGTTATGACCTGCTTCTGTTAAAGAGAACTCTTAAGTAAAATATATTTACTTCACCAGGTTTGGAGTCAGGCTGGAAGAGCTGATTGGCAGAGTGTTTATCTCATTGACTAAAGAAACTCTAAAAGTTTTGTTGTGAAGCTACCTTAACTTTGATAATGGCTTTTAATGGTTCTGTGAGTTAGCAGGCAAGACCAGGAAAGATTAATAAAATTAGGTTCATAACTGTATCTCTACTTGCAGTCGAAATATCTAGCTGTATATACTGTAATGCCCACAGTTTGCATTGGATAAAACAGCTAGGAATCTCAGTGTAGCATAAATTATTCTTTAGCAAAGTGTGGAAATATAATTCTAAATTATTTGGGCCATCATGTACCGCTACACTGTACCGGTTAACTGGTTACCAGAGGGATGGATGGATGGATAGACAATATTAGTAATAATAGTAGTCTAGAATGAGTGTTTTCAGGTTTTATTCTTCCCTGAACATTGACCCTATACAGCACTTTCTGTCTTTCATGATGTAGCAATCAGTCACATGTCACCACCTGATACGGTATCTGAGAAGTGACAATTTAAATGCTTGCAGGCAGAGGAGGAGCATCCGGGTAAGATAACAAGAGCTCGGGGTTTATATCAAAAACGGATAAATCGAACAATTATGATAGCATAGTTGTGGCTATCTATGTTTACAAACTGTCAGGATTGCAGTGTCGCTGGGTTCACTGCAAGGTTACGTTTGATATTGTTACTCAGAAATAAATGTATTGTCTGGTCTTCTGCTGTCAGTGTGGTAGGGATCGCACTGGGAATAGCCCAAGATGGGCGGCCGATGTTGATGTCTGAAGAATACGGCTAAAGGAAGATTACACCAGCTGCCAAACGGAACCGTCACATCTGTTTTACCTTTCCATCTTTAAATCCGACAATCAGTCGGCTCTCCAGACATCCTGTGCTGTCACAAGATGCCAACAGCGAGGTGGCACCATCTTCTGGTACCTCACTTTGTTTTAAACCACTTTGTAATAGTAGTTGAATATGAATTTGACACATCCACTGAGAGTGATGCTAAAATTCATCTGCTTAGCTACTGCGGGCTACTGTTACATTACCCACTGTGCTGCAAGACATCACGGGAGAAACCCGGAGTAATCACATTGCTCTGTGGTACTACAGCAGGGCTCCTCTTGGGACTTATGGTTTGAGTGAATGACCTTGGGAGTCTTGATCTCGGGCTTGCCACTGCATTTGTCAATATTTTCATTCAAGCTTCAAACCGGCTCAGCCTTTGGAAGGCTGCTTTAGTGCTTGCATCTTTCAGATATCCTTCTCATATCTGTGAGGAATCTCAAATGTTGACATGAGAAGGGCAACATAGCAGACAACTGCTTTAGTGAATGACAGCGAGAGAGACACAGAGTGCAACAGTAATAATACCAGTGACACAGATTCTGGATATGCTCTATGCGCCTAGTCAATTGTTTATCAATGAATTTCTGAAAGTCCAGGAATGTCCAGGAAGGAAATGGTTAACCACCATTCACCAAACTTCGTAGACAACCACATGATTTGCTGCATGACATCCTGATCAGCCAATGCCTGGCTGCCTAAGGGGTCAGGTGACGTGGTCACATGCGCTACAGTGTAGGCAGGCCACAGGGCATCCTCCGGTGCCCCTCCAGAATCCAGCTTGCTCTTGTTGACACCAGTGGACTGTGTCCATGGCAACACATAAACAACATCCAGGGCTTACCCTCCGCTACATAAGAACATAAGAACATAAGAAATTTACAAACGAGAGGAGGCCATTCGGCCCATCAAGCTCGTTTGGGGAGAA
>JAODKL010000135.1:10820083-10832161 GCA_026780765.1 Petrocephalus schoutedeni
AGGACTTGGGTGATTCATCAGCGCAAACCACCCTAAAAATCTACTGCCATCGAATAATTTTAGATTTAACTAGGCCTAAAATATTCTAGTAGAATGATCCATTCTGACACCAACACCATGTTCTCAAGGTATCCTCAGACTTATACAGAATAAAAACCATATTGCTCGTGCGTCCATCCCTTTTATCCGCTAAACACATAAGCAGGCCTTTAAACCTTAGCTGTGATTTGCTGAGTGATGTTACTGCTCGACATGCTGATGGCATTAGCTACGATGACACTTGTGGTTTGGTCATGCTAGCTGCCTGATTGCAGGCAGGGAAATCGTATCACTGTTGGGCCCTTGAACAAGCCGCCTTAACCCCAAAAACTCCTCTAGGGATGCTGTAAGTCAGCTGATCCTCTGCTCTGATCCCAAGCTTTGCGCTCACATATCTTAAGAGAGCAAGATGGGATATGTGAATACTCAAGAAGTCCCGCGCAGTTGTATCATGGTGAAAAAAGTATCATCTTTCGAGTACAGTTTACCTACAGTTACAGTAAGCACCATATATTATTTATTGTTTAAGGTCATGATACTTTTTCTCTCTTTAAAGTGTTGTAATATAATTATTTATTTACAGAATACCATTGTATCTTTGTTGTCATATGTCATGTTCACTTACACCTTAAATAAATGAATGCTTAGTCTGGAGTTCTCTTTAGGAACATGCAACTGATTTCGTACTTTCAGTTAAGGATGAATCAATATTTTTCAGACCAAATACATGTACCAATGCTTGCTTTCTGGTACTCGCCAATATCGATACTAATATAATTTAAAATATAGTGAGAGTGATCCTTGGAAGAAAGTATTCATTATTTATAGTAACTGTTAGCGCCACTTTTAAAATCAAATGCATGACTTGTGAATTGGTTATAAAAACATTCGCATATTGCGCTTATCTTATATTACATAAAACATACTACTAACTACTGCGATGGGCTGGCCCCCCATCCTGGGTTGTTCCCCGCCTCGTGCCCGTTGCTTCCGGGATAGGCTCCGGACCCCCCGCGACCCTGAACAGGATGAGCGGGTTGGAAAATGGATGGATGGATGGATACTACTAACTATCTACCTCAATAAGAGTCACTGTTACTGCTACAGGCCTGATGTTATAGGTCTTGCATTCATGCGGCAAGTTCACCTACCCAGAATCCTTCAGTACTGACCACTCTGGCATCTTGGAAAGGGGACACCAGAGAACATTTCCCCTTGGGGTGTTTGGGCGTGGGCCGAGAGGTACTCCCCCTGCTGGTGGACTGTTGAAACTGTACATCCATTTCACGTTAGGGAGACCGATTTATGTGCAGAAGCCCACTTTATTAGATTCAGCAGCTCATTAATGTGATCTGCCTGCTCCTGCACACAGAGAGGAGCTGCACTGAACACACACACAGGGTGTGGAGGTTCAGTCACTGCGCATCGGAATGGCTAACGTGCGTGATTTAAAGGATTCTGAATGTATTATGATTGTTTGTGCCAGACACAGTGGTTCCGGCATCTCAGAGACAGCCAGCCTCCTGGGATTTTCATGCCTGTGTCTAGAGTTTGCAGAAAATATGATGAACAGGAAAATCAGTCAGCGGTAGCTCTGTTGCTGAAAACACCTTGTTAATGAGAGAGGTCAGAGAATGGCCAGACTCGTTAGGGATAGCAGGAAAGCCACAAGTGCGAAATAACAGCGCTGGCGCGCAGAAAGGCTTCGTCAAACATACAGCTCATCATCCCTTGAAGGTGTTCTGAAGACAAAAGGGGATTCTTCTATGTCGGGGTACCCGTTAAAGTAGCCAGGGAGTGTACATCTGCTAATTGTTTTTTTTCTTTAAATGCTGGCTTACAGAGCAATCCTACCCAAGCTGTCAAATCCACCCTCACATAAACAAGACTTTAATTAAAAGTCTTTCATTAAACTTTAATCAGTTTAGCGGCTGACATATTACTTCACCTTCGATGATACTGGCTTGGAGAATGGAAGACCTCATAAATCTGTTTGGGAGGGAGGTAGCAATAACGCGGCGAGCCGGCCACTTAATTTGGCTCGCCAGCCTCCAGCACTGTGGCCTCTTCGATTATTACGGAGGGGCGGATAGGTTGGCATCTCTCCTTTAATTGTTTTGGTTACGTGCTCGTTAGAAGGTGATGCTAAATTGAATGCTTCGTTTCTTAAGTCACACGCTACGGATTCACTGAGTAATTAACACTTTTCCCAGCCATGGCAATGAATCTTGTTTGGGGGAGGGGGGGTGCCACATAGCTCCATGCTTGCGGCTAGTATGGCCTGTGGACATTTTTTCTCTGAGGGCGAGACAATCCCCCAAAAGATGCCTCCCAGTGCTTTCATCCTAGAACGGGGGAAGGAGCCCCCTTCCTAAGGACATGGCACTGGTAATATTCATCTGTCGAGACATCCCATAACCATATTCTGCCAGGAAGAGCTAATCTTCTGGACCACTAGTCTAGCTATGCTAATGTTAATTCTGTTGGTTGGGTTTGACTTTTGTAAGGCCTGAGATTAATTTTGCTCAGATTGATGCGTTTAGTTTTATCGATTTGATCATCGGCGGCCTGAATTCTAAATGAAATGGTTGTGTTGAGGCAGCAGTTTTTTTTTTTTTAACCGCCCACTCACCCCAGCATCAATAACTGCTTACGCAGGTAGCGATGATCCAGGGTCAGGTTTGGGAATCGTGGGATATTTGGAAAGGTATACCGGATGGGATGTTGTTCATGCTGTGGGATTCACACACGTCTGCAAACTGCATCACCAGGGTTCACGGAAATGCTGTGGGATTGTGGCAGAACAATCACACTTTGCAGAAGAAAAGTGCAAAAAAGGGCCCACAAAGTGCGAATGTGGAGAACAGAGCCAGAAACTTAACACCACCACCGAAGGGTTGGATGCTGTTTTTCAGTCCGCAGTAATTTGTGGCAGGGCTCCTTATGGATGTACGGACCCAGTTTATTAGAACCGTCTGACAGCTGTTCTGTAACGTGATTAAAATTAACGCGTTTACTCAAAGCGTCGACTGACAGCTCCGCCTCTGCCCTTCACCAGCGACGTGAAAACTCAGCTGCCAGGCTGGGAGACTTAATTGCTCTCAGCTGGGTCCCCAAATGAAATTATGGAGACGTGGGCCCGTCCCCCGCATGCCACACACCCGCTGAATCGGGCCAGTATGCGGCTCGGATGCGCCTGGAGGTTAATATGCGACAAAGCACGGTCCCGCTCCGGAGCTTCTAAATGACATATAAAAGATATATTCCCGAAACTTTGTCGGTCTCATTGATGACGCATTCTGCATTCCCCCAGGAGAGCTGAAGATCACGAGAACTTCCAGTGTTTTTCCCTGACTCAGTTACAGAGTGGGTCGTCAACATAGACCAACCAGATGGTCATTATTTATTTTTGTCTGATCTTTATTTCTCATCATTTCTGTTGTGGCCCAGTATGCATCACGTCCTAAGTGTCAAAGCACAGAATTTCCTACTAAGGCAACATAGAACCATCCGACCACAGAAGCGCCTACCAACAGGCATGTACTATTCCAGAATATCAGGCTGTCCCTTCAGCAGATTGTCAGGTAAAGAGGTGTTAAGCATGCATCCATTTCTTTAAGTGCTTCTCAACTGTTGCACCAGTCGACGCAACATCGTAAGCCTTGGAGACCATGCATGCAACGTGCAAGTTTACTAAACTACAGTCCTGCAGTTTGACCTCAGAAAAACCCTGGAAAGAAGAGGGAATTGGCATGAGTGCCGGTACTGGAAAACAAAGACATTAACTCACGTTATTTATTTGCGTCTTTGACCCGTGCAGTGCCTGTGGAAGGCTTTTGGCATGTTTTCCCTGCTGCCGTCTCTTCGGTCGTACCGTTATGTTTCACGTCCATCTCTTCTAACAGGATGGACAGTGGAGGAATGGAAAGGGGGAGACGGCACCTCTGCTTCTGCGCTTTCCCTGCTCAGCGACATCGGGCACATAGGAGTGCCTTTCAAAGGTCACTTCTGCATGGCGATTTGGGGCATCAGAGAAATTTAACTCACAAATGAAGGTTTAAAGGTTTGGGCTGGGGGGGGGGGGGGGTCACAATTACTGATGGAGCCGAAGCAGCCCCAGCCACGAGATCCCCGAGTCCGGCGCCGCCGTGTCCTTCACGCTAGTCTGTTAGCCTGCCGGGGGCTGCCTTACCGAGCCACGGCGCTCTCGCCATGCGGAGCCGGACCCGAGGCAGGGAGCCGGATCCAGGCCACGGCTGACAGAGGCACGCAGGCCGACCTTCTCCAAGGTTTGGCCGTGGAGGTGGCTTTCATGGAGAAACATTTCCGAAACGCACTCAGGTGACACCCAGTCACAAACGAGCAGCCCTAACGTGCCATGCCTATTTTTAGCTCTCCCTCCCAATGTACCATAGATCATTTTTATTTATTTCTTAAATATGTAGTTAATTTAATGAGGAGGATTCCCCAGTGGGACCAAGTTCATCTTACAGCCAGTGTGAAAGGTCCATGTCGTCTGTCTGCCACAATCTCCTACCCTTGGTAATCAGCATACTTAAAAGGAAGCTCTTAAAATAAACCTTCATCTCTTTTTTAATGTGTTGTCCACTTTCTTGTTTAATGCGGCTCTGAGTCATTCCAGTCTGTCAGATTAGCTCCAGGTTACTGTGGAAAATGTGAATAAATAGGCTGTATGAGGTCTGTATGAGGTCATAATATCTGTATGAGGTCGTACGTGTCAAGGTGGTACCCGACGGTGTCACGTCGCTGGGGCCTGGGATAGCGGCGATCCCCTGTTAAAGAGCAGGCTGGTCGGTGCAGGTACTTTGGGTTTCATCAGATGAATTGGTTTCCTCATGGAGTCTAAAAATGCAGTTTGGGTGAATGTGATGCCCCTTGCCTTGTGTCCATTGCTTCCTGTGATCAGCTTCAGGCTAGCAGTGACCCTGTAATGCATAAGGAAATATGTTTTATGAATATAAATTCATGTATAATCTGAAAGGAAGATAGGACATTTTTACAATTGTGGTTAAGTTATTCAGTGTAAAATGGATACCAAAAGGGGGCGCTGTTCACCATATGATCTCCCCAGCCATCCAGCTGCTGGCGTCAAAGTGCTCACATAGTGGTATCAAGCCCCCCCCCCCCAGGAATCCTGACATGATACACGGGTCACCAGCATCCATCTGTATGTGAAAGGAAGCCCACGTCGCGACCGCTGGGCGAACACAGGGCAACCGCTGGGCAAACACAGGGCAACCTCTGGGCGGACACAGGGCAACCACTGGGCGGACACAGGGCAACCGCTGGGCAAACACAGGGCAACTGTTGGGCAAACACAGGGCAACCGCTGGGCGAACACATGGCAACCGCTAGGCAAACACATGGCAACCGCTGGGCGAACACAGGGCAACCGCTGGGCGAACACAGGGCAACCGCTGGGCTCTGTTACACTGATGCTGCTCTGATGCTCAGCTGGCTCTGCTGCTCCAGGAAGCTTATTGGAGGACTCAGGCAGCCCTGAAGGGGGCCGTACTGCTGCTCTCGCTCACTGACATTCCTAGTACCATAGATCCTTTGTGATCAATTCTGTCACGTATTTAGATTACAGGCACATTGTCTGAATGACTCACGGGCATGAGTTTGACATCGACATGACCCCAATTTCCCATGTTGGCCCAGTTCTTAGTGCGAACAGGGCACACTGATCGGCGTTACGCAGCAGGGACGCCCCCAAAGGCTGAGAGCCCAGTGATCTGGGGCCATGCCTATCTGTACCACAACGTGGAGCTTTTTACTGACGTACTAAGGAGGCCTGATTTATAGGCAGTGAAAGGCCCTCTCTAATCTGGATCACTCAATAGAATGTGCAGACTGACTTTCCCCTTTGGTTAACCCGATGTCCTTAACACATTTTCCAGTCTTATTTAGTCTGTAAGTCAGACATACTGAAGACAGGGCTGCTTTTTATCTAGAGAATATGAAAGTGTATCTGAATTATTTATAAATATGTGTGTATACAATATTAATTAATATCCATCCATCCGTCCATCCACCTGATTGCCCTATCTAGGAGCTACAGGCACAACGCAGGGAATTACCCAGTTGTGGGTACTTAGCCAGTCCCCAGTTGTTTGAGGTAGTAGTGCTAATTGCTGCACTACCATGCCCGCCATTAATTAATATGCTTTTCAGGCTTGTTTAGATGAAATGGGAAAAAAAAATCACTAAACTAATCAAAGAACAAGAACTCCTTTAAAGACCCCAGAAATTCTGCGCTGATTTCCTGTGTCGAGTGCAATCTGGAAAGTGGCTGGATGGGCCGCCCTGCGTGCCAGACCGTGTTCATCACGCTGATGTTTGTGCTGCATCACTCTGATGGCGCCCGATGGTGCCAAATCGTGTCACTGTGGTACAGTGGGGAAAAATGCAAGAATGAACATGCCATTTAGTCCATATGATGTTATGGATAAATATCATTTAAAAATCTGTCTGTATATACAGGGGGTGGACAAAATAATGGAAACACCACATGAAAAAAAGACTTTAACTTTGAAGTAGTTAAATCGCAATTATAAACAAAGCTACAAAGACAAGTCATATTAGGCTGAATACCAGCTAGCAGTAGGGGTCATCACTAATGATGTGTGAGCTTTCAAAGCAACATAAGGCAACTAACAGTTCCATCCATCCATTCATCCATATATCCATCTTCCAGCCACACATCCAGGTTAGGGTCTGGAGTCTATCCCAGGCGGCGTAGGGAAGCAGTCTGAAGAATCATGAGGGCGTACACCCAACACAGACAACTGGCATCAGCAAAGGGGAACAGCAGATGCAAAAGAAGTCTCTCAACAGGGATAGATGGGCCCCTCAGAGTGTGATTCGGTGGATTAAGACTCGGTACCTGTGCTTGGAAGGTCACTGTTTGGAATCCCACAGTCAAGGGTAAGGCCCTTAACCTCAATTACGCCAGGGACCCTGACCCTGCCTCCCCAAAAATGCACAATGCTTTTAAAAAAATGAATTAATACAATAAGATAATTCCCCAACAACACAAAAATACGGCCTCGAAAATGACCACGGAGCTGAAATGACCACGTGACCCGGTTTTAACAGATCTGTATGTTGCCAGCTTCACAGTGCAGGAATTTATGGTGCAGCCATCATTTTGAATGGTGCTCTATCCACGGCCAGTGCACAAAAACACATAGCCTGATGTCAGGGGCACAAAACCTATACCCCTGGCCAATTCAGACGAGGAATATGGCCCGGTCACTCTTTCATCATTTTTGCTGCAATTGCTGGGTTTTTGTTTGGAGAAAACTAGCGGGTTCCTTCAGCTACAGTGTCTTGATTGATGAGTAGGTAATTAATAATAATAATTATCCAGGGATATAAGGTCAATTTGCAGGGCAGGGTGCACCCTTTGTAGGCACTCAAAGCACATTCTGCCCCTTCTTTGGAATTTGTAATGCTGTACAATGGTTTGCAGTATAATAAACAGTATAATAAACCTCCTAGAGGGCTGAAGGAATGGCCAAAATGTCTGATGTGGTGCTAAGGGCCAGGGAAGTTATAATCTCAACTACCTCAGACTGGGCGGGTCTTCTCCAGTCTTCTCGTCCAATCAATGTAACCCTGCTAATCCATCATTGGCTAAAACATATAAAATGATGTGCCAGTGGAGCTAAACCAACTTTACAAGTGAACAAACAGCATAAAATATTGGCATATTTTTGGTCGAGTAAATGATCATGAAATCTTATATTCAGATATCGTTCTCTGCCATTGCATTGTAATGTGACGAACAGGTGTTTAAGCACGATATATATCCAGATAGCAAGTGAAAGAGGCAAATTTAAAGATTGCTTATTTCAGATAGATTCACGTATGACCTTTTAAAATTGAATTCAGTTTTTTGTGAGTGTCTGATTCCCCTCTTTTGTATTATTTTGATAATTACACAGTTATATTTGGCGGGAAGTAATTTCAGATTTGCATATTTTGTTTTGTTTTTCTCTTTAAATTAGACGGCTTGAAACACTGTTTAGAGTAACAACTTCTCGTTACTTCTGCCGCCCATAATAAGTATTTTAATATTTAATCTTTACATATACATCAACCTAGCTGCAGTGAAAACAGTAAGATAAATGATTAAAAACCTGTAAAATCTGGTGAAAACAGGAAGCATAAGAAAGGTGCAGCTGCAATCATTTTGTTTTTATTTGGTTTTAGTGCATGATAATACTTGAAATTTGCATCTCATGCCCATGAGATGGCAACATGGCCTAAAAAATATGACTTGACTCCTGTATCTATATAAAACTTACTGATTGACAAAATTGGCCCAAATACCTTGTAACCTACTCTTTCATGTTGCTTAATTTTAATCACAAGAAAATATAAAAAAGTTGCCAACCTGTATAGTGACATTTATACATTTAACCTCCTTATTACCTCCTCAGCTTTTCAGCCAGTAGCTGTCACGGGTGCAAACACTGTTTGTTACGATTCTCCCATATTCCGAAATGCTTACAGAACATTAAACATGTTTGAGATCAATGTCATCAACACCAGGTTGAAGTCAAATTCCTTTCATGACTTAAACATCACTGAATGTTTATCCCTCCGGGAAGACTGGTCGATGAATGATAGCATTTACCAATACTCGAAGTTGACGGAAAAGGCTGACCCTACCCCATATTACTTCTTTAATACTAATATACGGTCAGGCGTTTGTCCATCAGCTATGTATATAATGTCTATTTGACGGCATATACAGTGTATATATGCATAAACTCCATCCAGGGTGTACCCCAGCCTTGTGCCCTATCCTGCCATGGATAGGCTACAAACCCTCCGTGACCCTGGTCAGGCAACGTGGTTAAACGATGGATGGATGGATGGATGCATGGATGGATGGATTGATTTTATCAAAGTTGATTAAGAATGGAATTAGAATGGAACAGTATAATATAAATGGCTAACTTAATTTCCTAAACTCCATGAAGGTCATACAGTTGGAATCCACCAGTCTGCTTAAGTTACTGCCCTCTCAGCACCAAGCAAGGGCCGTTTTTTATCTAACACAAGGTGCAGATTACCCAGTTAGTGGGAACTTTATCTAAGAATGGCGCGGTGGCGGGGCTACTCTCCTGAGGCCAGAGCCACATGCCAAACTCAAGCAAGCAGGCTCCTAATTTAAAAGGCCCTCACATTCTGCCAATTAACCCCATATTATAAAAGCAAAGATCGTATTTTAATCATCAAAAGTAGCTTTTCAAACTTGCAGTTCTTCTCAAGAAATGGTGACATGACAGGCGATGGCCGCTAATCGCAGCCCAGCTCCGTGCATTAAGTGTGGTGGCAAAATGAGGTAATTGGGATTTCTACCGGCCTGCAGTCAGCCGTGAGACGGCTCTGACGAGGGCCCGCGATGAAGCCGTCCTGAGCCCCGTGACATATCCGGATAATGAGTCTTTGAAGAATCATACAGTTTGAATTAGTTTTGGTTGCCATGTCTTGATGCGCGTTTGACGTATTTTTACTTTTGCACAGCAGTGGGGTTTAGGGTGTACTCAAGGACACAACGAAGATATGTTTACTCTGCCAGTAATGGGATTCAAACCCATAACCTCCCACACCCAAATCCCTAACCTGCCTGAAGAATTGTAGCTGAAGCAATCAGTAATTGACAGGTCTTGGCGACAGAGCTGACCATCCCCTAAGCCTCACTCTGGTGTTTGTTTATGTTTCCCCTTATAGGGGAAGTCACATTCCGAGGCACCACAGCTACTGTACATGCAGAGAGGTCATATGTCACTCGTTTCCCCATTCAGCCCTCGTGCTGAAAAGAGAGCCCTCTGCACGGCTGGCAGCTAATGCAATTTTCATGCTAGAGTATTTCTCTCTTTTTTTTGTTGGGTTTTCTTTTTTCAGTCTCAATTTCTGACTTCAAAGAGGTGCATGAGCCTGGCTTGTGGTCTTTCCGGGACAGTCCTGCGCACCTGGCTGCCGTTTTCTTGCCCTTTTCCTACCCGTTTTCCCCTCCAATCGCATATTTGCCACCTCATTGACAGTTTCAAAACCTAATGATCACAAGAAGTGGTGTGTCTGGAGGAATCGGGTTTGCAAATGTCATTTAGACAGGAAGCACATTCTTCGAGGTGATCGCTTAGTGGGTAGCATCTGTACCTCACACCTGGGGAGGGTGGTGTGTGACTTTGGGGGTTTGGCTTCTGAGCCTCTGATTGGAAGTTTGTTGGTTCACACCCCATGGTTGGCAAATTGGGCCTTGAGCAAAGCTCTTAGCCCCAGAAAAATGCTTGAGGGGTTCTGGATGGAGAGTTGACTCTGTGCGCAGACTCTAGGCTTTACACTTGCCTCTTTATGTGTGTGTGTGTGTGTCTTAAAAGAGAATCGTATAAGACGTGAAAAAAAACACACATTCCAATGTCCGTCACATGACATGCCCTTTACAGCCCAGCCACTCCGAAAATCTCACCGCCTGACTCAGAAGCACGTGGAGTAGGTGAGTCATAGCAGAGTGACGGGGGTGATGCTCACTTTTTCATCATCTGGGACAATTACAGTCACAATAGCAGGCAAATGAATCTTTAAATGCCATGTTTTTTTCTTTCTTTCTTTCTTTAAACGGCAAGCCCAGGTGAATCATCTCCCTAGCAACTGGAGATCTTAACTGAGCCGGATGTGCAGGATGGGGGGGGGGGGGGGGGGGGGTGGGGGACACCCCCCCTCCCCCCCACACACACACATCAGGCTTACATTTCATTATACATTTTTTATACATTTCATTACATTTTAGTCAGAGAGAAAAAGTTACTTTGCACTTTATTCCACTCACTTATATTCTCACTCATTTCTGTCAAACACATATAACTTTTCAGAGTAAAAAGTGAGGATTATAGCATGCACAGTGACACTGAGCCTGACCAAACCTGAAATCCTGCATAGAGGGGCTCAGTGAATGAGGAGGTGACCCTGTGCAGGAGGGTCAGTCCATCAGAGGAGACTCTGTAGAAGGACAGAGCACCAGCCTCCCGGTCCAGATACACTCCTACTCTGCAGGAACCTGAGGGCTCTATGGGAATGTCAGTGTGTTCCTTATTGTGCCAGGCAGAGTAACTGTTAGGAGAGCGGTGCAGACACCATGACTTGTCATTGTGTCCAAGCAGACAGTGATCACTCCATCCTTTCCTCTTGATTCCTTTATAAGTCACTCCTATCCCGGCTCCACCTTCACCCCACTCAGCCTCCCAGTAACTGGGACCAGTCAGACTCTCTCTGCACAGAACTTGGGGCCAGCTGTCAAATCTCTCTGGATGAGCAGGATATGGCTGCTCTTCCCCCGGCGTTGCCTTCCTGTTCCCCTCTGACAGAGACAGGTATCTGTGTGCTGTGTTGGGGTCCAGTGTCAGCCGGCAGGAGTCTGCAGGTGAGAGGCAGAGCCATTAATCCCACCATACAGACCGGCATCTCCATCATCATCACCGTCACACACTTCATTTTTCTGCCTGATACATAAAATACAAACAGCACAGCTTCCCCTAACGAAACGGGAATCCGGGGATATGAAATACCACAGAAAAAATAAAGTATATATAAAATACCTCAGGAAACGCGCCAAAATGCTGCACGTGCTAAACTGACACGATTAATTATGGGTAAATAAAACTGCAAAGTAACAGCGTCCATCTGACACACTCACCACACGCAGGCTCACCATGGACAACGGGACCGTAGAGTAATAGAGCAGCGCGGGGGGAACCGGCGGGCAGCGCGGCCGGGCGGATTAATGCCGGTGTTCTGCCGATTACTGCTACCTACCGATATGTGCTCCCAAGCAACATTTCACACATACGTCATTCACATCATTGATCTGTGCTACCAGCTGATGTTACTGGCTATCGGCTGATGTTACTGTTTGCGCATGCGCTGCATTCCATTCACATTCCATTCGCATTCCGCTCACGCCGTCTTAACAAGACAACGCAAACGAGACAACAATTTGTCTAA
>JAODKL010000135.1:10832261-10852990 GCA_026780765.1 Petrocephalus schoutedeni
GGCGGGGGGGGGGGGGGGGGGGGGGGGGGGGGGGGGGGGGGGGGGGGGGGGGGGGGAGGATGGCGGACACTCAGCGTGATTGGGCATGATGGGGAGATTGTGGTTGGAGAGGCAGTCTTGGAATGCATGAAATAGGCAGAAACCTATGGCCCCCTACAAATTCCTCTCTGCCGACTTCAGCCTCTGGGCCGCAAACCATTAGAGGTCTTAAATTAATGTTTGTCTCCATCGGTCACATGGGACGGAAGCAGCTCTGAAGGGCATTTCGAGGTTAAATGATATAACGTCAGAAATGGGTAACATCGGGTCAGTACACAGACTCAAGGACAAGTATTAAAGTCCAGGCTGTTTCCTTTCAAGATGCTGTGTAATCTGCCTTATCTGTCTGAAGCGGACGGCTGCCGCTCTCTTTGTCTGTCGCTGTTTTCATAGAAATCTGGGACGCTTCCATTTATTGCCTTAGGCACACTGTATATAATTCCATGATTCCATGATTCCTCAATTCCATGTTTTCTGGAAAGTGTTTATATATAGCCCTTTTTGACTTATATGACCCCTAATTTTACGTCTATTTATCTAAAGAGTGTTTTGGTTCTGTTATCTGAGGAGCAACCCACACTTCATTGAAGTGTTAACAGTGTAACTGTGCCCGTGACAAACGGAATCTGGAATCTCTGTCTTCGGCCGCCATGCCCGCGGGCCGCCTTTTAACTCGCGCCCAAGCGGGAACAGAGTGGGCCCGCTAAATGCCGTAATTGGTCGCGTGAGTGACATAGAAAGCCACTCTCCAAACGTCCCCCGGCCGTGAAACCCTGCCTGCGCCGTGGTCTGCTGCTCTCATCCTCAGTCATCTGCCGTGTCCAATCAGCTGCTGTCGTATATAACAGGAGGTCAGGAAAACAGCATTGCCCCAAAGGTCTGTGAACTGCACCCTCGTTGCTGTCAGGGCGAGTGGGGGCCACCTCTCAGCTGCTGTTTCCCCCTCCCCTGTGACATTTTGTGACAATCCGCAAGACTGAAGGTGCCGGGGGTCACTGGTCTCCTTCATTTGCGTAAACCGGGGAGCGATTATTCTGTGAGCCAAACCAATGTCTTAGCTAAAGACATTAAAGAATCACCTTTAGTGACATCATTGCTCTTCTTCATAAACATTGGGGGGTGGGGGGGGGGGCATTAGCATGCTGAATGGAGCCAGCTTGTTTGAGGCACTAACTGTTTGAGCCACATGTCCCTTTCATGTCTATGAGGTCATGGGAAAATTTGAGCTTAAATGCTATTATTCAGGTTCAGTGGTGGTTCCAGATTCGAATCCTACCTCTATTCCCCCTTCACCTAGATTGTATGTTTTAGCGACTAACCTGCTCAGTTACAAAAGCACACAGCTGGGTCAGTGGGCGTCTTTGCTTTTCCCAAGGTGTGTGATTTCCTGTGAGCGGGGTGGCCTCTCATATAGGGTGTCCTAGGCTGCCTGGAATATAGCACCCCGGTACCAGATAAGCCAGTACGCGCGGAAGCCGGTACGCGCTATTCATGGGTCATGCCAACCTTACTCTGATGGTTTCGGTTGTTCTTCACGTCGACATGAATTTACACGGTGAGGAGAGGAGAGATGGACAGGCGCAGCTAATCGGGGACAGCCTATCCCAATGCAGTGCTAGTTTGACAGCTCAGCCAAAGCAAGCGACGTGTGTGTGTGGGGGGGTGGGCGGCGGGGGGGCGAGGTGTGCCGACCTGTGCTTCCTAACTGAATTTAGTGGATGAAATAAACAGGTTTACAATCTATTCAACTCAATTCAGTTTATTCCACAGGTTGTCCGGCCCAAAGGGCTTTGTGGGAGGGGAGTGCCCATTGCATTTTCCTGTTGGGAATTGTAAAACGGCTGGACTCTTTCCCAAGTGAAAATGAATAAATATGAGCTTACTTACTTCAATTCACAGCATTTGTACAGAGCACTGAAAAATAAAACGCATGATTATATCATAATATGAAAAAAAAATGAAAATCCAGCTTACAAACTCATTCTTCACGTATAACGATTTATTGTTTGATAACATCACAACAATCTACTGAAAGACCAGCCCTGGTGGATTTTGTTGTTTTTGACTGTTAATTGTCTGAGATCTAAGCCATTTTGCTTCAGGGCACAGCGCTTTGATTTAACTATGTTGACAGTCCAGTTTTGACACACCAGGAATCCAACAATCTGCCCTGGAAGACTTCATCTCTATTCTGGCAGTAGGCATTTCTTGAAGGAATGTTCCAGAAAGGAGTGTACCACAGCTAGGCAAACTGGAAGGAACAATGCCAGAGAGATTAAATCGGCCAATTACATTACAGTCACAGTCACACAAACATATATCAGTTGTTTTTATATTCAAAAAGCAGATCATGGGTTAAATGTCACAAAGCATTACTTTTTTTGTACTCTGACTGAAATGACTCCAATACTGAAGTCAAGTGAAAATCCATCATATTCCAAATTTGATCATATTTGGAAATAGGCAACAGATAAAATCACTAGTAATTAAAAATCCGGCAATTTATTTTTGCTTGTGAGTCAGTATTAAAGGATTACTTTTTCCTAAAGGATCCAATCCATTTTTCTAACACAGCTGGAAGCAGAATGGCTCTCCACGACCTAGCGTAACTTTTCAAAGTTACGAGTACTGCCAAAAGATAGTATCTATAGCTGATGACTCCATGTTCACAGATTTCGACCTTCTGTTAAGCCATTAAAGACAGAGATCTGCATTGTCAGCCTTCACGTCTGCATGAAAAGTGGATTTTTAAGGTTGGGAGTAGTCACCGAAGTGGGCAAGAAGGAGCAGATGTCACCTCTCCGATGCCGGTGGTGGAAAATACTATCCCCAGTATTTAGTCATCCTTACCAGTGCAGCTTGAATAACCCAATTTACCGAAGGAAATGCAACTAAGAAGGCAGGAGTAGCCCACCGGTGCCCCATGGATCCATGACGGACACAACAGAAACACTGGACGCATCTTTACATAACTAGTCTCTAATAACTAATTATAGAGCCAGTCAAGGAAATTGAACATGGTCTAAGGTGTTTGTCCATCAAATTGTGACCACTCAAGTGCTTAATTTTCCTCCCCACTTGGCCCGAAAGTCCCCCGGAGTGGATACCATCTGAGCAGGTGCTGGTGGAGTCCCCTGGAAGCATGACACTATGGGTGCAGCTTACCAGCCATGCTATCTCAGGCGTGGCCTGTGATCTTGTTTTTTTTGCTCCTTACTCAGGAGTTTTTGGAACTCTTCACCTTTATCCCTGACTCATCCACAGTTTTGTATAGATGATGTAATAATGGATTTCCACACACTCTTGTTAAGTGCCTTGGGGCAACTGTTGTGAAAGGCGCTATATAGAAATCTTCTATTCAATTCAGTTTATTTTTATAAACAACAGAGTTGTCCCAGGGCGCTTTACACGGGTGTGTTGGAATGCATTACTATATGCAAGACAAAACAGATTGGAACAGAGAAAATGAAAAACATAGAATGAAAGAAAGAAAGAAAAGAAAAAAGAAAGTCAACTGACAACGGAGGAGAGGAATCAAAAACTCCCAAGCAGGGAGGAAAAAAAAACTCTGGGGGTCCAAGGTCACCTGGCTGCCCCAACCTCCTGGGCATGCTAACATTACAGAAAAAGAAAGAGTGAGCTTGCTTGCTCGAAGTGAGACCTGTACACAGTTGGGAGAGAGCCTGGTGTGTCAGCGAACCCGCAGTGTAATGCGTGCGAGGGCGCGGCCGCACCAGTCAGTCTGAGGGGGGCGCCGTGTTGCGGAGCATCTCGATCGGAGGTGACATATGACAGCTGCAGGCACAGCTGGCCAACCTTGATGAGACGTGCTGTAATCGGGTTTAGAAGATTGCCTACAGGCGAAGGTGGCTTATTTTTAGCTGCGAGTTTCCTCAAGCCTTTTCAAAAATGCGTGCGTCTGTAGTGGAATAACAATGCCTAAATTGTGTTTCTTTAGGTGGGCTGGGCACAATGGAATCAGAATCATCATAACAAAAACTGGTTCAGCGTATTTGTTTTGAGTCCTGGCATGGGTTGGAGCAGCTGCAATGCACTGGAAGTATGCGAGGAGAAATGCTGTAGATGCCTGGGATGCTGACATGCTAATCTATGTTAGCGGAGAAGTAATGTAATCTGCTGGGAAGTCTGTACTGTCAAGATTGTTATAGAGGTGTTTTTTCTGAGTGCATGACGATAGGAGTCATTGTAGGCAGGTCATGCGTAGGAGGTCATGTGATGTCAGTGATGGAGCCGTGTGATTTAAAGGACAAAGATTTAAAGTATATAGTTTCCCTCAGACCAGATTGGGGGGAGCTGAGGGCGTACTTTCCACCTGGGGACTGAGGGTTTGCACCTTTCACCTGAGAGTTTTTCTGTAGACCTACGTATATATTTTATAATAAACGTTATTAAAAATGAAAGATGCTGCAGGAGAGACTGAAGTAATTTTGCTGTTGATATATTTTTCAAAAAGAAAATCATAGGAAATTAGGATCAGACCCAGGATCGCACCTTTTGTCCTGTAGCTGTCTGCTCCTGTTTTTTTTTTTCGGTGTGGCAGACTATCACAAACTTAGAGGGACAAAGGTGTGACTCGACTTGGAAAGTGACACCGTAGCAGTGAAAACAGAGGCAACAATGCTGATCCATACACTCATACTTACTTCTGCACAATGGATGTTTCCTTTGTGTCTTGAAGGACATTTACATATTTAACAGGCGCTTTTGTCCAGAGTGACATACAGTGAGGCAAATAACACATTGCAAACATTCATGCTGTCAAGTAGTCAACTAGGCATAAGTGCAGATAGGCTGAGCTTACAATGGAATTCATGGAACAGATGGGTGTCATTTCACCATCGGGGAACCACACAAGAGAACCATCTGGAGTGACACTTCTCGCATGGTAAAGGGAGCTCTACGTGGCATTGGCTTGCTGACTGAAGAGGGCGAGGTGGGTCTTTGTTGATGTGGATGGGTGCCTGTCTATCGATGGACCTGTTAACCAGCACCAAGGACTTAAACTTGGCATGAGTGCTGATAGGGAGTTGGTGAAGAGAGACAAGCAGGCGTGTGACATGGGAACACTGGGGCTGACTCAATATCAGACATGCTGCCGCATTTTGAATCATCTGCAGTGGTCTGATAGCACAAGCTGATAGACCTGCCGATAGAGAGTAACAGTAGTCAATTTGTAGAGTAACAAATGCTTGGAGTAGAAGCTGAGCTGCATATTGAGACCAAAAAGGCCCGATTTTCTTGATGTTATACAGGGTAAATCTGCAAGATTGGGAGACCACCGTCATGTACTCAGCAAAGGACGGCTGGTCATCTGTCATTACCTCGAGGATCCTAGCAGACCTTGATGGAGACAGTGTGGATGGTCCATGCCGAACAGTGATGTCATGGTGAATGGTAGGGCTGGCCAGGGAAGACAAGAAGCTCAGTCCTGGAGAGGCTAAGCTGGAGGTGATGGACCCTCATCCAGGCTGCGATGTCAGCCAAGCATGTAGAGATCCAAGCAGAGACTGTGGTGTCATCAGGAGATATCGAGTAGCAGATGTCATCTGCGTAGTTGCAGTAGGGTAAGCCATGAGATTGGATGATCTGACTTAGGAAGGTAAAGTTAAGAGAGAGAAATGGAGAGGATCAAGCACAGAGCCTTGGGGAATTTGGGATGTTACCTGATGTGTTTTAGACACCTCTGCACCCCAAGCCATTTGTAATGATCTCTCTGAGTGAGTCTCTCTCTGTGAGTCAAACCAGCACAGAGCAATCCACGTGATGCTGCGTTGAGACCAGGAGGATTTGGTGATTGAAGGTGTTAAAGGCTGCAGAGAGGTCTAGTAGAGTCAGAACAGATGACTGGATGCAGCTCTTGCAGCTCTCAGTGTCCACAACAGCGAGGAGGGCAGTCTCAGTCAAGTGTGCGGGACTGAAGAGGGTCCAGGATGCTGATGTTCAAGAGTTTTGGACAAGAATGAGAGGGGGGAGACTGGCCAATCATTCTCAGTCTGTCAAGGAACAAGTTTTCTAAGTACTAGTATTACCTGAGCCTACTTAAGTGTGGCACAGAATGAACTGGGCATAGCTGATGAGTTAATCAGGTGGGTAAGTGCAGGGGTAAGTGTAGGAGAGATGGAAGGAGAAATGGGAAGAGATCGGATCCTAGGCACAAGTGGTGGGCTAATGACCTAATAGAACAGAAACATTCTGGCTGGAGAGGGGGGAGAATGAAAGAAAAGAAGACACATGCATGGAGGGTCCCATGCAGTCAATGGGTTTGGAGAACTGGCTGTTGACGGCTGTCTCCCCCTCATGGAAGAAAATGGCAAAATTCTCAGCAGACAAGGTAATGGGTAGAAGGGGAGGAGGGGGGTCAAGGGTGTCAGTAGTGGTGGAAATCTTCTCTTGCAAGTATGTGAGATGGAGACAGAGAATGAGGTTCGAAGCGATTGGTACTTGACCAAGTCCATGTCAGGGGAGCGAACAGAAGAGAGAAGAAGTCTAGACATGAGGTTAGCACAGAACAGAGTGTATTGCAGGCTCCTTCAGCATCTTGAGAGGAGAAATCAAAGCAGGGAACCAGATGGGGGAGATAAAGCAAAGGTTTCAAGGAAAGGAGGCTTGAAGGGGAGAGGCTGAAGGCAGGGTAAAGAGGGTCAATGTGATTTGAACAAAGAAGTGGTCAGAAACGTGATGGAATGACAAGCACGTTGTCAGAGATACAGTTCCATGTAAGGGTGAGAAGTCTAGTTTGTGTAGCCTTATGAATAGGAGGAGTGCCAAGCTGGGTCAAGCCAGATGAGGACGGGAGGGTGAGGAAGTCAGAAGTCAGAGGTTTATCAAGGTGCATGGTAAAGTCCTCGAGGATGACAAGTGCAAAGCAGTCATTTGGGATGACTGACAGAAGCAAATGTAATTCTTCAATGAAGCTACTTAGTGGGCTGGGTGGGCGAAGGACATTCGTAACTCCTTGGGAAGAAATGAGTCAGCCATAATGACTTTACTCAAAATCTGCAGTACCAAACAGGGCTCAGCACAAGCAAGTTTCTATTGTGTCGGGTATTTTTTCAGCTCAGTGTGGGGGGGGGCGGGGGCTTTTCAATCGGGAATTTACAAGTCAAATTTATGCACACTAGCGGAGGTCAATTAGCATAATTACGTTTGCATAAGCGTACGAGTCGGGGGGGCCGCGGTCACATTGCTAGTCGGGGGCTAGCGAGTGCGGTGTTTCAGGCTAATTCGCCGCCTCTCCCGCGATTACGTAACGACTGCTCCCGGCCTCTACTGCCATTCAGACACGGGAATGCAATTATTGTGAAAGGTCATTAAACAGGGACGGAGTCTGGATAAAACTGGCGAGTGCGGCTCAGGAAAAGAATTGGCCTTAACCCGGCTGACTGGGAGGGGGACTGTTTGTGAAACACGCGGTCAGAATGCTAACTGGCTACTTCACTTGGGACTTAGGTCCGTTCAGGGCCAGACTTTCCATTAAACGTTCTCTTATATACTGCCAGTGGTTGTATGAATCATCCCCATGTTGGTGTAATTGTGCATCTTAAATGACTTTGTCTGCATTAACCACTATACGCTATATTCCACGCAAACGCACACCACATAAAAACGAAACCGAGCCGTTCGATGAGTCCCGCACCGCATCATTTTTACATTTCCTGTCGTGCAATTGGAAGACTCAGCAGGCTTATTGGGGACTGACTAGTTAGTTTCTTTGTTATAGTTTCACAGCCACGTAAAGAGATAACACGCTATGGCACATGGGAACAGAAGTGACAGGTGCATTAGGTGGATGACATTGGGTTATAAAAGATGCTTTTTCTGAGGATAGTCCATCTCTGATATTATATGTAGGGCCACTCTGATATACAAGCAATGGAATCCTATTGATATAAAATAAATTAGCATTCATGCTAAAAACTAATCTTCCATGTTTTGAGTCCCAAAACAGATCCTGCTACCGTACCCTTAGAAAAGTAATTTCCTGGGATCTGTTCATCCGTCTTCCATAGTGACTTATCCTAGGGGGGATCGGCAACCCAACTGGGAGGAAGAGCCACATTTAAAATAAAAAAAGAGAAAACCATTGGAGCTGCAGAATTTTATTGGAAACAGAAATTCATTCTAAACGGTTTATAGTATTTTTAATAATAACCACAGCAATAAAGTGTAGTCAGAACAATAAATAATTGTTTCATGTTGTAACATGTCCCTGATCTTAATTAATTATATCATTTTCATTTTTGAAATCGGTAAACAGGTGTTCGGCTATTTTGATAAAACACTCTTTAACATATTCAGCAGTGCCGAAGGGCTTTGCATGTTTTATAATCTCCCGAGACGCCACAAAACTGGCAGCAACTGTGCTAAACTCCTGAGCCGTCTGAACAACTGAAATTCTTTTTGCAGACGTGCTTAAAAATCGGGGTGTCTTAGTACAGTCTAAACTTCGAAAGTTACCGGAAGATAACCAGGCAGAGAAATCACACTGAACAGGTAATTTTATTATAATTATAACTTGCTATTTTTTTCACCTGGAATATTAAGCACACGGGGAAACCTGATGAAATAGCTGTGAATGATTGTGTCTCGGTCCATTCATCTCTAAATTCTCGATGTTCATCTTTTATTCCTCTCTTTTTTGACACTTTGAGACCTTCGTTTTCAGCTGACTTGTGGTGCCATTTATTTAGATTTGTTTCAATAATATTTCAATTCTAGGCTACTATTCGAAATGTCTTCGCTAGCTTAAAAATGAAGAGTGGGTCGGAATGGACTGATATTCATGACGTGAGCCTCTTCACATTTTCTGAGGTGTTGTGTCAGCTCTGCGGCATACTTTACCCGACTTGCAGAATTTCATTGGAAGCGTATCAACCGACTGTCAGTTTAATACGTGCTGTATGTCTGCTTTGGAGCCACAAGTAGACAGCCACGGAGCTGCAAGCGGCTGGAGAGCCACAGGTTGCCGACCCAAGGCTTAGCCAGTAGGTGGCTGCGGTGAGCTGTACCCCTTGGAGCAGGGGGCAGTACATTGCAGGGCACATGCTCAGACCTCACAGGCAATTCAGAGTCAACTGCGGGAGGTAACCTGAGGACCCCGAGAAAACCCACACAAAATCTGGGTCCACCCTCTCAGGGCCAGAGGTGGGACTCTAACCCCAACCCTGGAGGTGGGAGGCCACAGTGGGAGACACAGAACTGACCTATTTCCTGAATTCTGAATGGCCGGTTATATAAGCAGGTAAAATTATTGGCTGCCCTGAGCGTAAAACGCAGTATATTTTTAAATCATTGAAACGCTGCGTGTTTTTCAGATGCCAGCTGTACGAATGCGCAGCCAGTAGCCTTTTCCCAGAAATGCCTGGCGGCGGGGTCTCCTCCTGGTGCTGTCCTCGCTGCTGTCCTCTGGGCCCCGGATCTCCCAATGAAAAGGGCCCTCTCCATGCCGATACCATATAAGAACAGGAAGCATAAAATAAGGAAGAAACACTGCCCGTGTTTCTCGTGTGAGAGACCGGAGAGGCCTGTGTTCCTTTCTTCTTATCTAAAATTTAATCTTCTTTCACTATGTACTGGACAACTGATAACTGAGGCAGAACTGCAGAGACCATTCAGCAACTGTGTCGGCCATTTACCTGTTCGGTTACTATGAAAAGCTTACTGCTGCCCATCCATCCATCCATTCATCCACCTAGAGGTCGCTGGCTCAGTAATGGCTGTGTAGGAGTGCCGGCCGTTTCCCTGCAGCTTAAAGCAGAAATTCCTGCTATACAAGCCTGCATGCCCTTACCACTCCCATGGCTGCACAGAATAAAGGCGCCGGCCAGGCAGCTGAAAAATGTACCAGCATTAAAAGCGAAAGTGACATTTTTACACTTACAGGTATATACAGTGGTGCTTGAAAGTTTGTGAACTTTTCAATGTTTTATATTAAAGTGACCTAAAACATCATCTGACTTTCAAACAAGTCCTAAAACTAGATGAAAAACGTATATGAAGAAAACAGTTAAATAAATGAAACAAAGATTTATTGAAAAAAAGATCCAATAACATATCTGCATGTGGCAAAAGTAATCAAATCCTTTGAATTATCATATAATTTGAAGGTGAAATCAGATGCTGGCATTTTCAATCAATGGGATGACAATCAGGTGTGATTGTGAGACCCTGTTTTATTTAAAGAACAGGGATCCAGCAAAGCCTGATCACACATACAACACATCTGTGCATGTGTGTCATGGCTTGAACAAAGGAGGTGTCTGAGGACCTCAGAAAACGTGTTATTGATCCCATAAAGCTGGAAGAGGTTACAAGACCATCTCTAAAGAGTTTGGACTCTTTAGAGATGCACCAATCGACAGTCAGACAGATTGTGTACAAATGGAGGAAATTCAAGACCGTGGTTACCCTAACCAGAATTGGTCGACCATCAAAGATAACTCCAACTGCATGGAGTATAATAGTCCGAGAGGTTACAAAGGACCCCAGGGCAACTTCTATGCAATATTGGCGAATGTTGATGTTCATGAGTCCACCATCAGGAGAACACTGAACAGCAATGGTGTGTATGGCATGATAGCAAAACCCCAAAAATATTGCTGACCGTCTACAGTTTGCTAAAGATCATGTGGACAAATCAGAAGGATACTAGGAGAAAGTTTTGTGGCTAGATGAAGCCAAAATAGAACTTTTTGGCCTAAATGAGGCTCATTACACTCGGAGGAGGAAATTCACTGCATCCCAGCACAAGAAACTTATCCCATCTGAGAAATATGGTGATAGGAGTGTTCTGGTTTGGGCCTGTTTTGCTGCATCTGGGCCTGGACGGCTTGCCATCATTGATGGAACAATGAATTCTGAACTGCACCAGAGAATTCTAAAGGAAAATATCAAGACATCTGTCCGTGAACCGAATCTCAAGAGAGAGAGGGTCATGCAGCAAGACAACGATCCTAAACATACAAGTTGTTCTAGTCATTCTAAAGTAGTTAAAGAAGAAAAAAAGCAAATGTTCTGGAATGGTCAAGTCAAAATCCTGGCCTTCAGCCAATTGAAATGTTGTGGAAAGACCTAAAGCAAGCAATTCATGTGAGGAAACCCACCAACATCCAAGAGTTGAAACTGTTTGTATGGAGGGATTGGGCTAAAATTCCTCCAAGTCGATGTGCAGGACAGATCAACAGTTACCACAAATGTTTAGTTGCAGTTATTGCTGCAAGGGGGTCACAACAAATGTTGAGAGCATGATTCACTTACTTTTGCCACACACAGATATGTTATTGGATAATCTTTTTCAATAAATACAAGTATAATCATTTTTATCATTTGTTCAACTAGGTTTTTTTCATCTAATTTTAGGACTTGTTTGAAAAGCAGCTGATGTCACTTTCATATAGAAATATAGAGAATTTTAAAGGGTTCACAAACTTTCAAGCACCACTCTATACAGTTAGCTATTAGCTGACCCCTGCTATTGGCCATGGTTGAGGTTTCCTGGTAACACATTTTTTAAAGTAGCTGGGGAGAATAAGCACTTTCAGTATGTTCCATCTATCCACCCAACCACCCATCTACCATAACCAGTGTCGGGCCACAGGGATCCTGGATCCTATCCCAGGAAACACAGGACACAAGGCAGGAGTCATTTTGCACAGAGCAATCACAATCAGTCTTATTTCTCCCAATTCCTCCACCATATTTAATCTTCGCTAGGTTCTCTAGACATTATGCTGTAGTAAATGACCCAGTAACTCTATGCACTAATTCAATCAGCTTTTCATAGGCTGACAAATTTAGGCAAGCCTCCATTTTTATTACATTTATTACTTTATTGTTACCACTAATATTACTTTATCACCAGAACATGAAAATTAGGGAAGCACACTAAGCGACACATAAAACTTGAGTGTTTTTTTGATTTTCTGTCTCCCTGTCCCTCTGTCTCGGTGCCATTCGGCCCATTAGGCAATATGGGTGGCTGGCGAAGGCATGGTATTCTGGGGGGTGCCGACCTGGCAAGCTACGTTAACATGGGGCTCTGCGTGCTTCCTGCGCCCCTTGAAGCACTAGCGGCCTCTGCTGTGCTGGCATAGAACAGTCACGTGATGTGGCGAGTCACCTGGGGTGGGGTGAAGCTTACCTAAATCTCCAAATGGGCTCCACCCCATTGGGCACCACTCCGCCTGCAGTTTGTAATCTATCGACTGTCCCCCTCTATCTATTTCACTGTCAGCCTCCACTGACAAAGCTGTTGAATTTATGACCACATATTCCTTACTATTCATTTTACACTTTTCCAGAGCTGGACTGGAATTAAAGATCAGCTGTAGACTTTGGGGTCCCCTACAGCAAATTTTTCCGGGGGCGGGAGGCACGATGAATTCTGCTGGCCCAAACCCATCGGCCCACTGGGAAAAAGCCAGATGGCCAGTCCAGCCTTGCGTCTGCCTGATCACCGCCTTGTCTAAATACAGTTACTTCTACATTGCTTTTCATTTGTATAGCTTTGTTTTACCCTTATTGTCATTTTTAATCATATTTATTTTTGTTATTACTTTTTATATTATTCTTCTTAGCACAACCCTTTTGAGCACAATGCCGGAAGCAGGCGGACAAAGCATTTCATGACACACATGTGCAGTGTTTGGTTGCGTATGTAACAAATACAGTTTGAGACTTGGCTGTGTCCCAGCCTCGTGCTCCAGGGAACCCATGACCCGTAGCAACCAGGACCAGCAGCTAGAGGATGGATGGATAGGCGGATATCCATAATGATTGAAAACAGGCTGGAGGAATTTCTTCAAATGGACATTGATTAGAGAGATTAGTATGGAAACAGGGGCAATGTGAGTGCGCTGGGCACGGGGGCTTACTCCTGAGATTTTCCTCTAGCAAGACGTGTTTCCTGAAGAAGAAAGAACAAAGCTGCTGGATGCAGTTCAAGGCCGACAAATGCACCTGGCATCCTCCAGTGCGGTGCTCAGCGCACAATTCGATTGGTGCTGCTGGGAATTCGCCGAAGTCTGTCTCTTAATTGTGAATGTTTCAGTCGACCACTGAGGTGACCCAGAGCGTCTGTCGCCAGGTGGTTCTGTTCTGCAGGGCTGTCCGCCCATTTTCTGTAACCGGTTAGCCGAAGAGGGGTCACAGCGGAGGGGCGTTAAGTACCCCCAGTCTCCAGTGAAAGACCCGCAGAAATATGTGGACAACGAGGGAGCACCACACCCCACTCTCTGAGCTGCTCAGTGAGAGAAGTAGCTGTCAGGTTTCTTACTGAAACCATGATTAATGTGACAAAAAATGCCTTTTACTCTTTGATATCGTGATAGCAGTCTGTTTGATGTATTGTTATGCCTGAAGACAATTTGAAGCTCCCTTTTTTCCACAAGCACTGGGGTAAAAGCAGCTTCTCAATTGTCACCAGGGGCGTGGTGATTGCCACGTGGGAGTAATCCTTGCAGGTGGGATGAAACGAGCCCTCTGTAACGATTTGAAGGAGGTTGCATGACTGAGCAAGCCTGAATTTATTCCACCCTTAAATGACTGGCCCAGTCTGTTGATATCCTGTATCATACTGCATCCAAGTATCATCCAAGTATCGTACTGCATAATCGAGAACTTCCTGCCGCGTGTGTGAGGTGCTCAGCTGGATGGGAGATGAGGGTCCTGCTTGTGTGGGAGGATGAGCCAGCTAAAGGCGGCAAAGCCACAGCATTACCCCTGGTAGGTAGCCTTTGGGGCCCATATTATCCATAATGTCACGTATGACGTGGAATATTCCGGAATGATGCGGTACACTCATATGAGACATAACTGTACTAATAATGACTAGTTTAAGTATTTATTTTTAATTAGGTTATTTACTCATTGCACTTTTACAGCTGAAGATGACCCTGAGAACATTTACATCAGCATAATCATTAACTTGCTGAAAGGGGAAAGTTCCGCTAATGTACCACAAACTACAATTAAAAATGAGCAAATTAGCGGCTTCCCCTCACTCGCCGTGCGCCATATTTTCTGGATGTATAACCAATCCCCGCAGGCGTGAGTTCACCGGCGTTTTTTATGCCACATGACTTGAAAGTCTTGAGAGAACAGCAGTTGTACTTTTCATTAGCCGATTTATCGTTAGCGTTATTGGAATGCGGTGTGGTCAGCACCTAGTCATCAGCACCTAGGCACTACTCCAGATTTCATCAATAAAAGGCTGGCCCAGAAATTTCATAAATAAACCGACCCCATCCCCACCACCCCCCATACGTAAAATGGCAGTTTAAAAAGCACCCCCGACCCCCCAACACAAGCGACCCCCATACTGTACTAACACCCCTTTGTCTCTTAGAAGACAAGCCTGCTCCTCTCACTTGCCTGGACCTCGCTGCTCATCTGGGTTATTAACCTGCCGGTTGTACTGGCTAAATGAATTAGCACGCCGGCACACTGACACCACACTTCCTTTGCTAAACTTAAGAGAGATTAATGGTCTTTATCTTCCTAACATGCATCTATGGAGCCTCAGCTAAAAGACGGCGAGGTTTCCTTCCCTGCATCCCCATGGGCTTTTACCTCCTTCCTGCTCTGACTAATGAATTCTTCACATAGAGAGCTTGAGGAGTCAAGATAGGTATCATAATGAACGGTCCATGAATCGCTGCGATTTCGCTGCAAAAGACCAGGACTGTACTCCAAGCCAGACTGTACAGCCACGTCCAACACAAAGGTCCCAAGCGTTCACCATTTGCTCCACGCTGCAGTATCACTCTGGAAGCAGAGCTGGAGGGGTGCAGGGCATCCATCCGGCTATCTGTCCATCCTCAAGATAACCTCAGGAGAACCGCTTATCCTGGTCAGGGTGACGGTGACGGTGACCCTGGAGGCTGTGCAGGGGAGGACAGGGCACTGGGCCGGGGGGGGGGGGGTATTAAACAGTCTCGCAGATAAACTGATAAACTTAGGCAGGAAGTTCACAGAATTGCAAAATATGTCTGAAAAATGTGCTTCTGAGAGTTCATGCCTATTATCTGTTAAAGTGTACCTTTTTAATGCCCTGCTTATTAGTCTGTACACAAAACATCCTTCCGAAAAAAATGTGGATTTATTGCACACACAGACATTGAAAATTGTGGATGGCTGTATGCTGTTAAACACTGTGGATGGCTGTATTGCCACACGTTGTTGTCTGAAATGAACAGGTCAGGTCAGGCCTCTAATCTGTGCCCAGGGGGCTTAAGTCCTATTTGCTGTGAGTAAAACAGCAGCCGTGCTGAGCCAGATATGGGGAAAAGGGTAGAAGGAGAAACAAGCATGATCTTTGCCGAAGCCAGGTGCTTTTCAGAAGCAGCCTGTAGTTTTTTTTTTCCAAGTAAAACATCGCAGTGATTTTTCAACATATTTTGATGGCTGGTGTCAGATTTTGTTTACACCTGTGGTGCCCTGACAGGCATCTTTTGAAATTATTTTTTATTAGTACTTGGTGAATTGTGTATACAATTTACAGGGACGTTTTAGACTGTTGTCTTACAGTGTAACATACATCCAATTAAATGTTTTCTTTTTTTATACCAAGATATAGATAATTAAAAGAAAAGAAAAGAATTATAAACATTAAAATAACTGTCTCGCCATGGTAATATGCATGTTGATTCAGTAACTGAAGAAATGACAGATGTTGTTAGGGAAACGGTGTGTAGAAATGATAGGAATACAAATATTTGCTTTACAAGTAAGATGTTGAAATGGGGTGATAGGTGCATGTTTGGCAATCATGAACATGATAAGGCTTTGTATTTACAGACGGTGCTATGAATACATTGGCTTCGGCCTGTCAGCTACGATCCAGAGGGGTTTGAAGGCGAGAGTCGCTGTGCTGGAGGTCCTTCCCAGCCATGACCTTCTCCGGCGCTGTCTGGATCGGTTTAACCAGCCAGAGCATAACCTGGACTGTCAGGCACCCAAATGTGGGGCCGCGTAGCTGAGGACACTCAGGTGCCTTTGCGTTATGTATCATAATAGAAGCGGTGCAGGCTATGCACTGGATTCAAAGGCAGAGCAGCAAAAGACTTATGGGGAGTAGAAGGGGGGGACCATTAACTGCTACTTACAAGGAGCCCCACAGTATGAGTGGGGGGGGTGGGGGGGCAGTGCGAGGCTCAGCGGGTTAGGATGCTGTGCTTGTCATGTGAAGGTCGCCAGCCCATGTCCTGGGTCAGCAGAGTGATGTCACCACTGGACCCCTGAGCTAGGCCCTTAACCCCCAACTGCGCCGGGGACTGACTCACCCCGCCTACTCAAATGTACGTCAACAAAAGTGACTCTTAATGAAATAAATGCCAAGTAATGCAGTAGATGTCAAACATACGATTACACTGAGTCGAACGGGCACTGATTAATGTGGATTTCAAGATTGGCCAAATTAGGTAACCAGTTTAGGTCTAGGTCAAGGTAATTTCTTTAACCTTACTGGAATGTAGTGGCGTCATCCCTGAATATGGTAATGGGGGACTAATTTAAAGTGCGTCTCGCGGACATGGCTGCTGGAGGATTAAAGTGATTTAAAAACCCTTTTTATTTTTAGCCCGGCTGAGATTCCGCGGGTGATATTAAAGACGTGGCCGTGGCAGAGAAATGGGCCAATATAAAATGAAAGGACTCGCTCGCATTTAAAGGCGCCCTTATTGGTTTTTAAATGCCCCCTTACTGCGTTTGATTCATGATCCCCATCGCTCTGCTCCCTTTCACTGCCGTGGATGAAGAGGTTGCGTGATGGGGGTGTCTCTGGATGTCGGCTATGGAGATAAACAAAATGCAAATGAATGTTTAATCAAAGATTTGGGTCAACGGCTTGGGGAGAATTAGCAGGCGGTATCTGGGTGCGAGACATCTTCTTGTGGAGGTGCCAAACACTGTTGAAAGGTGCACTAAAAATAAGAGGAAATCCAGGTGTAAATCATCGTGCCCATGCTACAGATAGGCTCCCGATTGGCCCTGTACACCGTGGAGTCATTACCAAGCGCTCTAATCTGTATTACGTTGATTTATGCATTCAGTACATTCATTCAGTGGAAAGCCATCCTCAGTGGAAAGTATCACTTGTGCATTAACTATTGGGGTGGGGGGTGGGGGGGATGCTAATTATTTTCCAGCAGTACTAAAATATATGCCCGTATGCCAAAACAGACTCTATGATGAAAATTGTTTGCTGTATCTGTTTGTGTGTGTTTGAAAAGCATCGCTTATCAATCTGGGAGGGTTCGAGTAGAATAGAATAGAATAGAATAGAATGTGAATCAGGTGAACTTAAAGTCCACAGCTGTAGGGTGTGATCTGCGCAATTAAAGATGCATGTGTGTGTGCGTGGGCTGGTGGACATTGTATATATTTGGATGGTGGCAGGGCACTGGCGCAGAAGAACCTGTGGGGGGGGGGGGGTAAGCCAAAAGAGCAGGACAGCAAATCCCCAGTGGCCCCACTGTGGCCCGCAGGCCGGTGGAAGGCGGTTCCCCTGCCCACTGCTGGCAGGCCCAGCTGGGGCGCCTCAAACCATTCGGAATGAATTAATCCAGTCAGAGTGTTCAGGGCTGGGGGGGGGGGGTGGGGAGGGGGGCATTGCTAGGATGACAAGGGCAAGCAAGGAGAAGCCAGAGGGTCTGCTTGCCATGCAGAGGCGTCTCTGCGTGCTGGTGATGTTCCAGAAGCTTCTTTCTGGCTCCCCCACTGGAGTCCCCGCTTCACCTTAACGGCCAGCCGCTAATGATGCACTGTCAGACTTTCAAGCCACCACAGAGCTTCATTTGAATATCAACAAGCTGAAAGATATTTAGAATCCATCTTAAAATGTTTTTAGCACCAGCCAAATTAATAAGACCTTTAATTAGTGAGTGTTTGTGTTCCTGTGAGAGATGTACTTCTTGCTCGACCCCACAGCAGTGGGCCCTCAGTCCACTGCCCTCCCCAGCTCTCACCCAAACTCATCCATCGTCTCAGACTACTGCTGGCTGCCTTTCATCTCACCCACGGCTGGTCCCACGCTGGTGTTTCCAACTGTTAGATTTCTAAGAGATGTTTGAGAGATAAATAGGGGAGAGAAAGCAAGCTGATTGGTTCAGCTAGTTCTGCTTCCGGAACTTTCTGTCGAAACTCCGAGATCCATCTTGCCAGTTCGCTTATGGTGCTAAGAGGCTCCTCTCAGTAACAAATTAACGTGTCACCTGAAGTCCATGCCCCTGAGAGTGTGGGAGATATGCGTCAGGGCTCAAGGCCTTAACTGGAGACTGACAGAAGGGTCATTTCTCTCCATCTTCTTCTCCTCCAGGTTTCCTCGTTTTGTGAGTAAGTCCTCCGGGAGGTCGTTTCAGTTCTGTTGCGTCTGCCGTTTCGCTCCGCGGTGCCGGCCGCTTCACTGCAAACTTCTCCTCGCCCGTCGCCATCTGCTAGGTGCACATGCAGGAAATGGGAGCGCGGCGGACATAAGGAGGTGCGCTGGAGATCGCAGCGGCTTGGACCAGAGGGCCCTCCCGGGCGGGCCATCCTCTGTCCGCTGAACCGGTGTGCGACCACCCCCCAATCACATAGGCACACAAGAAGCCCGCGGAAAGCATGCCAGGACTATGACTAAATTCTGCCTTTGGATTGAAAATCTGGGTATTTGGTAATTACAATTACAATTATCCAGTCATTTCTTTCACACGGGTGTGTGACTAAGGCAAATTAGCATAGTCGCGTTAATTTAGATCTCAAACAAACACAATAGCATGTAATAGAAAGGAATGCATTTGGGTAAGATACCAGCCTCCGGGAGAAATGAAGGCAGGGTAGCTTTGAGAGCCCGCATAGACTTTAGCATTCCTCGACCATGTTCTCTGCACCGTTTAGTGTGGCTTTAAGGTCCCCTCCCATAGGGTCCCAGTGTTTCCTCCTGTGCCGGGGCCCTAAGCATCGCACCTATTTAATATGCTGGAGAGACATGGTCCCGCAGCATGCCACGCCTGAAACGCGTTCGCTGAGGCTGTGCTTTTCTGCGGGATGCAGCCAGGACTCCCACCAGGCCGTGGACGTGACGTGGAATTCGAATCTCTCTGATATTCATGCACGGTTGGCCACACTGTCCCACCCCGGGCATTGTCCCCGTGCGCACGTTTGGAGTCGAGCCGACCTGAAGATCGCGGCCGGTGACTCACTGCTGTGAAATACCACTCAGCATCCTCAGTGAGCTGTGGAAATCAAGGCTGCCTGAATACAGCACCTGTGCACCCTCATTAAAGTTGTACCCCTATTATTGTCATCCAGCCACCCATTTTCGCTCATGGGAGTTTTACTTTACATAAGCATGACACGTTCTAAGGGCAGAATGAAAAATGATTGGTTCAGAGAGATAACCAATTAGATCTTGTGTCAGATATCAGACCAACCCATCAGATGCCCTGGCCCTGCCTCCTCAGGTTGCTTGAACCCGCCTCCTCTACAATCTTATTGGTTACCGATGTGAACCAATCATTTTTCGTTCTGCCCTCAGAACAGTAAGTAAGTAAAGTATAGTAAGTAAGCAAACCTCCCACGGGCTCCATTTTCTGTAGCCGATTGACCAATTCAGGCTATTCTCGACTGACTAAGTAATCCGATCCACAAACCCTTAACCCTTAAACTGGATTTACAAAAAGCCAAAAGACATACTGTACACTATTATTCCCAGTTTCAAGTCTCATTGTTATATGTGTTCCAAGGAACACGGCAAACTTATTGTGCCGCAGTTGCATGGGAGGGGACAGAAGGACGGGGGACAATAGGACCAGCGCAAAGTCAAAAGGAATAAAAACCACATTAAGCCGGTTTTATGTAAGCTGAGGGCTGGCTGCACGGGGTCACAGGTGACCCTGGATCTCGTCCCAGGACACACAGGGCACAAATCAGGAGACACATTGGATGGGATGTCCTATCAGTGCACGGCACACTGTTATTATCACCATGATGATGGTGATTATTCCAAGCAATAGTGCAAAATATAAAGAACCCTCTAAACAGGCTGCTAAATTGCTGTTGGTATTTGCGTCTCGAAATAAGCAGCCGTATTTATCGCTGTGTTCCTCCCAGGAAGCATCCGCGCTCACTAATGAGCAGGATGGAAGAACGCGGACAAAAGCAGTGCTGGGTGGTGCTGGTTATTTTGCCAGCTGACTGCCGGAGCCGCTCCTCCTCGTTTATTTATATCCCTCCCTGATTTACATGCCTTCCCAGGCTACCGATCTAATTGCATTAAATCGCTTCTCATGTAATTAGCCCTTAAAAACGGCGATCCTATTTGAGGAAAATAAGGGGGTAGAGGGCTGTAAGTCAGGCTGACTGACGCTGCACCCCACCCCCACCCCCCCACAAGCTGCCTTTCCCTTCCGTCGCTGCATTCCTACCCCTCCCGTCCGCTAACCTTCGCGGAGCTTAGCCGATCACGGCGCTCCGGCCTCGCCACTTCGCCTGCAGTAGGCCAGATCACAGAGGAACGCCAGGCATGCCTGCTGCTGACGGGGGGAGAGGCCTGCGCCAGCTGCTGATGTGGGGGCCGCGCCAACCTGCCTGCTGCTGATGGGGGAGGGGCTGTGCCAACCTGCCTGCTGCTGACGGGGGGAGAGGCCTGTGCCAGCTGCTGATGTGGGGGCCGCGCTGATGGGGGACGGATG
>JAODKL010000135.1:10862244-10873110 GCA_026780765.1 Petrocephalus schoutedeni
AAAACTAGAGGGAATTTAAAACTGTGGAACGTGAATAATATGCTAATCAATGCACAGGGTGCCAGTGGTAAAGCTTAAGGGGAGGTATTTTTAAACGAAATTGTTATATAAATGGTTTGTAGTGGACATTTAATCTGTGTTTATGTTTATATGTGTTTTGTTGCTAAAAAATGAGTCTAGAACACCAGGGGGCGCCCTATCGCGCGGGGCCCAGGGGTGTCCCCCCCGCAACTGGAAGGTGTTTAAATCTCTGTCCTTCACCCAAGTGCCACAGCAAGTCTGCCATTAAGTTCAGGTTTTCTGAGATTCCTCTTTCACCACCGTATAACGAGACGGATGGCCCAGAAATTCCTGACACGTACAAGGCAATGGCTGCTATTTTCCCAAGCCGCAATTACCCAAGATAGCCTTTCTTGGCGAAAGGGCGCCGACTGGGTTTTTCCGTCACCCCCGGGAACTTGCAGCACGCTGAGCTCCAGCGAAGGTTCAGGTGAACGCTAATTAGACGGCAGGCAGTGACCTGTAGGAGGCGCTCCAGGAGGGGCAGGGGGCAGTCGATCCCTCAGACCAGGAAATGAGCTCCCAGGAGAGAATAACAGGTGCCTTTCCATTGCAGACCTTCCCTGGTAATTACGGCACCTTTGCAGTTTTTTCCTGCTGACCTAGTCTGTGTCCCAGCATAAGGCTTCTGCTTCCTCAAACAGAATGTAGCTCAGGGCACAACCTGCGTCTTGTCAAGAAATCTCAAATGTCCATCACAACGAGTTCTGTGCAGACAAGGGGAAAGCTGAATCCCAACAGCACAGAGACATGGTGAGGGACTACAGATACCCCTTTGCACCTGACTGGTCCTCATGGGACCTTGGACTTTCCCATGTCTGACAAATAATACCGTGGATCTAACCGGGGGGCAAATCAATATGCTGTCTATGCTAGGAAACTGAGATGATGTTGGATTGTAGCCAGCCAGTTGTTGCATGGAACTGGCCTCCGGTCTTAACCAGACCAGCGGTTGTTGGTCTGGCCCGCGAACTTAATGAGTGTGGCTTAAACTCGCCATCGGCACACAGCTGCAGTACCTCGTATGGCCACCAGAGCGAAGCCTGAGATCAGGAAGACTGTAATGTATAGGCCTAGACAGAAAATCCACACGTGGGGTCTGGACCACCGCTGAATGAATGAAGGTTACTGGTTTTTCTGGAACAAGGTCAGTGCAGAAAAAAACTTCAGTGGTGTGTACCTGCAAATAAATGTGGGTATCGCTTCCATCCACGGACCGAATAATATGATACGTGTAAACTGATTCACTGTGGTTTTGTCAGGTGTCATTTAAGCCAAAGCTGGCTGTTAAAGCAGACACACACATAAATTCCTAGGTCTTGGCTACTTGTGGGCCCATAATCCACTGCACTCAAACTTACACAGCGTCTAGTCTGTTTAAATAGACATAATATTTACATAGGTAATAGCCGGCTCTGTGCTCGCGGCGA
This sequence comes from Petrocephalus schoutedeni, assembly GCA_026780765.1. Classification (NCBI taxonomy): domain Eukaryota; kingdom Metazoa; phylum Chordata; class Actinopteri; order Osteoglossiformes; family Mormyridae; genus Petrocephalus; species Petrocephalus schoutedeni. The sequence goes on from JAODKL010000135.1 coordinate 10,863,735, forward strand.
ATACTCACAGTGCTGCCACCCAGTTAGAGGAATTATGATAACCGGCAAGTCAATATTAGGGAAAAGTCGCCGTTGTCGAATCTTCGAATATTCGAGAACGTGTATAAAACCAGGGGGAAAAAAACTTTAAGTCGAATATCGAATAAGCTACTTAAAATATTATTAAACAGCAATATAATTAGTTGTGATCTCTGTTCGGTGATAAGTTAGCGGTTTATTCGTTCTGAAGTCTGCCTCCTCCGATGCTGCAGGTGCGCTGCATGCTCTCTCTGAACCCGTCATAATCGTCTTCCTCCTTGCTCAGTGTGGCGCCGGCGCGTTTGCACGAAACTAAGCAAAAGTGGGTGACGAGAACAAGAACCGATCACCGGAAGACATTCCTTTTTCGTTATGGGAATATTTGGATCGCACAGAGTACTGCGCAAAGGCGAGTGATTTCGGCACTGCTTGCCTGTGGTCGCACAAGGACGAGTGTAGGCAAATCTATTGTCGCTGCTGTTAATCATACATGTGCGTATAGGTTATCGTGGCTGTGGTTAAACGTGTTCCTGAAATTCACGTTCTGTGAACTTCGTTCCTAATGAAATTTTAAATGGGTGACTTGTCAGTGTACCAGTAGGTAAGTTAACCTGAATGTGAACCTAAAGACAGACCTTACCGGTAGACAATAAGTTCAGTTTGGCTATAGTTCATTTTGGATAATTTTTTTAAGTTCTTTAAGTTCTTTTTTGTTTTATAAATATTTCAAATATCACGTTATGAATTTTTCCAAAATCCCTCAGCCCTAGTTCAGTTCCAAGGCTCCTTTATTGTTTTAAGTTACCATTTTGTAGCACTGAGTAATGTGTCATTTTCTATGGTGATAAATTAATGGAGTATCCTAAAAACCAGACAAGTATTGTTAAGATTGTGTTGTTAAAACATGGAAATTGCCATTAGGCACTGTTTTTTGCTACTGCACTTTTTTAGTTAAAGTTAAGTTTAAGTTAATTTTGTTATTTTTTGGCTACTTTTTTGCAGCAACGACTAATATAAACTTTGATTATATATAAACTCCATACACATTTCTGTTTGTGTGTTGTGGGGGTGTGGGGTCGATTGAATATAACTCAAATAATGATTTGAAAATCAAAAAATTTGAATTGTAATTTTGCTTAAAATGCACATCCCTAGTTAAAATGTAATAATGTAGCTTGAAGCATAACTGCAATATGTATCCATTTTTTTGTTCAGACAAGCTTGGGATTTTAAAACCATCGTCTGATTTTGACAATGAGAAATCGAGTGGAGAGGCGCGGAAAGATCGAAGGTCGCGGTTTCCGACGCGCTCACAGAAGCACGGTCTTATCGCATTTCCTGCTTTCGTACGTTTTCATCATTTGGCTCGAGGAAATCGCCAGCGGAGGGGACGTGGCCAGAAGGTCAGTGCCGGCTATGATGGAGCCGGACGCTGTGGATATTAAGTGTCCATCTCTATTTCGTTAAGGGCCTGTGGGAACCAAGGACATTTATACCTGCAGATCAAATCATTCCCTGGCGACTTGAGGGACGGGTGATTGCTGTCCGGGGCGAGACGATGGAGATGTCCTCCCGGGGATGATGAGGTGGAGTACTCAGGACAAATGGGCCACAGGGGGAGTGAGGCCAGGCCGCGAAGCCAGAGGTCCACCGTGCCTGAAGACCTGGAATTTGCTTTGAACAGTTTCATCCTTCGAGAAGCTGATAAATAATTTCAGTTAACTAATCTGTAGCTGGTATACAGGGGCAGATTTATGCATCGGCCATCCTAGGCTATAGTCTAGGATGCCGCCTTGTCAAAACATCGAGTGGTTAGTGAAATTTGTAACACTTGAGTAACCGTGCTGATACCAGCCTCGGGACCCTGTTGCTACAGGGGGACCACAGCTGGGGTTTGACCTGTCACCCCCACCCCCCTTGTCTCTCAGCACTACAGGGGACAGTGTCTTACAGTATTTAGTGCTACTGTAGTAATGCTCTGGGTTATTGCCTTAGTGATTGTTGGTTTTATTTAGGTCATCGGTTTACACTTTCCTTGATATTTGTCAGTGGTATGTGTGATGATTTTCAGACGCTACTAGTGCGCTACTGTTAACGCACAATAAAAGTATATCGATATGAATGCTATTGTATCATCCTATAACTCATCTTGAAAATATATCGACATAGCACATACATTTGCTGTACGATCCAGCCCTGATGTTTCGTCTTGTTTCTTTATCCCCCGGAAACTTCTGTCATGTTGTGGCTCACATCTGTTGTTTTGTGAGTGGAATTACGACATTTTTTTTTGTTTCACATGTATTTTCAGGACTTGCATTGCGTCTGTAAATTTACAACATTTGGAAAATATCTGGTGTCGTCATTTTGACTAAAGTCAAAAGTTTTCAGAATTTGCAACATGTTTATTAAAATACCGTGTGATTGTAAACGTAGAGCCTGAGGTTTTCCACTTGAAAGACTTGAATAGCAAGCAGGTATAGAAAATGGATGGAAGGATGCTAGTCTCATCGACTTTGCGATTAAAACTAGGTTATACCAGACCTGTGTTACTACCATTCCAGCACTCCGTCATAGTGAGCATAAAATGACATCACAACCTTGCAACCTTAATGTTGGCCTGTTATAACTAGCTCAGTGCTTCATCTTTCCACGGCCTGTTACAGTTTACACGCAGATACTAGTCTACATACTACATTTGTCTGTGGATGCAGATGGTTGTGGTCTGCACATACATACTGCAATGATATTCCATCAGACCAGCAGAGAGCAGATATATTGTGACAAATACAAATATGTGCAGTGTAGTGAAACTGGTAAACTTTTATATACAGTTTTGAAGTCGTTACTAGGTTGGGCTGTATTACGGTAATCCTCTCTCTCTCTCTCTCTCTCTCTCTCTCTCTCTCAGATGCTTGATGTTTGAGGCTAGGCCAGACTCTTCACACAATGCTAAAGCTAACTTTAGCACGATCCTCTTCCTCTCTGTCAGCTTATAAATGTTTAAGGCTAGGCCAGCCTTTTTACACAATGCTCAGGCTAATTTTAGCACAATCCTCTTCCTCCCTTCCAGATTACACGTGTTTGAGCCTAGGCCAGATTCTTTCCATAATGCGAAAGCTAGCCTTAGCGTGATCTACTCCCTCTGTTCCTGCCTGATTTTCTGTTTGTGTATTTATAGGATTTGTGACCTGAAGGGTAATGCACAGGCACGTGGCTCTTCCGTGGTTAAGTGGAACACATACAGCCATAGGCATGTCACGTGGCATTGCGAAAGCATTAATGCAGTAGCTATTAATTAATGCATGATTAATTATACTTAAGCTTTAATGCTGTTTTTTTTAAATAAACACTGAGAACATCCTGCCACCAGCTACTGATACAGTACGGATAAATTGCTAAATTGACTCACTCTCGCCTCCTGTGGTCTCCCGTAAAGCATAGACTCTGGGGGAGAACATAAATTAGGATAAACCCCGGAGCACCATGGAGCTGTGCTGGGCTTTACTGCGGGAGCGATTAGCCACCAATCATAGGAGCGATTTATCACACTTGTCTCTTATTGGTGGGATTTTCCCCTGGTGTGGGTGGCGGGGTTACTGGACGGGGCCAGGGCATATCCGCAGTAGAACGCTTGAGGGGTGCAGAGACGAGGCTTTGATATAAAATCTCCCCCCGCTGAGGAACCCAGGAGGGGCAGTCATGAGGCATATTGATAAGGCATTAGTCCTGCTCTGGTGGCTTTCCGAAGCCTGTGCTGTTTATCATGCCATAGACACACTGCCGGCGATCTCCGGCGGCCTGCCAGCTGCACATGCTTCTGTCCTTGGCTGGGCTCCTCCTGCCCTTCCAGTGTTGTTTCTGTCAGAGCACTGTTGGGAAATTTGATATATGGCAGCATCTCCCTACACGCCATGTCTACCTTTTTACAAGTATATTCTTAACTCCTGGTCACTTATTTGTTCCATTACCGCGCGCGGCCACTCAGTCAGCGTTAGCTAATGATCCGGGAGCAGGGGCGTCATACCACAGCTCGGGTCACCCAGAGACGGCGGGGGAAAGAAGGGGGTAAAGGGCGACGCAGGGTCCCTGCGACGACCGGGGGAGGCCGAGGGCCGGGCCGTCTCGGCCCCCCAGCTGGCACACGCTGCCGATTCCCAGAAGGCCATCTGCTGGGCTCCCAGAAGCGGCTCTGCTGCGTGGGCATGCCCACCACATGCTGCGGCCCTGCTTGCCAGGAGGGAAGGTTCTGTGTGCCCAGATAAATGCCCAGGCGGGGGGAGCGGATGCCGGCGGCAGCCGGGGGNNNGGCGGTATGTGGACGTTTGTGTGTTTCTGGCTTCCTGGGTTTTGCCTCCATGTACTTGCTCTGTTCTGCCAGCTCCAGGCCCAGTCAGCCCAGTTCTGCTCCTGGATGGTACCCGCGGCCCATCGCATACGCGGGCAGGGTGGGCGAGTCGCCCGGCGGCCCAGTTCTGCGCGTTCCACTGCCGCTAAAGCTTCGCCCCAGACGTGTGTGTGTATGTGCCGGCCTGTGTGCGCTTGATGCCTGGGGAGAGATCTGGGTGTAAAAAATCAGCTTTTCTGCGCCCGCATAAGCAGTGTGATTTAAGGTTGACATGTTGCCCCCCAAGCACACGGCTATGCACACACAGCTATGCGGGAAACTTAGTTAAGTGGAGGTCCATTTTGCGAGAGATTAAATGCAGGCTGTACTTCCCCCCCAGGGAGCAGTTCCTCAACGATATTACCCTGGTAAGAAGGTAAAAGACCTCTCCTCCGTTTTTTTTTGTGCACTGTATCCTAATACCTCTGCATTCAATCTCTATTTTTTCATCCTTTGGTGATTTTTGCACCTGCCAGCTAGTTTAGCTGACCATACCAGCATGACCAAGTGTTCGCCCATCCAGCTAAACCATCTAAGATCATCTAAGACCAGCTACCAGCACAAGCTGGTTTTTAACTGTTTTCTTTTTCTCTGCAGAGTCCAAAGCTGAGAGGGAGTTTGTGGACTATTAAAGATGAATTAAATGTTAATTTAGAATTTTTTTTTTATTTTTCCATAGACACCCCAGCAGGTCAGTTTGAAATGTATTGGTGGAATGGTAGAGAACAGTGCATGTGTGAATGGGTGTATCGGTATACAGGAAAGCCTGTCTTTGATGCGGGGGCGCTAATCCGGGGGTGGCCTAATGCTGTGACAATACCTGCCTCAGCGGCTCAGAACACTGTGCCCGTGATCAGAAGGCCCATATCTGATGGCTGGCAGAATGATGTCACCTTTGGGCCCTTGAGCAAGGCTCTAAACCCCAGTGGCTCCAAGGACTGGCCGCCCCTGACTTCACTATTGTACATCACTTTGGATAAAAGCATCTGCTAATAATCAATAAAAAAAATAAATACACACAGGGGAGGTGTTCACTAGTCATCACAAGAAAACAGGAAAAAGTCAGTTAGTTAGTGAGACCAGTTTGCATAACTGTACTTTTCAAAATATGAGTTTGCCAAAGTATTATGAAGACTCGCATTCTTATAATTGCCTATGGCATTACAGCAGTGAGCTGAAGTAATTATGAAGCAACACCTAATTAAAAAAGTTTTAAAGTCAGTGTGAGATGCAGTAGATCTTGTGTGCAAACCGGATGCGGGAAAGCGTGCATCTCGCTTCCTGTTATTAACGGGGCACGACATTTCCTGAAAGGTGGTTGTACAACTGAGCAGACCCCCGGCAGACTCATCAGACTCCTAGTGACATCAGAGGCTGAGCCTAGGGGTAGTCCTGACCCTGGCATAGCAGCCGGGGACTTTAATCAGCGCCTCCTGACAGAGGTGACGGAGTGTGAACTTTGATATACAAACCCCCCCCCCACTTCTCGCATTTCTGCGGCATGGAATCGGATTTATACTGTGTCACGCTGTCCTGCGGCTCGGTGATAAGGCCAACCGCGAGATGGTGTTGCGACACAGATCCTGATGCTCCACCTGCCTAGTTTAGAGAGGGCCCACTCTGGACCGCTTGCCAATTGATTATACAGGCTTTATGTGAGGGCTTAGCGGCTTCTCCGCCATTGGCCAGTCTGACTATTGATTAATTTTGCAGTGAGGAAAATGGAATCTGTCACTGAAGATAAATATTGATATTTGTGTTAGTTTTGCTCATGAAATTATGATATTGAAAGTCACAGAAATAAAGCTATTTGCCCTACATATGTAGGGAGATAATTTTATTTTTTCCAGGCTAATTAATATTTATTGTGATCTACTAAGTGAAAATGTAATCCTTTTACGTACTTGCTATAATACATACAATCTTTCTTTGCTGTAAAACTATTATCGTGCACCCACATTTATATAAATATAGCAAATATTTCCACAGAAAATGCTAATGTATGTTTTAAAAATCATAAAAATTTATAATTTTTACATGAAACCAGAAAACATTGTATGATATTAATATCCAATGCCCTAAAAATAATTCAGTGATTTCTCATACTGTTCTTGGATTTAAATGAAAAATATATCTTTAAAATGAAAATGCCAGTCACATACGGTTATTTAGGAATATTGATACTGTCCAATAGCATTCTTAATGGATAAATAGTGAAAACATAGCTGGAAACGTCCTTGACAATGTTGGTAAAACATTTCAAGACAGAAGAAATGTGCTGTGAATTTCCCAATGTTTCTGGCCTTCTGTCAGCTTTCTCCCTGAAGTGTCCTTAATTTGCAGTAAACCCGCTGCGGGGATGTGGTCCTTGGGAGGGAGTGCTCCCCTGGCTGAAGGCTACCCCTCAGGGCTGCGTTTGCTGGGGGTGGCTGACATCCTTCCCGCTTTCAGCCAGATCGCCAGGGCAAACAGTATTACTCCCTTTATATCAAATGAGTCTCTGCTTCTCTGTTACCTTAATCAAAACAATACCACTGTCACCCACATCAGCTGTTATTTATTGACAAAATAATGCTTGTTTGATAGTGCCGCTTCATGCTCAAGCAGGTGGAACCGGGGGAAAGCTGGCCACGTCTCATTCATGAACTTGTGTCTTTGAGTTTGCTTGTTTCGATGAATTACTGCCCCATGTTCTGTTTTTGTTTTTTTTAATTTCCTCTGTTTGCCCAGCTCAGCAGGATTGGCTGGCGTCCGCTAGACTGTGCGCCAGCTCCCCGCCTCCCGGTCACACCTGCGAGCTCATAGGGTGCTTCCGCTTCCCCCCCGGCAGCCCTTGGCCAGTCCCAGGCCTTGCAGCATCGTGCGTCACTCCCGCCAGCCAGCTGCCTGTTACCAAGGCTCCTCACGCTACCACAGGCAGAGACGCGTCGCTATGGGCGTCTGCCGTCTGCAGTGGCTGCGATGGTGGGGGGCTAGAGATATAGGCTGCTATTTAGCAGTGGGCGGGCCCAATGTGAGTGACAAGCTGTACCATCCAATCAGGCTTCTTAGCCCTGTTTATCATTCCAGCAGTACTTCCAGAAAGTTTGTCCTTGTCATTGCTGATAAACAGACCAAGCCCAGTGCATTTTACGTTATCCTTCTGTATTAAGGTATTTTTGGTATTAATCCGGTTCATGTTGAGTTTTGCCTGAAACATTTCCCAATAAAGAAACACATGTAACATCCAACTTTTACTACATTTACATTTATATCATTTAGCAGACTTACATTAGTGCTTTAAGACTCCATTAGTGAGCTTGTCCTGGTCGGGGCTGCATGTATGGAGATGGCATGCAAACTCCACACACACTAACACACAAAAAGAAATGGTGGGACTCATACCCATAACTTAAGGTCTAACCCTATCAGCAACCCTAGCCCTAGCTCTAGCCTGTAACACAACCCCAACATTGTACCTAGTGTTAAGGTTAGAGGTTAAGGTTGCCATTGGGTTCGGGTTAGGGATAAAATTAGAATTAGCATTAAGCTTAGGGTTAAGGTTCAGGATACGGTTAGCATGCAGACAATATGTTCCATGGTATATTGCCATATTGTTCGTGGCTATCTTAATTAATCTCTGCCTATATTAAACTAGATTTGTCATGTCTCTGCTCTTTAATAAAACATACCCATCGCACACAATGAGTGTGTGCCACTGTAGGACACCTTCAACTATAGATAATTTCCTGCTTGTCTGCTAGTCTCCATCCTCTATACCCTGGCCCATAATAGCGTTTTTAATATAACTATTAATTATTCTGTGAGGGGCTAGACCCCTATGGCTCCAGTTTACCAACCAGACCGATATGTAACTAACCCATGTGGCAACCCTAACCCTAACACTAACCGTAACCCTAACCGTAAAGCAACCCTGCCCCTAATTGCACAATAGATTGTCTGACAAGAGCAGAAGGTCATATGCTGGAAATGAAGACACACCTGTGCTGAATATTCATTTTACGTGTGTTTTAAAGGCCACTTCTTTTATATTCTGGGCCAGGGAACGTGCAGACATCTGCCCTGGAAGTTCACAGTGGTGTAACGCTCGGCTTGGCCAAATCATCTGCCTGCCCCACAATTATCTACCATTCCTTTGGCCTGTGGCGACTTGCCACGCTACAGATTGTGGGGGTGGTATCCCACTGCCCCCCCCCCACGCCCCCTGCAAGACACTGCAATAAAAATTCAGTTCTGTGAAGCCATAATCCAAGCATGTATGCAGTCTGAAGGCCAGCAAGGCACAAGTGCGGTGCTGCAGGGGTCGTTAGCCACTGAGCTGTTTTCGGTTTTTTGCCCGCTCCTTAAGAGCGGCTCTTTGGAGCAGCCCAGGGGATTCTGGGAGGGCTTGACATCTCTGAGTAGTACCCTGCCGCTGCCCTGGAGGTGAAGCGGGGATGCTTGATAAATGAAGACATAGACAGGCATGTGTTGCTGCACTGTCAATCTCACAGGACTGAGCGATATTGTCTTGGTGGGAAGGAGAGTGCTTACTCCCTCACGGGGAGCACGCCCTGGTGAGCATCTTTACGCTGGATGGGTAGGAGACCACTTTATTTACGGGGAGTGTAGTGCATAGGTGCACCCAAAACCACTCCAACTGAACAGTTGCTTTTCCCATTTACAAAACCCACCTCTTGGAATGGTTAAACTTTAGTAGGTGCATGGGATTGTGGGTAAGATAATGTATCCAATGAAATGCAAGTGGGTGTGGCCTTTCTGGTGCAGACCACAGGTAACTATTAAGGGTAATGGATCCCAATGGGAGGGCGGCACGGTGGTGCAGTGGGTAGCATTGCCGCCACACACCTCTGGGACCAGGGTTCGAATCCGGCCCAGTTCCATGTGTGTGGAGGCATGTTCTCCCCGTGCCATTGTGGGGTTTCCTCCGGGTACTCCGGTTTCCCCCCACAGTCCAAAGACATGCTGAGG
>JAODKL010000135.1:10873210-10891553 GCA_026780765.1 Petrocephalus schoutedeni
GGATAGGCTCCGGACCCCCCGCGACCCTGAACAGGATAAGCGGGTTGGAAAATGGATGGATGGATGGATGGATCCCAATGGACTGGAATCATCTGAGGCACATTCCAGGACTAAGGACTTCACTGCCGAAAGCGGATCACTCCCTGAAAACTGTAATTTCACTCTTGCTCTATTTTTTTTCTTTGAATTAGCCATTTACTGTCTTCAGAAATTCTGATTGGACTACGTGACAATGCTCAAAGGTAGAGCAGCATCATGTCGGTCCAAACTGAGCCGAGCAACATGGCTCTGATTGTCTTGGGTGGGATTGGCTCCCATGGCATCCACAACCCAGCTTTCGAGCAGAACCATGGTGGTTCAGAGTCGGAGTCCATTGTTATGCTTCTTAATTAACAACACCTGAGCTGATTGGATGTGGTAGGGCAAATGGGGGAGGAGTGTGCCACTGAAATGTCCTACCCTGCTGTAAACCTCAGGCTTTTGCATTTGTTACCGCTCCTAAACCTCAGCTGGACCAAACTACTCCGCCTTCTGGAGTTGTTCTTCTAGGGCAGATTCAATTTCTCTCATCACCACGCAACCTTTATTAGCCTCCAAAGCCAATCAGAAGCCAGCACACACTGAAGACACTCTGCCATAGGCCCGTGTCGTATTCAGCCCATCTTATTTGTGGCACTGTTTATCTGGTGTTCAGTGTCTGAAAACCCATTACACGTATCTCAAGTCTTTCTCTTTCTCTCGCTTAGTCAGTTAGATTCCGTTTGGGGCCTTGTGTTGCTGTATCAGCACTAATATTGAAATATCCCTCGGGGATGAGTCTGTGTCTATAAAGCCAATTTCGCTGTTACAGCACAGTCAAAGCTTTAGTTAGATAACCCTTTGGGAAAAGCTTTCAGGCCTTGCATTTGTAGCTATGGTGGGCCGCTGCTCTGCTAACGTTTAAAAAAGCGTTATGCTTTCCATGCATTGCTGTGGTAACATTCAATTATAAATGAAAAACTGGGGAATTTAGCCCGGCGCATGTCACTTTAATGATTATCTGGGGCGAGAAGCAGATTCCTTCAGATAACCGGATGATTCAGCGTCATTTTGGCACATCTTGGCTAGAACGCGGCAGAAATTACGGCTGAATTTATTCATATTTGTACTCGATGAATATTCATGCGTGTAGTGCAGTTTTGAAAAGTCTGCCACGGATTGCTGACAGCCCAGGGAATAAAAGCTGTGCTTTTCCGATAAAGGAGAGCGAGATTGAACAGGCAGCCCTGTTTACATCTCTAAGGCCTTACGCAGATAGCCATATGCTAACGTGTTCAAGGAGACTGTACCTGGAGGCCCTTAGCTTCAACACACATGGGACTGTCCTCCATGTAATTTGTTGAGCAGCTTGGCTAAATCTGCTATTTTGGGGCTGCAAATTTGACTGTCCATCACTAGTACCCCCTTGGCACAGATAATGTATGTCATAAACACAGCATTAAAGTGAATGGAATTAAATATGATTGGCTGTAATTACCTTTCTTTTGGGGACTGTTCTTAGGAATTGATAGCTGACTTATCTGCTATTGGGCAGTTGCTCCAGGACTTTTGGAGTGCTAGTATGAAATTTGAGGGAAAATATCACCTATTAGCTATTTAAAGTGCGGAAGAGGAGCAGTTAAGAGAAATTAGCGGGTTCCTTGTGTTCCCTGAGTATTTGAGTGGCCGACTTGTGACAGGAGAGCCCGCGACTCTCTGAAGTTTCACACCGATACTTTCACCCGCCGGGGGCTTGTTGGTTGTCAGAGGTGGGATTGAAACCAAAGATTTCACACAATGACAAGCAATTGGGCAGGCAGTCCTTAACACTACTCTCTCCGGGTTATCTGTTCAAACATCGCTCCCCACCAAACTCCTCTCGATATCGCGGAGCTGAGAAGGCATCACAATGTCTGCACAGCCTGACTCGAAATACCCCATCAGTCTGAGGTCAGAAAATGATATAAATTTCCCAGGTAGTTCAGGTCCCCACACGCACACTCTACTTTGTCCCAAAAGTTGCTGCTGGAGGACACGGTTACAGTAAATTAGGGAATATGATGCGTTTCCATGTGCTTTAGTCGGTGGCAGAAGACCAAACAGGGGCTTGATTTGCCATGGGGATTCACATTTAAATACCAACCAGACCGGCAGATCCAATAAATGCTTTTAAGGCAAACAGTATGCAGGCTTAGCACAATGCGTTCAACAGATCAGAACGCACTAACCAGGAACTTGCAGGCCGGAGAGATATTGCTGAAGGTTCTTGTGATGCCTCAACAGAGCAAAATGAAAATTCTCTGAAAGGCAAACGTTGCCCAGCTGTACTTTTAATTGGCGTTGTAAGCTACACCTGGCAATTGTGTTACTGTTAGACACCCAGTGGTCATCGCAGCACAGACCAAATGCAGTCAATTTAATATGATCTTATTTGTAAGTGTGAGACGGAGAGGGACGGTCTGACAGCAGACCAGGACTCTCCGGGGTTTTCGTCACGGCAGTTATTGATTTCTGGCAGTTCCCTGAACTAATGACGCCCAGCTTGAGGACACTATTGAAGCTCATTAAGGGACTCCACAATCCATCTGAGCTGACCTAACAGGAGCGAGGGGGTTCCGAGTGTGGAGGCCTACCCAGGCCCATACCATGATCTGCTGTGTGTTTGGTTACTCCCCTAAGGCTTGTGCGGCTTTTTATGCTTTGCCATCACGTTTTGCTCATTTTCATGAAGGGTGCCAATAATTACTGAGTTGACTGCACTTGTGGTTTACTGATAAACCGTGATCTGTTTGGGTCTTTTGGGGGGGGAGGGGGGTAGGTGACACGTCTCCCCCCTCCCCCACAGACAACAACAAGAAATGTAATTATATACCAATTATATAACCTTCACTTGGCCTATCAGCTGACACAAAAAGATGTTCCCGTTCCAAGATGGCAGACAATGTTCATTAGGACCATTTAGGAAGAGCCCGAGGCCTATGCACCTTCTAGAAAAATGTAGCTAATATGCTTCATGAATTAAAATGACTCTGCTTAATGCAGAGAATGGGCTTAGAAACAAAGATGTCTTTGTAGTACACAACAACACGGTAATTTGTTTTGGAGATACATTCTTTTAACTCTCTCAAGAGTTCTTGTCCAAAGAAAAAAAAACTCAATTTCAATTAGTGAAGTAAATAGGGAGCCAAGCCTCACTGTAATTTAACTGTTAAGGTGCCATCAAATTTATATTATGGCCCAGGATTATAGCAGTCATTGGCTGAGACTAGGGGTGGCTCTCTGCCTAGCACTCGAGTCCTAGACCTCCAGGGTCATAGGGGCTCAGTATCAAACATTTGCCAGTGTTGTTTACTTTTTATTTCTCTGCTTGAGGAGTCAAGGCCTTTACAGTTGACCTTTTCAAGAATGATGCAGGGCTCTGTTTGGTGCACTGCCTGGTCCAATGAATGCCTGGGAATTATTAATGCCACTTGCTACAAGCCAGGATGCATAACTCATTTCAGAAGCACTTAAGTATTTTTCCAGGCATAAGTCAAGTAAGAATTTAGGCCTATGGCAGGGGTGGGCAATCTTAACCAAGAAGGGCTGTTGGTTATGTGGTTTTTTGTTGCAACTCCCTAATTAGATTGCTAATTAGAGGACTGATTGGCTGAAGCGTTCTCACACCTGGGTTTGAACAGCTGACCTGAAGGTTATCCTGAAAACCTGCATACACACCGGTCCTTTGTGGATAAGAATCGCCAGCCCAGGCCTGTGGCATTTTAAATGCATGCGAGTGGGGAATCTTTGACGGAAGTAAACCTGTGTTTCACAGTTCAAGTTCTGCCTTCATTTAATCAACAATCCACTTGTATGTTTGCTGCCCGCGTATCCTTTTAATCCATATTCATCATTGTTCTGGTTCACCATAAAGAGAGATAGACCAATACATTTACATTTACATTTACTGCATTTGGCAGACGACCTTAACTTACATAAGTGCTCAGAACTCCCCATCAGTGAATAACTTCTGATACTGGTTCAGTAGAACCCAAGCTAAGAATACCATCCATCTAAAAACTCTGTTGGCAAATACTATTTATTTATTTATTTATTTATTTATCTAACGTTATTTATTTTATTTAATAGGAGCGCAATTCTGAAAGTGCCAATCCGAGTATTTCTGAAAGAGGTCGGTCTTTAGTCATCGCCTGAAGACACCCAATGACTCAGCTGTTCAGGCATCTAGGGGGAGTTCCTTCTACCACTTAGGTACCAAAACAGAGGAGAGGCTAGATGCATATCTTGCTTGCGTCTTGAGAGATGGTGGGACTATTCTAGCGGTGCTGGAGGATCGGTACCATATTCTGAACAGTTCTGACATCATTCACTGCAATCTTTATCGACACCTTTTTGCTAAACCTTTTTTTTGTCATAGAGGGGGACTTTGTACTGGCTCGCCATTGAGTATTTACTGAAGCTCCTTAGACACACACGCCCTTGCCCCCTCTCTCATTTGCTTGCCTGTGGTGACACATCGCCGCCTGTTTAATATCTCTTCCTGTTTAATGTAACCTAATTCCCCTCAGTCGTGATTTGTGAAGAGAAATGCGCCAAAATGAAGCAGCCCTGTGTTGAACAATGAATAGTAATCGTAGCCTTTAATCTTTCCGCTTTAACAAGGTTCATTTTATTTAATGTCCCTGAAGAGGATCGAGTGGATGCTTTATACTGGTGTTCAAATTAAACCGCTGCTTAATTACACCAAAGCATATTGCGGAGTGATATCGGTGATATTCTACAACTGGGTGAAGCTGGGTGCCAGTTATTATTCTGCCAATATAATTAGCAATATATATAATATATATATATATATATATATACACACATATATATACACACATATATATACACACACAGGCTCAGTGAATTTAAATTACTTTCATCTTTCACAGGATGTCAGTTCATAAAATTTCTTCCCTGCTAGATATTCCACAGTCAACTATCATAGTATTAGTATTGTAAAGTGAAGGCATTTAGGAACAACAAAACCTGAGCCACAACGCGGCAGACCGCACTAAGTAACAGAACCAGTGGAAAACCAACACGAAGAAGTACCAAACTTTTGGTACTTTATTGAGGTACCAAAAGTACGGCACTTGCTCCGGTGGAAAAGTGCCCTATCATGCAGTCTGTGGGTTTGGCGGCTACCAGGAGAACGTTACCAACCTGACTGCACTGTGCCAAATGTAAAGCTTGGTGGAGGAGGGATAATTGTATGAAGTTGTTTTTCATGGGTTGAGCTTGGCCCCTTAGTTCCAGTGAAGGGAACACGTAATGTTTCAGCATGCCAAGACATTTTGAACAATTCTATGCCCCAAGGTCTGTAAAGACACGGTGGGTGAGTTTGGTGTGGAAGAACTTGACTGGCCCACACAGAACCCTGACCTCAACCCCATCGAGCACCTTTGGGATGAACTAGAACAGAGATTGCGAGCCAGACCTTCACGTCCAACATCAGTGCCTGACCTCACAAATGCTCTTCCGGATGAATGGACAAAAATTCCCACAGACACACTCCAGAGTCTTATGGGAAGCCTTCCCAGAGGAGTGGCAGCTGTTATAGCCACAAAGGGGGGTCAGCTCCATATCGATGGCTATGGATTTAGCATGGAAGGCTGTCCTGAAGGAGGTCCCAAATATCTTCTCATTGGCTGCTTTTCCTTTCGTCTCTGGTCAAACTGTCTAAAACCATTTCTGCTGTGTTTAGGTCAGGTGGCCAGGTCATGTGATGCGACACTTTCTCTTGTAGGCAGCTTGGCACGGGTACTGCATGTATATACTGTGTGTGTATACATACACATATGTATATATATAGCTAAGGGAGGCAGAAAGCTGAAAACATCATTTATTATGATGGGGTTCCGTCATATTTATCATTATTTTAACTACTAACAGAATATAACAGCTCGACCCACACGGTTGCTTTGCGTCCGTATAAAGCACGCAGACATCGTCGGGCGCGTCTGAAGGCTGATATTTAGTGCGGGCCTGTTTAAGTGCCGGCTCGTCATGTCCCAGTCTGCCACCTCGTCTCTGCCTCGCTTCGCTCTGCGGCTCTCGCTGCTCGTTAAGCCTCATCGCATTTCGAGCGCATGGTTTAATCATCGTCCGGATTCCCAGAAAACGATTATATTTATATTTAGATTATATATTTCCGGCTTAATTTGGAAATTTGTCTTTGGAGAAAAAAAATGTTACGATATTGCTCGCTAAAAATGTTTTGCTTTGGGACAGGGAAATCATTCCAAGTTGGCGTGCAATACAAAAACACGCCAGCAGATGGGGCAAGGTATGTGCCCTTCGTTTATATCGCGATGGGACATTTACCTGTGTCTATAGGACGTAATATACGCTTACACATGTATGCGCACATATTAAGCAATATAACTAAACAAACTATAAAATCGTTAGTCCTAATTGACTTTTTACATTGCTTTTCTTTTCTCTCTAAATCGCTTCTATCAATATCAGTGCTTTGGTATTTGCGATAGACAGGAAATACAATACAGTAGCCTGCATCAAGAAGGTAAAAGGCACTTTACAGATAACAGCAAGTAACAAAAAATGCAACTCATAACCAGCGTGCAGTGCGCAAAAAAATGTGGTGATACATGGTTTGCTGCAGGCAGTTTGGCAGTACAAGGTCAGGGCACCGTGGTGTAGCGTCTGATGGTGGCTGTCAGAAATGACCTCAGGTTGCACTCCTGGGAGCAGCGCAGTCGATGGCTCTAAAGCTGAAGGTGCTCCTTTGATTGGACAGAGTGTCATGTGGCTGGTGTGAGTGCAATGTGCCCGGCGACTCCCAGAGCAGAAGCAGCCTTTCTGATAAATTGAGTGAGTTTGTCGGCCTCCCCTGTAGTGATGCTGTTGCCCTAGCAAACTAGTGCATGGATGATTTTACATGTTGCTACAGACTGATCGAATCACTGCAACTGGGACCCCCCCCCCCAAAGGGCCTGAGTCTGCTTGCCAGCTTGTAGTCCCAGGGCTTGCCCAGCTACATATTCCTCTCTACCGCCTTCAATCCCTCTCTGTTGACAGTGCTGCAGGACAGGTGATGCTTTTAGATCTCCTGAAACCCACCACTACCTCCATGGTTTTCCAAATGTTGAGTTGCAGCCGGTTCTGTTTACATCGGTGCTGAGAGCATCATGGTTCTGTGGGGTAGGCAGTCCATAATCCAGCACACAGTGGATGTGTCCACCTGAAGCTTCTCCTTCAGCAACACGGGCCAGTCGGTGTTCTTGAAAAAAAAAAAAGATTCTTGATCCTTGCCAAGTACTTATCTGGATGGGTTTGGGCTCTGTTAAGTAGGTTAATGATGGAGGCATCAACTACAGTGTGATCCTTGTAAAGAAAGTACAGGAGGCTGTATGACATCTTAAACATGATTCCAAGGTGGGCAAAGACCAGCATTTCCATGATATTCATGATATGGATATTAAAGCTACCATTTGATAGGTCTTTCTGATATGTAATGTTAAGGCCACGAGTCATTAGATAGTCATTTTGAAGTTTCCCTCCTTGGCAACTGGGACCAGGCAAGTCTGCTATGGATGGATTATACCTTTTGTTAAACCTTTTGTGAACCAATGAATAGTCATGGGCCTGATGAAGCGAGGCACCATGCAATCATAATTTCACAACAAGTTGCTTATGCAAATAAAGGCGAGTAATGACAGATTTTCCTCTGAAAAAAGGTGTCTGACATTGCATTAAAGGAATCGTGCTGGTGTTAAAGCACTACAGTATTTGCATGATGGACAGCAGGGAAATTATTTGTGCTGTCACCAATCGTATTTTTATTTTTTTTGTGATGCAATAGTATGCTTCAGTTACCTTTGTTTTTCCACAGATGCATTCGTTTGTGGAACAGTTGTAAGAGCTGTTAATAATTGTGCAAATGTTTGACAGCACGCATCGCTGAGTTAACAGGGTTCACTTTACCGAAAACTCCTGATGATATTAATATATATAGTGCGCCGAATTTTTTATTGAATTTTTTAAAAACTAAACCCTGCCAGTAGTTTTATAGATGAATAATTCATAACATTTAATTTCCAGTTCAAAGCATACATTAAAAGGTTATTAAACATTTGATTTTTAAATTAGTAAGCCATGCTGTGATTCGTCGAATACTTAAGATTGACGCGCAGTTTTTTTTTTTACACTGAGCTCATTTAATTTTAAGATCTCATTAATGACATCTTTCTCGTGTACTTTTTTTGCCACCAACTTTTTGCATTGTATAAGTTAAGGCTGACATTCAGACTGTCGGTAATTGAATATTGAGAATCAGGGTGGCAGAATGTGAGTTTCAGACCTGGGTTTCTGGCCATCGGATTCGCCTGCCTCTCCTTTCGAGTGACACTATTATGGGTTTAACTGTCGAAGATACTTTGCGGAAGTTTGTAGAGCCACAGGTCTTAACCAAGGTCATAATACACTTGTCTGGCGCTGGGGCTGCAGCCGGAGAGGTCGCGCTACAGCGCCGCCACGCAAATAAGTTTTTACAGCTGCCTTGTGCTTGTTCCAGTTCCTGTTTGCTGGCATTCGGCGCACATACTTTGCCTTAACATGGTGCCTATTCAGCAGCATTAACAACTTCCAGAAGAGGATTTTTTAATGCATATTGCTTGTTAATTAATCTGCAGTGACTTTTAAAGGAGCATACGAGGGGATCGCAGCCCAAGAAGAAAGTATGGATTACGTGCTGTCAGTCACCGGGAAGGGCGCCCGGTCCATCCGAGACGCGGTTTCCAGTCGGATCTGGTCCTCGTCGCCGAGAGAAGTTTACTTCAAAGACACTTTTGCCGATGGGACAGATTTGCTTCCAGAAAGCGACCGAGCCGAAGGTCAGATCTGCGGCTGCGTGCAGCCCGTTAGTGCCGCCGTGCGCCGCGCAGACGGGCTCTTTAGTGGGAAGTAACGAAGTTTGCCAGCTCCTGAAACGATGACAGTCGCTAGCCGCCCGCGGACGTCCGACCGTGTAACCTTCATAAGCGCACGTCGGCGATTTGCAGCCGAGCCTCGCCGCCCCGTATCTGTGTGCAGGGGCATGTCGCGGTGCACATTGCACTCCGGGCGCCCCGCTATGCAGCGCGTCATCCTGCAACTCTTCCGACTTCCCATATTGTAGCTGGGCTGGACGGAGAGAGGAATGGATAGAGAAACGAATTCAAAGAGAAACGCAGCAGATCGGGCTTCTTGCCGAGCCGCGTACGTGTGCTTCGCACGCACGCTTCGGGTGTCTTGGCAGGGAGGCCGATCGCTACACATTCACCCGTCGGGAGGTTTTTAAGGAAACGCAGCTAAAAATACCGCGGCTGTAGCGCATTACTGCAGAAGCCGAAATAGCCCCCGCTCCGCTCCACCGCTGGCGGCGCGCTGCGATTCTCCGCAATAATAGGATAATATCCCTAAATCCGATAGGCCTGTATTGACTTAGTTGGCTCGGGCTGGGAAAAAAAAAGTTCGTGGTGCGAAAGCAACTAGCAAGCTATAAACAGATCTGTGCAGCATTATTGCAGCCGTCAAAATGGGCTTGTGAGGCTTTATTTGACGATCTGACTGCAGCAGAGATGGTGGCTTAAAGTTTGCCAGGAACAGCCGTCAGCGCCTCACATCTGTCCGGCTGCACGGTGCCGCTCAGTGCGTCAACGGGAACCAACGGGAGGGAAATGTTACATTTACTCTTTAGGAATATATGGAATGAAGACAGGACGAAGGAAGACCAAAATTATTCAATAAACAAACACATATCCCCAGAAACCGGAGAGCCTAATTTTTATTAGTTACAGAGAACATTTGCCCATATGTAGTAGGAATACAGAAATGCTACCTCTTCAAGATTAAGCAGGTTGGACAATGTAACCCTGTGCAACATCCACAATATTAATGGTTTGTTACTATGGCACTATTTACTGTGTTTGCCGTGTGAGAGAGGACAGACGTTGGCCATGTGGCCCAGATTCTGCTTGCCAAACCGTATGCTTATGAGTAATAACAGGAGCGTTTAGAACATAAGAAAGGGGCCCTTTCCCCATCGATTATTTGTAATTTCAGTCATTTCAAGGACAGCCCAAAACCAAAACGGGTCAGTCATCAGGACAAATTAAGGAGAGAGATTAATAGGATGTCAGCACCACAGCTGTGAGCACTGCTGACTCATTGCACGAGGGCCCACAAGCTTCTGGAAGAAACAGACGGGGGGGGGGGGGGGGCTTGGTGGCACTGGAGCTGCAGCAGTGAACCCCCTGGTTTGTGAGTTATAGATAAGTGTCAGGGGCCGGGCACATGGAGATCCTCTTCAAGCTAATGCTTACATGGTTACTGTATATGGGGCTCTGTGAGGAAGTTCAGCGGCCCCGTTTCTGGGCTGCGTTCCGCGTCTGATTTTTTCCCTGCTGTAAAGTGAGATTTCTAAATAATGAGCAATGAATATCTGTACTCTGGATGGCCCCGATATTACACATTAGCAGGAGTAATGAATAAGAGGTGCCTATGACCTGGACCAAGACGAGTGGTTGGTTGATAGATGGGTGAGTGGGTGGCTTTGGCAAATATTAAATTATTTAGCATTTAGAACTGCACACATTCTGTTATGTTTTAGTAATGAAGTGATAATCTTGTGCCAAAGCTAGACTTTAATATATTTTTGCATTATTTTTGCTAAAATTCCCTAAAGAATCATTCCAAATAGTCTCCTTTAGAGTAACTTCAAAGTCACTCTCTCCAGAGTCATTTTAATGTGTTATTTTCTGAGAGTTATTTAAAATGGACTCTCTCCAGAATCATTTTAGTGAGAGCCATTTCAAACGTAGGCTTCCCAGAGTCACTTTTTGACGAGGGGTCATTTCAAAAGGGCTTTCTCCAGACTCATTTTAGTGAAAGTCTTCTCGGAGAGTAATTTCAAATGGACTCTCAGCTGAGTCATTTTAATGAGGATCTTCTTTGAGAGTCATTCCAACAAGAGCCAAATATTCTAGATTCGCTAACATGATACCACAGACTCCATCTTTTCTTGAACATTGTCCAAAACCCAGAACCACCTGAACAACAGGGATTCCTTGAAGAGGAAGGACTGATAGTCTTTGTAATTTTTAAAATAGAATCTCAATCGTCTTTCTTCACCAGGCACATAGGTGGCTTGTCTCTTGGTGATCTGATCACTTCTATGTTTCACCTTAGTTTAGGGTTAAATGATTTTCTTGCTCAGATCTCTTTTGGGATTTGATTTTCATGCCAGCAGTGTTAAACGTGAACGGAGCGTATTACTATGCATGAAATGTCGACGACGCAGCCCCCCGGGGCCAACGCCGAGCGCGGCGTTATGTGAGTGTCACCTCATGAATGCCATTCATTCGAGCCTTTATTATACAAAAAAAGTCCAGGGTGTGAAGTTTCCCAAAGCGGCCGAGGGGAACCGAAAGGCGGAAAGGCTGTAGCTGGCCCGCTTAACCTGCCCGGAATGAGCCGTAAGCGAGGCAGGACGGCCTCACTCAGAAGCAGAGATTAACCCCTATCCCATGTTTGGGGTCAATCTGACCCCAGAGCATCATTAAATGGTAGGCAAATTTCACATGGGGAAATTATCACGGGAAAAGGGTTAAATGTGCGTCAGATTAGGGCTCCTATTTATTGGTGCTTGTTACTGACCCCGCGGATTGTGGTGGTAATTAATCCCGCCATAGTGCCGCGCTTCGTTACAGATACCGTTTGCATGTCGCCAGCGGGCATCCAGGCTGTCAGTCCCACTGTAAACACAGTGGCTGTGCCCCCCAGGAGGGAGTCTGGGAAATTGCTGAGTCGGGTCTCTCTCTGCAGCGTAGTCATGGGGACACATCAGCTGACCTCCCCCTCACACACACACACACACATTCCGACACTTTTAAAGTTGGGGGGAGTCCGCATTAACGGCAGACCGTTCCAAAACCGCGTGTCGGGATGAGTAATGGGAGCCCCTAGTCCAGCTTCCTGATGGGTCTGTCTGGGTCGCCGGCTGAGTCGCAGCGATGTGTGGTTGCGTGCGCCAATCACTGTCAGTGGGATTTTCGTAGTTAGTGGCGTACAGAATTCCTGATAAAATACAGCTGCAAATTTACGTACGTTTCTTTGAGGGTTTCCTGTCACGCCATACATATATATATTTTTGCCAATAGTCGATTACGTATTGATCCATGTGGACACCTCTCTGACGTCCTTGCAGATTTAACGCTAGCCTAAGCATTGGTGCGAGGCGCCGGCCGCGAGGGAACGTGGGGCCTGCGATCCATCGAACTGGAGGGCGTTCGGCATTAATGAGGAGGGCCTCAAGACTCGCTACCACTAAGCGCGGGGCTAGGGGCTTCGATTAATTGACCTGGAGGTGGTGTTAATGAGGGGGAACAATAGAAGCTTCCGGGCTCTGTGGGAGACGCAAACGTCCGGTGCGGCGGACTGTGGTGTTCGGGAGCACTGGGGTCTGGGGGCAGACCATGTAAAGCACGGCTTCTCCCTGCACTCTGTCGTCCTCGTCCTTGTGGCTGTAGTAACATGCTGCTCTCACCCTGACCACATGCATCTATTACGGTGAGGCTGACCCACACTTTTCAGCCAAATTAACAGTGCTAGAGACTCCTTTTATGGAGTCCCCCTCAGTATTTATCACAGTCGTACCGAAGCCGCCTCACAAGCCCTGGTTTGGCAACCCCAGAATTAGCATATGTTTACAGTTTATTTAACAGCGTTTTTCTAAAGCAATGCATGTTTTTGAGGAAGCTGGGTTATACAGTCCCTGGGGGTCAACAATCACATGGCTCTGCTGAGGCTGGGATTTGAACCAGCGACCTTCCGATCACAGGCACAGCTTTATCCTTTATGTCTTTTAAAGGCTGTTTTAGTTATTAAATGATAAGGAGAGGTTGTTTAATCCTGCTTGAGGCTGCTTTACACAACAGCGGACCTGGTAGCTAAGGATGCAGATTGTGGCATGACGTTTTTCCTTTAAATGGAGCTCGGTTGTCGCTGGAGAGCGGTCACGTGGTGCCGGGCGCGGTGCAGCGGCGGCCCGCCGCCTCGGAAGAGCCCCAGCTCTCGTTCCTGCACGCCGGGGTTAGAGACGTGGCATGTTGTGCGACGCGGAGGCAGCGGTGCAGGCCAGTGAGCTCCCTGTCTAATTACATTCTGTTTACAGATTGACGTCGGCAGGCTTAAGTAACTAGTTCTCGTGATGTGTTGGGGGATGGTTTCGAAAGCCTCTCCCTCTCGCCGGTCGCCACTGACGGAACGTTGGCCCAGCTATCCGTTAGTGTGGAGCTTCGAAGCTTGTGGTCTGGACCAAAACACCCATGGCTGTAGACGGGTCACAGTCACCGTGACTCTGAGTGGGGCAGTTTGCTCAAAGTGCTTCAGGAAGAGAATCCAGCCTTATGTACTAATAAAGCTTTAGGCAGAGCCCTCTGCTTTCGTAGTGCCGTAGCTAATCTGCATTTGTTTTGGAAACTATTGACCTCCCTCATTAACCAATCGGAGTCATGCTGTGGTACCCCCCAAACTGCACACCTCCACCCCTTCACCGTACCAGAATGCATTTTGAAGATATGAGCGGCCGGGTCAGGCTTTTCACGCCACTTCTGGCCGAGCGTCTGCGAGACCTGGAGGAAGATAATTGGATTATCTCATCCATGTTTTCTTTGGCCCGGGCCCCTGTTCACCGTTGGGACTCTGGCAGAGGAAATATGCTATGCTGAGCCCCCCACCCGCAGAAGTACGTCTGTTCATGAAGCACCTGTTCATTACCAAAGGGACACTTCCTTTCCGCCATTCACAGCAGTGAACGAGGAGCTCTAAAAATAACTATCAGAGGCCGTCAGAGGCGGTGAGCAGTGGAGCACCTCTTCGAGAGGAAATCGCTTCGCTGTCTCACACATGTACATTCCTCCAGAAGATTCCCACTGGCATCTCAGTCGGGAGACTCATCTGAGGCACATCTGACCCTCCAGTTTCAGGCTAACTGTTTCATTAATTCCCTTGAGTTTGCTTTGTAGAGTCTCGGTGTACATGCCTTTTTTCTCAGGAGAAATTAACGCCCAATTCTTTGGCTGTCAGATGCACTGTGAGAGTCTTTGTGGAGGTGATTTTCTTTTCCCCACCTTAACAGATCGGCTTGTGGTGCCGCGGCGCGGTGGAGGATCCCATTAGCATGTGCGGAAATGGCGCCCGCGCTAGCAAAGAGGCCGCGGAGCCGCGCGTCTGCCGAAACCGCTGCTTACCGCGCTTTGCTTTGGATTCCGGCCCCTGAGATACTTTGATGGAATGATTATCATGGGCAGTGGATACTTGTCAGGGTCTGAGTCACTCCCCTCCCCCCGCTAAGGCCGTTAACGGCCTCCCTTTGTGGGTGTCGGCCTGGGGGCCTTCAGACCAGGCCCACTGCGAAAAACGACCGGAGGGCGCCAACCTCCTTTTTTATTGATATTCTGAGTGTTGGATGCTGGCCGACGGCCCCACCGTTCTCACAGCGGCGTCCGCAGGGAGATGTCATATGGAAGATTTTTGGTGCCCGAAGGAATCGCATGACGAGAACGTCCGACCTTTACCGACGGCCGGGATATTTTTTGTTTAATATTGCCGACGATGGGTTAACCTTCGGGCCCCACAGATCTGCAGTGACACTGATGACATTGATGTCACTTCTTAAAATCTCGTGAGTGTGTGTAGCAGCCAGAGCATATAATGCGGGCAGGGAGACGTCAGCGAAGCAGCTCAGAATCGGGAGATTGCAGTGCAGAATGAGCCGGTGGAATCCCTCCGACACTGCGGAAAATGGCCGATCATCCAGCTCAGCCAATATATTGTGCCTCTCTAGGCTGTCTCCCAGGCCTCTTGTTCTTCTGCTCACAGTATCCAGGCACAAAGGGCAAGCCCACTGTCCCGGTGTGGTGAAATTTACTGCATCTCGTGTTTCTTTTGATTGCTATTATGAAATATTTGGTGCCTGCTGGGCCTGTCTCAGTTCTCTCAAAACATTTCGCAAAAAAACGGTGAAAGGAAACAGATGTCTTGTTCTATTTCCTCAGACGGACGGTCGATTCCTGAAAGATTTAATGGTAACTTAAAAACAAGTTGTGAGTCCTGCTCTCTTTATTGGGGATCCCATTTAGAAACCCAGATTTCTGGATATATCCGCTGAGTGCCGGTCTATAGAATTAGACATACATATCTTTAAATTTTTTAGGTCATCTGCCATTTTTTTCATATTCGGTGCAGTTTTATCGTTTATCTTGTATTAGATTTTTTTTGATAAGATCACTTCCCAGGCCCATTATAACTGTTACTGTTCCCCAGGCTAGCTAAATGCTCAGTGCGGGTACTATTTTTTTCTTTCCCCTGAACTACAATCGGATAAAGGGAAGCGGCCCGGAGCAGGCGATGATGCGACTCGACCATCCGGTTCATTTCGACACAGGTCCAGTCTGCCCGTCTGGCTATATGCGGCATCTTTCTCTATACCGCAGACCCAGAGCACTTAAGCATCCAGAGGGATCCCAAAAAAAAAATCACAGAAAAGGCACAACGGAAAGTTCTGGGCTAGCTATGCGGGAAAAATCCCCTTTGGGTGTCTAAGGCTGACGCCCCCAGCCCCCTCCGAGTTAGCTGTATACAGACATTGAAAAGACATTGTTTAAACACAAAATAGGGGTGGGAGTGTGTCGGTCAGACCTCGGAAAGACCGGAGGGCAGGGATTTTTAAGCGCCGTTGAATATCTCGGACGTTCAGCCGAGTCCGGTTCTGTTGAGCCGAACCGCGTGTCTGTATCTGCCGATCTGGCCCGGCTCCAGTCGTCTGGAAGGCTGGCCTCTTTTCCGGTGGCACAGAACCTGCTGAGGTTTAAATTTAGAGCGCTGTTTCCACGGTGGCGCAGCCTCCCCCCCGGCTGGCGGGCGAGTCGGCCGGCGCGCCAACAGCGCGCTCAGCGTGGCGGCCAGGACTAAGTACCGCGGCAAGAGGAGAGTCACACGACAGCTTCCCCCGCGCTGCGTCCCCTAAGCGGCGAGAGAACCACTGGAAGGCACAGCTTGTCCGTGACAGGTTTAAGGGGGAGCACTTGCCTTTTACTAGGTGGCTTCACGTCCAGCCCCCCAGAGGATGACAGCTGAACTACTCAATTAAAATGCCATATTGCAATTACATATCGATTTACGTATCGTTGTGCCAACCATTAAGGTCTCAGTGCAGTGTTAAAAGTATTTATTTCATTTATTCAGTTTATGGCATGCTGATACCAAATTAGCATCAGGTTTTATCCAACGAAATTACATGAAACAAACTGCTCGGTCAGTGTTTTTTTTTTTTTTATTTCTTAATTTTGTGTGTAGCCTGTGCATCTGTAGTTCTCTTATGATCTGTTTTTATTTATTGAAATGATGGGATGTTAATGGTTATTAGATGATGTAAAGGAAGAGGTCAAATAGCTCAGTTAAAGATGTTCCTGTTCTAATAGCGTGTGGCTCAGTGAGTTAAGTCTCTGTGTCTTTGACCCGGGAAGTTGCCGGTTCCAGCCTGGTCTCAGCAGAATAGTCATGCCTGTGGGCCCTTGGGCAAGGCCCCTAACCCCCAGCTCCATGGGTGCTGCTGCAGGTGGCTGCCCTTCACGGCCAAGCTTGCTCTCACCTACATGTGTCAGGGAGAGCGAGATGGGGTAGGCAAAGAGAGAATCCCCCCCCCCCAGGGGTCAATAAAGAACTAGTCTATACATGACTTTACATATGACTTTTTATGGTCTGTTTTGACTGATCGGTTTAAGTAAAGTAGTTATTTTTTTACCTTTTTTGGGAAAAAATAACTAGAGGAAACCGCTTTACCATTTTTGTGTTTCGTTTGAACCATAATATTGCAATAAATTACAACAGTGCAATAAATTGAAATTACTTGATAAGGATAATCCACCCACAATGGCAAGGTTTAAGGTGCAGGGAAGGGAACATTATTTTCTACTTCTTGCTTTGGTTATTTTAACTGGGTAAATGTGACTTTGCTGAATAACGTGACCCGGTGAAGCTGCTATACATGCAGTATAACCCGTGGATGGGCATTTTAGCTAACAAAATGCACTCATCTGCCAATAAATCTGTTGTCAAGTAATAATTCTTTTCTTTTGTATTAAAGCACAACTTGGACTGCTAATTACCAAGAGGACTATTCCGATTGTCTCTTCTGTCAACAAAGTACATCTATTTGTTTTTGACCTGCGTTTCTGGAATTCTGTAAAATCGCTTTTTATTTGATTTGTTCCACAGTAGAAGGCTCCAGGGAGGCGCACACACATTGGGTTTGTAGATGGGGCATTGTCACGCGTCTGTCGGCCTGACGGACGTGGTGTTTTTACAGCAGGGCTTAAAGGACGAGCTTAAGTGAGAGTAGTTGAAGGCCATGCGGCCTCCTGAGTGTTCGGCCATATTGCCTGGTGCTCCGCGCATCCGATTTGCTTAACAAACCATGGAAAGTCCAGAGGTCCGCGGCCACGCACTATTTCCTCTCTACCTGAAGCTTTTTTTTCTCCTTCATTTGCAAAGTGATACAGAGCTCAGCGGAGGTGGCCTGTCCAGACTCGGGCAGAGAGCCCTTCGGCATTGGGTACCACGTTTGGTAGCCTTTTTATGTCGCCGTGAGGATGTGGTGGCCGAGTGTCTGCCCCGCTGCATTCCCGGGCCTGATACCGGACCTCTGTGGCTCTCGGCCGCTCATCTCCCTGGGGGGTCCGTGTCTGCTCTGCGATGCTGCCAGGAGCTAGTGGGGGAGGGGGGGGGGAAAAATCCTCAGTGCCTGTCAGCGTGAGGCATGGAAGGGATAGAGACGGAGAGAGAGAGAGAGAGAGAGAGAGAGAGGGACAGGGAGGGAGGGAGGGAGGGAGGGAGAGCGAGGGGGGAGAGCAAGCGAGAGAGAGAGAGGCTCCGGTGGCTGGGCGGCGGGCTGGCTGGATCCCTCGCTCGCTCGCGCCTCTTTCCTGACGGATGAGGCGTCTGCCCACAAGACCGGCGATCGGCAGCGTGTGACAGGCTGGCCAAAGAGGAACATGAACGTGATGCACGCCTCGCCTCGCTTGCTTTCAGATACCGGCCAGAAGAAGACTCCGGAGAAGAAGGATGTGCGCCGCATGTCATTCCAGCGACCCAAGGGGACCATGGAGTATTCCGTAAGTGGCCGGCCGCCGCGCCCGCGGGATCTGCCGCACACACACACACGCGCGCACGTGCGCCGCGCTCACCTGCCTGTCCAGCCCCCCCCCCCCCCCCCCCCCCC
>JAODKL010000135.1:10893735-10911097 GCA_026780765.1 Petrocephalus schoutedeni
GAGAGAGAGAGAGAGAGATACGATGCAGGTGCAGATGAGGGGCAGATTATTCATACCCAGGTTTGGGGCAGGTTCTCCAGCCTCAAGTTAGTGGTAGATTCTCCAGGCTCAGATTGGGGCAGGTTCTCCAGCCTCAAGTTAGAGGCAGGTTCTCCAGGCTCAGATTGGGGCAGGTTCTCCAGCCTCAGGTTAGAGGCAGGTTCTCCAGGCTCAGATTAGAGACAGATTCTCCAGGCTCAGGTTACAGTCAGTTTACTCAGGCTCAGGTTCAGTTGTGGGTTAGCTTACCCTGGTTTAGGTTAGACTTTATTCTTCTTGGTTATTTGACTAACCAGGCAAGCAGTATTGTGTTCCGCTACACTTCACCTTAGGGTGACACCTTGTTTCATGGCCATCAATAGTCTTTTTGCCAAAGTCTTCCATGCAGAGTGTGTCGGGGGCGGCCCGGCCTGGACACCGGGGCCCCACGCTGTTTGGATCTCTCTCCCCCCCCGGCATTGATCCAAATGTCCTCTCTGTTCCGCGGCCCATTGGCCGGACAGAACCCCTTCAAAGCCTTCCTCCCACCAGCCTGCTCCTGAGTGATGGAGTTTCATTTCATCCTGTGTATTTGACCTGTACTGGTGTAAGATAAGGACAAACTGCAACAAAGTCAAACTCCTAACTGCAGTGCTACAAGAAAAGAATGTGAACGGGCACATTACATTGTAAGTTCATCAGACAAGCAAATGAGTAGGTGATGTTACCGTTGCCTCCCTGTTACCAGTGCTGTGGGTTAGAATCCCAGCCTGCGCAGTGTGTGTGGGGAGTATGTTTTTTCCATGTCCCATGGGTTTTTTTCAGGTCCAGTGGTTTTCGATTAGGATAACTGGCATCTCTCATATGCCCATATTGAGTCAGTCTGCCTCCCCTGCAATGGACTGGCTGGCTGATAGGCTCCTGCCTCCGCAGCGAATGGAGAAGAGCTCTGAGCCTGGCTGATTTTGCTGACTATGTGGAACCGTCACATTTTATGTCTCCTTTAAAAGTAATATAATTTGTCACCCAAAAACTTCCAGAAGGGGGCACCAGTGCATTCAGCATTTGAACAGCAGCTGAGATGACAGGCGTGTCTCTCTCTGTGCTGTCACTCAGGACTCAGATGGCGCCCCCCGGCCAGAAGCCCCGCCTCCCGCCTCCACCGGGCTCCGCCCTTCCCGGGTGGTGTCATCCACCTCCGAGGAGGAAGAGGCCCTCACCGAGAAGTTCCTCAAGATCAACTGCAAGTACATCACGGATGGCAAGGCAAGCCCCATGTCTGCTAGAGACACATGCACACAGAGATGGAGTCTCACACAGTCACACTCGCACAGGCACAGTGACGCACACCACGATGCACAGTCTCACACACATAGTCACACTGACACAGGCACACGGGCACAGTGACGTACACCACGATGCATAGTCTCACACACATAGTCACACTGACACAGGCACACGGGCACAGTGACGTACACCATGAAGCACAGTCTCATACACACAGTCACACTCATGCAGGCACATGAGCACAGTGGCAGTGACAGTGGCACAGAGGCAGACTGACTCACGACGCAGTCTCACACACACAGTCACACTCGCACAGGCACACGGGCACAGTGACGTTCACCATGAAGCACAGTCTCACACACAGTCACACTCGGGCAGGCACATGGGGTGTTATGTATGTCTGACCATAATGGTAACAGCAGTGAACTCCTGATTAAATACCTGTGCACATTCGGTATAAGCTGCACAATTTTCAGTGGAGTTTTGAATCATTTTAGCCTGGGAGGAAGGAAAGCCCAGCTGGACCGATAGTCATCTTCGGCATCAAATCTGTAGACACAAGCTCAGTCAGAAAACATAAAATGGTGAACAGGGTCCCTGTGATGGGCTGGCAACCTGTTCGGGGGAAAACCTCAGCCCCGCGATGGACCTGGCAATCCCAGCCATGGATTAGCCCAGCCCTGTGCCTCATGCTGGCTGGGATAGGCTCCAAACCTCACCTGCTGTAGACGGAGAGAAGAAAGGGAAAATTAGATCAGGCTGCAAACAGAGTGTCCTTGCCAATGATTCTGTGAGGCGGTTTGAAAGCCAGCAGGGCTGCATCTGCTCAGTGATCACCAGTGGAGCAAGCAACACACATCCCTGTCACACAGCAACACACATGCCTGCTATGCAGCAACACAGATCCCTGCAACGCAGAAACAAACCATCCCTGTCACACAGCAACACACATCCCTGCAACGCAGCAACAGACATCCTTGTCACACAACAACGCACATCCCTGCAACGCAGCAACAGACATCCCTGTTACACAGCAACACACATCCCTGTCACGCAGCAACACACATCCCTGTCACACAGCAACACACACCCCTGTCACGCAGCAACACACATCCCTGTCACACAGCAACACACATCCCTGTCACACAGCAATGCACATGCCTGCCACGCAGCAACACAGATCCCTGCAACGCAGAAACATACCATCCTTGTCACACAGCAACACACATCCCTGCAACGCAGCAACACACATCCCTGTCGTACAGCAACACACATCCCTGCAACGCAGCAACAGACATCCCTGTCACACAGCAACACACATCCCTGTCGCGCAGCAACACACATCCCTGTCACGCAGCAACACACATCCCTGTCACACAGTCCCCTCACAGTCTCCTCACATGATCCCCCCACACAGTGTCCCATAGAGTGCCTCACACAGCCCCCCATACAGTCCCCCACACAGTACCTCCCAAAGTCTCCCACACAGTACGTCACACAGTCCCACCACACAGTCCCCTCACACAGTCCCCTCACACAGCCCCCCACACAGTCCCCCACACAATACCTCACACAGTCCCCTCACGCAATTTTTACATACAATCCTGAATTCTGCCCTCTCACACCTTATCTAATCCACCTCAGGTTCACGCTCAGCACACAAGCCACTTTCAAGCTCCCTCTCTGTTTTTTTAAAACTTCCCATTCAAAACTTCCCCATATTCTGTTACTCTCTTTCTTTCCCTCCATCCCTCTGTTTTTACACTCCTCCCTTCTCTGTTTTTCTCTGACTCGGGTTCTCCCCTTCATCTCTCTCATGCTCACAGTTTTGTTTCTCTTCCTCCTTATTTCCATGTTTCCTTTTTCAGTTTTTCCGTTTCACCCCTTCATCTGTCTCACGCTCCCTCTGTTTTCTTTTCTGTCTTCCTCCATCATTCCCCCTCTTTCTTTGCTGTCATCTTTCTGCCTGTCTTTTCTGTCATCTGCCTTGGCGTTCCTTCCTTCCCTCCCTCCCTCCCCCTCTCCTCCTCTTCGCCCACGTCCTGTCCCCCGCTCTCAGATCTCTGTGTGTTTGTGTGCGTCCCTGTCTTCCTTAAAGGGTGCCGTCAGCGGGGTTCTGCTGGTCACTCCCAACAACGTCATGTTCGACCCCCACCGGACGGACCCGTTGGTGCAGGAGCACGGCTGTGAGGAGTACGGCATCATGTGCCCCCTGGAGGAGGTCATGTCCGCCGCTGTGTACCGCGAGATAACCGACAGCAAGATCAGGGAGTCCCTGCCCCAGTAAGTGCCTCTTGCCCTATCGCACCTCTGTCATTCACCAGGTCACCATCAACACTCTACCTTCCCTGTCCACCTCTTACTGTACTTTCCTGTTTTTAGGCCTTCTTTAGAATCCCTCTCCAAACAGGACTAGATGTTCACCCAAATACATACTTATTGCTTTGAGACTTAATGGTTTAAAATAATGGTTTTCAGGAGGTCTGTGCCACTCACTATGTTGGACTGGGCTTATGAGGTACTTTTAAAGAACATTTAAGATCAATACCATTTGCATAACCAAAATTTCTCAGGGATCTGTAGCACCTCTTGGACTACCTTTCAGAAAGATATGACAACATGCCCCCCAGGTTTGACCTTGGTACAGTCCAGTTTCATTTGATCAATAGCACCTCATTATATCTCCTACATTTCCATATTGAAAGTTTTCTCATGGGTCTGAATCTCATCTCTTGGAGTATCTTTCAGAAAGATATTACAGCAGTGTCCCTCCCCCCAGTTATTGACACTTGTGGTACAGTCCAATTTCATTTGATCAAATAGCATCTTCATTCCTTATGAGAATGGTATTTCCCTGTAGGGACCTAGAGCAGTCGTTGGGGAGGGACCCATGTCACCCGAAGAGAATACCGCGGAGTCATGCCGACGAGCCTGAGTCGCGGGCGCGGGATGTGGGTAACGACAGCTCCAGCACCGCTCCGCGCAGCACAGAGGAGTCCTTCTCCGAGGACGTCTTCACCGAGTCAGAGCTCTCGCCCATCCGGGAGGAGCTGATGTCCTCCGACGAACTGCGGCATGACAAGTCGTCAGGCGCCTCTTCCGAGTCTGTGCAGACCGTCAGCCAGGTCGAAGTTGCCGGAAACCCGGAGGCGGTTGCTGACGCCTCCATGCCCGCGCCCCGACAGCCAGAGGAGCCGGCATCCGTGGCAGAGGCGGGCCCAGGGTCCCGGGCCACGCGGCATCCCTCCTCCACGGGCTCCAAACATCCCAGCCTGGATGAGGTGCCGGGAACACCCGGTCACGAGGCGAGTAAGTACAGCGCCTCGGATGCCCAGGGATCCCAGCCCTGTGGTCAAGACGGACCTGACGGTGCCGGACCGGCCGGGGAGTTCGGCCAGGACGCGGAGGCTGATGTGGAGGAGCTGAAGAAGATGTGGAAGAGTCACACTATGCAACAGACTAAGGAGCAGAGGGAGACAGTGCACATGGACGTGGTGGGAGCCAAGGAGGGCCAGGTGATGCCAGAAGGTAGGGGGGCTGCAGGGCTGTGGTGGGTGTGTAGGGCAGTGGGGGCTGCAGGAACATGCTAACATGCAGGAACATACTAACATGCAGGAACATGCTAACATGCAGGAACATACTAACATGCAGGAACATGCTAACATGCAGGAACATACTAACATGCAGGAACACGTCATTTCTGTCAGCTGTCAACATGCACAAGGAGTCTTGGCAAACATCGTTCAGGGTTTATCATGTACCACTTCTCCGTTGTATCCGGTTTATTTTCGACACAGGATCCACAGACATTACAAAATCTATTTAATTTCCTCACGACCAGCAGACGTTCCTACTCAAGCAGTTTTGAATGTCGGTGTCGAATGCGGGGTATTCACAGCGAGGCTCTTTCCAAGCTCTCCAGCGACTTCATTACCTCCTGACTAATTGCGGCAGACTCCCCGAGGATGCGGTGAAGGCACTTAATCCGGGCTCCGGCCCAGAGAGATATGCCACGATACACACAGGCAGTATAATCTGACACAGCAGAAATCAGCATCACGCTCCTCTTCAGGGTCCCTGTGAGGGTAAAGACTTTGAGTTAACGCCCAAACGTCTTGGTGGACTCGGCCCAGGCCATTTAGCCTCTTATGTTTAAGTCGGTCATGATTCATTGAGCCTTTCCTCGCTCCACCTGAGTCGCTGTGGTTAAACTGGTCTCATTTTGTTTCCTGCTTCAGATCAAACAGGTGAGAGTGTCTATCCTTAGTAAAGCTCTAAGAATGTCAAATTTAATCAGTAGTTAATAAGTTACACCAGGCAAATGAGTGGACTGCTGTTTCAGTAACCGGGAAGGGTTTGACTGTTCCATGATCTATCCCAGAAATCTGTGAGCCTGTGTTGATACACAAAGTCCAGCATAGAGCTCCCAGCAAATCAGTTTAGATTAGCAGCATGTATGATGCGTCAGCCTGATCTGACGAACTTGATGAGGGCCTACGCGACGAGCACAAACTTGATGAGGGCCTACGCCAGTGCCTCCCACCTTCTTAAACTTCCATCCATTCGTCCACCTTAGCGCCAACAGAAGAGCTTGTTTCTGAGACCCAAGGGCCCAAAGTCAGGCCGCCTCATCATATGTTAAAGTATTGGAACCAAAACTCACTCAGTCCTCACCGAATCCAATGAAGAGGCTTTCTAAAAAATCCCAAACTCACTAAGTTTGCAGAAATGTTCTCAAATATGCCCCTGAGTTATCCTGAGCAGGGCTGCTGACCACGAGACTGACGATCCCATCGCAAAAGAACACGCTGGACTTTTTGCCCTATTTATTGTTACCAATAGTTGCTCTTCTCTGAAAACAGTCCCTTTCTGTTTGACTCATCTTCTAACTGCGTATCCTGCTTGGGGGGGGGCGGGGGCTTGTTCCAGGCAGCATAAGGCACTAGGCAGGGTTACAGCCTGGACACGATATCAGTCCGTGGCAGGTACATCCACACAGTCATACATTCTGGGCAACTGAGAGGCACCAGTCAGCTTAACCGCAAGTCTTTGGGCTGCGGAAGCAAACTACTGTACCCCAACACAACGTGGGGGGAACGTGTAAGCAGGGATGGAAACCGAGCCTCAAACCTGGGGGCATGAGGCCTCCATGCCAGCCTGTATATATTTACAAGTGAACATCATTTCTCCTGGTAGGTCATCATATCTCAGCTAAGCAATCTGAAGCACAGTCAAGTTCCTGGTATCACAAGGTCAAAAGCAAGGTTTTCCTTTGAATGGTGCCATACAGGAGAGATGACCTTTTAGGGAGCGCTTTGCGGCTCAGTAATGGATATTAGAATACGAAAATCAGAGGGAGACGGGTTAGGAGTGGCTTAATCACTGAAGCCTTTGTGGTTTACCACAGGCGGAGAGAGACAGTTCAGTGGTAAATGTGTCTTTGGGTACAGTCTGTTCATGTTCCTGTCCTCACACGATGATGCTCAATTTTAAACATTAAAAAGAACTGTAAATGCAATGAAAAAAGAAAAATGCCAGAAGTCTTGTATTTTGTTTGGTTATTTATAGTTAAGGTTAAGGGTGTCGTGATTGGGATTAGGGTTTCTCCCATATAAATTAATGGGCAGTCCCCATTTAGATAGGTGTGTGTGTGTGTGTGTATCCAGCTTACTGTATAAAATGGATGATTATATGCACATAGAATACCAGCAATTACATTATTGTTATGATTGTTAGCATACCACAGAAATCTAACTGGGAACTCAAATTAAGTTGGATTACACAAGCTAGTTAATGTCTTTAAAACTGAATTTCCCTGGTGTCTGTATACATCTGATTAAGAGGCGAGTGTGTGAATGGCAGTGGATTTCAGTGTTATTAGATGGAGTGTCTTTGCAAAACAGGCTCTCGTCTTGATTAAAAGACCATCATCCTCTGTAATGCACATTCTAACTGTGGTGTGTTTTACAGCAGACCATTGAACACTACCAGGAGATTTAATTATCTAAGGTGGTGAGAGGTGGACAACACCACAGCATAAAATACCATATCACATAGAAACTGGCGAGGAAGGCGAGGGAGGAACTCACAGTGAAACCAAAAGCTGACATCACGGGTGCCACACTGGCTCTCACCTGGTGCTAGCCCTCCAGCCCTGCCTTTGCCAGAGCTGACGTTACTCTCACCCTGTGTACCACAGGACAGGTGGCGCCCAAGGAGAAACGGCGGCATCGATCGCACAAGTTCCTGTGTCTGCGGGTGGGTAAGCCCATGCGGAAGACCTTTGTGTCCCATGCCAGCGCCTCCATGCAGCAGTACGCCCAGAGGGACAAGAAACACGAGTACTGGTTCGCTGTCCCTCAGGAGAGGTGAGAAGGAGCGCCACAGTGCCTCTACAGGACTGGAGGTTTGGTGCACGATAATTTAAATGGGCCTGACTAACAGCTATCAGTACAGAGACACTAACATGTTTCACGTGGCTCAAAACAAAGCCTCAAATGAAGGGAGCAACAGCAAGGAAACAAAATTTAAGCCTTTGTTCCTACTCAGATTCTATTAAACCTGCCCGGCTTTAAGCTGTCCATGCATAAAACAGAATATCATAACCCATGATTGTGATTTTCTGACCTTTGCGAAATGCCATTTTGCAATGGTATAAGAAAGCACTGTGAAGAACTGATTAGCACTTCTGATGACTGATTGAAATGGCTTAACATGTCTGCCAGTCATGAATGCAGTTTGTTTGACTCGTCCTCTGGCCATGACACTTCTGTGGCCACAAATCCATACCAATAAGGCCATTAACTGGAAATTGAATACAAGGAAGCAAAACATGTTTTCCACTAAATTCATTAAATATGTGTGTGTATTAAATTAATCTAAATGACAAAATTGCATAAACTGATTAATTGAATTTGGTGGTTTTGTGAAGCCTCTGGATTTTAGCCAGAATGGAAGTTGTTGGGACATGACTTTATAACACACACAAAAAACCTTTGTGTTGCCAAACAGTCAGAAAAGTCACTGTCAGAAAAAGAACTATCAATTTGTGTGTCTAATGATACGGTTGCGTGTCACTGGGGCTGTATCCTCAAGGGTCTGCCAATTGTACGCTGGCTGTAGGTAATTGTACCTTTTAAGGTACAGAAATCGTATCATATCTATCATTGTAGATACATTAATGTTGTGTGTATCCTGGGGAGCAAAACTACAGAGTGGGGGGGGGGGCAGTGCAGGGGTCATTCTGTCATGTCTTTGAAATTATGTGCAGTGTCTTTTTTCTGGCTATATAAATGGTATTAGCAGTTTAATTGATAATAATTAAATTCACAGCCTTCCTTACCAGTCAAATAAAATATGGGAGAAATAGGAAATGTTTCATTTTGTTGATGAACTATTAAAACTTTAGATAAGATCATATTTTGTTTGACCTATACGTTGTAAACACAGCTTTTTCTGTTTATTATTCACTGATTTGTAGTAAATTCATTCTACAATTTTATTATAATAGTTAACTCATTGTTATTATTATTATTATTATTATTATTCTTTTTTACTGAAGAAATGTATCTAACACTAGTACAGTATGTAAGAACCTCTCCTCGAACCTCAGTCTTCATCCTTAAGCTCTTGAGATCATGTTTTTAGCCACTCAGCTACCTGCTGCTCTTAAAGTATATATTACATTGCCTTAGTGAAATCTTGCAGCTTTGGGATAAGCTGCTTTAACCTGCTGTTTGTAGCTGGACCTGGTGACTTCCTGGATGTAATGTCCCTGCGCCCTCTGACCTCAGATTTCCACCCATGTCTCCCCAGGTCTGACCACCTGTATGTGTTCTTCATCCAGTGGAACCCAGACACGTATGGGGAGGGATTGGGCGCCCCGGGTCGGGACCCAGGGTTTATGGTGGTGAAGAAAAACCAGGATCCGGAGGCCGGTGACGAGCTGTCCTCCACGGATGAGGAGGCCAAGGACTGGGAGGTAAAGTGTTGGACATCATTCACAGGCCTTGGATTCTGGTCCTTGTTGTCCTGTTATAGCTTGTATCATGTCACCTCGTCTAGTGTCTAACTCTCTGCTCAGACATGATTTCCTTCAGTAGGAAAATATGTATCTAATGTGCTTATTTTGCAGGCCTGTGAAATTTCTGTTTATTGTGTGTTTAGCTCTACAGATTATTTTTTAACTTTAATTTTGCATGATTAGTCAGTCCCAAAATTATTGTGTGAATTTGTCTTTAGCTTTTTCTGTAGCATTAAACTGTATCAGTGACACTGAAATTGCAGCTAATTTGTTTTTTTGCGTGATTGCAGGGTTGTTTTGTGAAGTGAAGTATGATGTACACAAAAGCACAGACAATGTTCTTTTGCATGACGCCCCCTGATGTCTGCTGTTTTCCTGCAGATCTCATTTCAGCATGGTTTTGTTCCCTTCAAACCTAAGCTCATTTCGTAACTTTGAAAGGGTGGCATTGAGCGGTGAAGTACTCAGTAAGCTGGTCGTGTGGAAGTGTGTGTTGTGTGTGCAGGTACCTTATGAAAGGCATGGCTTTAATTGGATACTACGCCATGTCGCACTGCCAGCTAGGCTGTCATCTTTTCTTCTCAGTCAAGATTATTTCGCCCCAATCGCATGATTTTCCCAAATCTTGTCAAAGTTGCCTGAAAAGAGACAATGACTCTTGAGGAGCTGATGCCCCAGCCATAATACACCTCCATCCAGGGGCAGCTTTGTGGTAGAAATTTTGGAAGCTCTGCTGTGACTCACAGCCAGTTCCCAGTACGTTTTAACTGTTGAAATCGGCTATGTGATGCCTGCTGCTCTACGCCTCACGGTATTCACTTGCATATCAGAGACCATATTTCGGTATGACTACTTCTTACTTAATCATGAGTTGCATGGAGAAGAACCATTGCATGAAGAAAAATCATTTACCACAGTGTTACCATGTGTACCGTGTATAGGTTTTCTGCCAGTACTGCAGATGCCTCGTGCTTTTCTGGTGAATTGGTGACTGCACAACAGCATAGAATGGGACCTGGTCAAGAGGATCCAAAGTGATACGCTCTGTGCTTCTTGGGAAGGGCTTCAGATTACTGAATGTGCAGTTGGATGAACAGTTTCTAAACAAGGGTGGATATACAGAAGAATGAGCAACAGGCTATTTCTCAGATGTCTAGACTGTAGTGAGAGATTTAGCTATAGATGTTTATTTCAGATTGTACTTGTGTATTTGGAAGGATATATGGCCATATATACTGCAGTCGTGCATTATGTTATATTTTATGGGTGGTCTGTGGCTCAGTGAGCTAAGCCTGTGTGTGTGTGTGTGTGTGTGTGTGTGTGTGTGACTGGAAGGTCGCAGGTTTGAGCCCAGCCTCGGCAGAATACTCACGTCTGTGGGCCCTTGGGCAAGGCCCCTAACCCCCAGCTCCATGGGTGCTGCTGCAGGTGGCTGCCCTTCACAGCCAAACTTGCTCTCACCTGCATGTGTGTCAGGGAGAGCAAGATGGGGTTGGAGAAGAGGGGATTTCCCCACAGGGGTCAGTACAGCACCACCATTATTATTATTATTATTATGCGTTTGCAACAAGCTGATACTTTTCCTTTTTATAATGATACGGAATTAAAATAAACCTTATCAACCTGTTGCATGTAACATGGAAATTAGACTTAATGTACTTCAGCTGCAGACCACATTGCGTTCAGGCAGCCTCAGGGCTAGCCAAAAGGTGGACACACCATGAAACTGATATACAAAGGAAGAAGACATTGATACCTGTGCCAGAGCTCAAATTTAAATATTAATGTAAATAAATCATGTAGAAAACAAAGTGGATTGATTTGTTTCCCAAGGACCTGGAAGCCACAGGACCTTGTGATTTAAATATGTGACAAGGCTTGACAAGACTCAGTGAGTAGTGCTGTTGCCTTACACCTCCGGGGTTGGGGGTTTGAATCCCAACTCCACTCTGGGTTTGTTCGACCCCTAAGTTTCTTCCCACAGTCGAAAGGCATACATTTAGGCTTATTGGTATCTTTAAATTACCCATCATGTGTCATATTGTGTGTGTGTGCTTATGTTTGTGTGTGTGTGTACCCTATGATGCACCCACTTAGGTAAGCAGTTAGAAGATGGATATAATACAAATGTCTTCTTTCAGAGAATAACAATACTTACAATAAATAAGCCATAAAGTAGTGTGTATTTGTCTTCTGTCATGCTGTCTCTAGGTTTTTCAGCTTTCTGTAGACCAGTGGTACTATCTGTAATAGTTTCAAATTTAAATTGATTTCATTTGTTTGTTTCTTTATAGAATATCTTATTTGGTCATTTACTGGAACTATAGCAGACTGAGGTGATTCCTCTTGATATATTGCAATTAATTAGCCAACTTAAGCCAAATATAAGCATTATATGAGTGTATATGACTTCTGTTATTTTCCATCTTGAGAAAAGTGTACTGGCGTGTTTTCGAGCGGAACATTCAGGGTCACTGTATCTTTAATTTCTCGAACCGTATCTGTTCTTAAAAGAGAAGGAATCGGGTTTTCTGTGACCAAGTCAGCGAATCAGAATCGGAGGCAAACCCTCCTCGCATTCTGATTGGTCACACCATACGTCAAACAAATCAGTGCCGCCGACCCCCTTCTGTTTTTTTTAACCTAATTTAAATACCTAGTAGGGCTAGGCGCTCCTGCCGAGTTTGTCTGGGCGCCCGCGAGTGCTTGAGGAATAACAGCCGGAATGTGATCTCGACGGGTCTGTCTCTACTGCGGCCGAGATGTTTACGTCCCGGAGGGTGAAAGAAGGGCCGCGACTGACGCCGAAGTACCGTTATCCGCTGGTAATATGGCTGGCCGGTTAGGACGGTTACTAACGTCGGCTAATTGTGTGTGTGTCTTTGTGCGCGTGCATGCGCTCGCGCCGCGGGCGCCGTGTGATGCCGAACTGCTAACGCTAATGGCTAACGACACCGCCGAGTGTTTGCGCTGCAAAAGGGGGGGCTGCCGGCCGACAGAGCTTTCTTTGACGCCCCGCGCCGCGGCTAGTCTTAATTAGCGCTGGTGAGTTAAGCGGGAGGCGCCCGGTGGCTGGTTACCGAGACTGCCACATGCGGCGAGTTAGGAGAGCCGCCCGGATAGTTACCGGGGGAAGCCGGGCGCTGGTACTGAATAGTACGTCGCAGTCTTGGGGGCTGCTGGCACTGCTTGGTTTTTAAAGATTATCCGTGTCGGTATACCTGCGAATTAGCGGCACAGGGCATTTCTTTGCTAATCCGGTGTCTTCCCAACTGGAAGCAGGCTGTCTAGCCAGCCCGGGTGGCATCTGTGCCGGTAAAGTCGTGTTATGGGCAGTGGACAGTATGTGTATCGTGAAACTTTAAGCTGGTAACCAGCAGGCAGCCGGTTTCTGGTTACTTT
The DNA here is from genome assembly GCA_026780765.1 of Petrocephalus schoutedeni. Lineage (NCBI taxonomy): Eukaryota > Metazoa > Chordata > Actinopteri > Osteoglossiformes > Mormyridae > Petrocephalus > Petrocephalus schoutedeni. The sequence goes on from JAODKL010000135.1 coordinate 10,906,466, forward strand.
TACTTTGTCTGTCTCGATGTGCTTGGTATCTGGTGCCCGTTTTTTTAATCCTAAAGGACGGCTTAGTAAAAGGAAGTACTGTAGGTAAAAAAAGAAACAAAGAAAGTGTTTGTAGAGTTAATGCTAGAAAGCAGAAGATCAGGCAGTTGTTTTAACATCGAGTAATGAGGGTTTGAAAGCTGACACAATGTGATGTAAACGCGGTGATGTGTGAAAGAGATCTTTGCACCGCAGTCCACATCATCGATTTCAACTTAAAGCACGCCAAGATACGTAAAGCTTTAAATGAATTAATTTGAAGAAACAGTTTCTCTAGGAAATGTATTTTTATTTACTTATTTTCCTTTAATTGGAGTTTACTTTGACACCTTTCAATACATACCTTTCAGATATTTGACGATCTTTGATCTGACGTCACATGTATATCGAGTGATTCGGTATGGTTAATATGTTCTGTATGTTTGCACAATGTTTAAACATTCAGTAGTTAATATAGTGTTGCTGCCATTTTGGTACAAATAGGGTCTAACATGGTGTTGTGTGTCAGATATGTTGTACAGTTCATGTTGTGTGCCCAGGCTTCTGACATACATATTTTGAAGGATAAGATCTCTCTTTTAAACATGTATTTCCTTATTCATAGCTCAAGTGTATCGGTTGGGTTCTCCTTGGTGAACTGATAAGAATTCTCTTCTGGGTGTGTCTGTAAGCAGAATGAAGTTGAGCAGTGGTAGGCTTTTCTGTGTGCTCCGATGTTTGACTGTTCGGCAGAGAAAGGCTGGCTATGATTTCCAAGCTTGTGAGACATTATTCGTAGAGGCTATTAGGAGCAACAGCCACTGTTGTGTTTAAAAGTATGATTGCTCAGGGGGTATTCCACAAAGCATGCTTTTTTCGTTAGCCAGACAGCTTAAGCCAACTATAAGCATTGTCCAATAGGAATGTAAAATCTCTCCACCTATTGGACTGTTATCCAGCTAACTGGGAAAATCTGTTTTGTGTACTACCCCCCTGCGCACAAATATCTGGGTATGTTTATATGAGCATGTGTTGAAATGTAACATTGAATGTACTCCACTAACAACTACTGATTATTCTTTCAGCGGATATTTCTTCGTAGCTGATTCCCTCTGATTCAGCCTTGCATTTTAATTTCTTTTTTATTAGGGAAAAATGCGAACAAACTGGAGAAGGCGACCTTTATACTGGGGACATTATCAGATTAAAGCTGAAAGCTATTCCTTCAGTGTTGAAGCGCAGAATCCATATCCAATGAATGGTGTTTTGTCTTGGTTATAGTTGCGTTGGTGGCATTTCTGGAAGCTGTCCTGTGAAGCTTCACTGTTTCACATGCTGAAGTTAGTTGAATTCAAAGTCAAAGACATGTTTTGTTGTAGGCTTATGAATGTGACCATTTTTATTTTTAGAATCACAGTAAAGGGAATACAGACATTTTGGAATTCCATAATCCAGCAAATTGCAGTTCTAGATAATCATTCTGTGATGAGTTCATGTTCTTGTTTTCACTCTAAAAGCTGGTGAACACTTCTGTAAAATATTGTGGCTGTTGAGTTTTATATGTCATTTGATTGAATGTAGGTTTTGTGATATTCCTGGTGAACTAACGGTCCCGTAAGCCTGGGCAGGGTTCATATTTTAATGCAGCTTCAGCAGGCAGAGTGTTAAGGAAGGCCATCATCGTTCCCTCCATTTCTTTTTCTGCTGTCTGTCCAACTGCTGTGCTCACACTCTTAACGGCCTCCGCAGCGGAATTACTGTTCTTCCTGTCTCTGCACCAGGTAGTGTCGGTGGCTGAGTATCACCGCCGGATCGATGCGCTAAACAGCGAAGATCTGCGCGCTCTCTGCAAGCGTCTCCAGGTGCCCCATCCAGTTCCAGAAGCATCCGATAGGGACTCTTGGAGCTAAACAGCTTGTTGATGTGTCTACCTAAGGACAGCTTTTCATTTTCAACTGGGTTCTTCATGGCCACTGATCTTTATGACATTTCCAAAAATGGCAGTGGGGGGATACGCTTCTGCTGAAAATTTCATCACTTTTTTAATGTTCTTGTTTTTCCCGAAGGTCGTGTGTAATTTTGACCAGCGTCTGTTTTCTTTCCCCCCAGTGTTTTTCTGGGGTGTCGCTTTGCACAACATTTGCCCTCATATTTGCAGATGGCAGCTGCGTTCACTTAATGCTATTCAGCAGTCATTCTTTGTCCATTAGGCTGTACAACGTTCAACTTAGCCACCTTAGTGTTGCTGGTCAACTTACATCTACTTCAGTCAAATGAGAAATTTTCTGTCCATCCTTTTAGTGAAGCTTTTGTCGAGCAACCCTCATTTGCAGCGCACACTGGCTCCTTTCTCGTGATGGGGTTTGGACGAGGGTTGGTGGTGATGGTTGCCGAGGGTGGGGGAGGAGAGGTGGGGATTGGGTTGCCTTTCTGCAGGATTGTTCGCTGAAGACAATGTAGGTAATTCAACAGGGGGAGCAGTAACTTGAGTACGTTCTGTCCATTGTGACCAGGCCTCTTTTCATTTGCAGTGGACCTTACAGATCGGTGTCTGAAAAATTACACATTGAATAACTGTGACTGCTCATCGTGTTTTAATTTGTAAAGTGAGATTTGTTTGTATGTGAAGGAAAAACTCTTCAGCCAACATTCCCTGCTGATTATTATTAATTATTTTGCACTTCAAGTGCTGTTGGTTGCATTATGTTAGAAACAAATTAGAGAGAATTCGTGCATTAACCCCACGGCATGGAAGTGGTGCAAATATCCAAGGGTAATGCTGAAGTCAAGCAAATGGATTTTGTGCGTCATGTGAGTCCATTTGCTCTTTTTGATTGGGTCTTTCTGTGAACATCTAATATGACAATGGGTTTCAATATTTTGCTTCTGGCACAACTTGGATATTTGCTTTTGTTCAATTTTGGTTTTGTAGGCTCCCGTTTTGTTACGTTGAGTGAATGTTTTTGTAGCAGTTTACCTTTTATGAAAGGGACAAAGCAATACAGATTGACGTTGCTCCATATGATACATAAACACATGAAATGTAGCTTGTGACCAAAATGCTAATTTCAGTATTCCCCAGGGCATTCTGGGAATACTGTAGGACAATGCAGAGATGCATCTTATTTTGTATTGGTTTGTCCCAGTGTTGGTCTGTTTGTGATGCACGAATTATCCTGAATCAGTAGAATAGGGGGGAAAAGCGTGACACTTCAGCCCAATCATCTCATCTCTGAGCCATTCTCTGGGCATATATGCCCCCTCCTGGGACTTCCCTGTGATGGTCTCTTCTTTTGCCTTAGATAACCACCAAGGAGGAGATTAACTCCAAGCATGGAACCACCACCAAATCTGAGCTGGAGCCGGAGACTTTCAGACCCAACTTGAGCGAGCCCAGCACCCTGCTGGAGCCAGACCAGATAGAGAAGGTATTGGCACCGGGGCTACTTTAATGCAGGTGCAGAGAGGTCCTCCATCACATCCACATGTCAATGACCCATCATTGTGGGGGTTATTCAAACCCCTCAACTGGGTCTAGCTACAGCAAGCGCACAGGATGGCCTCAGTCTTTTACCTTTTTATATTTCCCTGATTGTAGTCATACGTTGAGGATACTTATTAGCTGAATGGTCCCACATTTTGTATGTCGACGGCACTGTTGCTTTGACATTTAAAGCTTAATAGCCTGAAACGCATATTAGTATGAGATTGGTCTTTCTGCTGCTCTTTGTGCTGTAGAAGGTATATGCCTCTTGCACTCTGAAGTTTCCAGTTGAAAGGATTACCCTATAAAAGGGTACTTATTCTGTTTGCTCTGACCCGTTCTGGGGATTAATCAAATGCTCCCTTGACATTTTGATGAGTGTAATCTAATGCCAAAGCAAAGAGGACACAATGATGGCACAATTGAGGGGATGGTAATATGGCAGGAGAGCATGCTTGGTGCTGCGCTTGATGCTAATCATATTTCACCATGTATACACGGCATGATGTTTGTCCTAAGATGGCTTCTGTAGTTGAGTGCCCATTGTGACACTGGACATGGCTTGATTGCTTATTATGCTCTTTTGTTTCCAGCTTGCTAAGAATCTCCCTCCCAGGACCATTGGCTACCCGTGGACGTTGGCGTTTGGCACAGCCAAGCACGGCATGAGCATAAAGACCCTGTACCGTGCCATGCAAGGCCAGGACACGCCAGTGCTGATGGTCATCAAGGACGGCGATGGCCAGGTGGGCAGGGCCCCCATTGCTCATGCCAGAAAGTGCCTTTCATAGTTTTGAACGAACAATTCGAATAACTCGATTTACCAAAATTCCTCGATGCAAATTCTTTGCTTCGATGCTTCGTTTAAGCCACACGACTATGTACTGCTCAGTGATCACCGTGTTTCACACGGTGGATTATCATTGTCACACAGTCTGCTTATGCTGCATTATGTGTAGCAGAGCGGTAGAAACAGAAAAGAGACAGAAGTGTAAGAAACACAGTGGTGGGGCTGTACAGATCAGGTAGCCACAAGGCTGTACAGATCAGGTAGCCATAAGGCTGTACAGATCAGGTAGCCACAAGGCTGTACAGATCAGGTAGCCACAAGGCTGTACAGATCAGGTAGC
>JAODKL010000135.1:10919405-10938968 GCA_026780765.1 Petrocephalus schoutedeni
TGAGCTGGTAGCCCTCGAGCCATTTGGTAATCTTAAGGTAGCCCTTGGCTTTAAAAAGGTTGGTGACCCCTGCTGTAATCCATATATATATACATATACATACTCACACACACACATACATATAATGGTGACTTTTTTACCTGCTTCACCTTGTCCTCGTCGTACAGGTCAGGGATGTTTCTCAGGAGCCCTCTCCATATCCTAACATCATTTAAGACCACACTCATCCCCCCCCCAGTCAGAGGGTGCCTCATGTTGTAGGCGTCGCCCAAGAGGAGGACCCCTGGCCAATGAAAGGCAGGTATTACTCATCCTTCACAAACCAGTGCTGAATCTCACAGGCTGCAGTACGGACGGGTTAACTGAGGACTAGGCTCCAGCCTAACGTTATGAGTGGGCCCGATGGAGTGGAGCTGGACCTCACCTGGCTTGGTTACAGGAGAAGGGGGCAGAAAGCTGGCCGGCATGGTCCTCAAGCGGTCATTCTGCAGCGCATTGAGGAATGACTCTTTCATGTGCTCTGGGGAGAGAGCAGTCAGGGGTTAGCAACAGGCGCTAGCTACATGCTCTTTTCCTGGGCTTAAAATAACAGAGGTGGATAATTCAGGTCCATACTTCAGTAAAATTCCGAGATGATTCAGCCAACCAGATCAGTACTCTTTGACTGTGACTCTTTATACTCAACTGGTTGATTGACACAAGATCTTGGTCTGGATTTTTACTTTCTAGACCTAAACTATCCCACCTCCAGAAAACAGTAAGAGTCTGGTTAGTGGTCAACCCCAGTCCAACAACACCCTAGTGATGTGGGTTTAAGGCAGAATGGATGTGAGTAATATCACACATGGTGGCTTAGAAAGCCAGATTTCTCCCATCACTAGCACTTGTCCTCTTAAGCTTCACCTGGCAGCTGAGGATAGATCTTCTCCTGCATGTATTCCATGAGATTCCTTGGCATCTCGCCTCGGATGTCCACCAGCACCCTGGTTTCCTTGGAGGAGATCTGGTAGATGAGGACGGGACTGGGGTTTGCCAGCACAAGTTCAGCATGATTGGCCTTGAACTGTGGGGAATCCTAGTCAGGGGGGGCAGGGACGATAAAATCACAACGTGAGCTTCTTGCAGAGTGTTAGCGCTAAACAACCATCTGCAGATTAATCCATCTTCTAACTGATTATCCTGGTCAGGGTCACAGGAGTTCTATGCAACTGTTACCATTGATTAACACTGGGTACAAAACAAAAATATAAAATAACCGAATATTAATCACATTTCCTGTGATCCTGTGGGCAAAAAGTTGCCCAGAAAGATCTTTACCTTCATTATGCACCCTACAAAGTGAGAAGAAATTTTCACTTTATCCGACACCAGGCTTTTCCTAAACTTGGAGAAACAGCCGTCTGCCACCACAGTTAGAGGTGCCTGAATCTCCTGTAAAGGACCAAAAAAAACATGAAACTTTAATTCACCGCTCAAACTCTCAGAAGCTTGTTGAAGACATGCATGTAGGACAGAGCCTGTGTGCATAATGTCTGACTTCATTCCTTACACCTAAAATACCAGCTAAACAGGTATTAATGGAAGTCGTTGTATGTTTCTTTAGGTTTGGGCATAACCTGCCCCAATCTGATGCTAATTTCACCTCCATACTGTGACATCCTACCCAGCACAGCACACATACTGTGGGCTAGATCAAACTAAAGGTGCAGTGGGTGATTCCAGAAGACCTTGCCTTAATTTCTTCGGTTTCCTTCACCCGGTATTGAACTCCCGTGACACATCCGCTGTTTTCCTCCAAACTGGTCACTGTGCCTTCGATGAACGTCACGCTTTAAAGAACATCTCACCATGAGCTCAGTGATACAGTAAACCGGAGGTCTTCCACAAACAGCAGTTTCCTGCTTGAAATGACTGCGATTTCACATAGGAGTCTTTAAAAGTGATTTACTTTTTTATGTTCAAATGGAGAAGATCACAAACATCAATTAGTAATTAGTTTCTACTGCTGTTTTTGGAACATAGTTTTTTTTCTAATACAATTTTGTTCCAGGTGAACTCCAGGTGAACAAAGTACAATCTATCATTTGTGAGATCTGGTTGATATCTAGCCAGTTAAAATGGCATTAAGAAATGTAGTCAGTAGTTAGGAATCTTAGGTCAAGCCCCGTCTTTCGCCTGCGAGGACCCCGGTCTTACTTTGGCTCGGCCATGGCGGCCTGCCGCAGGCCCATAATGAAGCGGCCGTGGTGGAAGGCCCGTCCACACTGAATGGCGCCCCCTGTCTGCGGGTAGGGGAGTTCCACCTCTGTGTTGCTGTCCAGGTCATGGATGATGTAGCCGTGCACGACGTGGGCGTCCAGACCCTCCACTGAATCTGCAGCAATGGCCACAGGTGTTTCCAGAACACAGGGAAAATTTAGACATTTCTAAGCTTCTAAGTTTAGGCCCCATGACTAAGAATCCCACATCTTCTGGATCAATGTCACTCACTAAAATGTACAATGGCAACAGAACCTCGACTGGGACTTGAACCAACAACCTTCAAGTTAATTTCTTATGTAGCTGTATTGTATTCCTACCTGCTGCTATCAGCAACTTATTGAATGCTCATAATTCAGCATAATCTGCTGGTGCATTAGAGAGCTCGGGCTGGGATACCGATCAGAAAGGGAGTTTTTATTTCTCTTACTTTCTAGCCCCAGCTCCGTCAGGGCACGGTAACCCCCCGGCTGCAGGAGCTCGCCCACGATCCGGTCCGGTTCGCGGAGGTCCCTCTCGATCACGGTGACTCTCCGGCCGTCTCTCGCCAGAACCGCAGCCATGGCGGAACCCAGCACCCCGGCACCGACAATAATGACTTCGGGCTCGGTGGACTCGCTGCTGGCGCCGCCGGGCGCGCCGTCGGCGCATTGAGCGTCAGTGCGCTCCCCTCCCCGCCGCCCGCCGCGTATCTATCACCGGAGGGACAGGAGAAACGTGTTATTCACTGGCTCTGTCTCTCGCCGTCTTTATGCGCTCAGAAACAGATCTGTAGGGGAAAAGACTTAATTATTTACGCTGTCACCCAATTGGTCAGTGCCGCTCTCAGTTCCTTAAACTTGCGGTTATTTGATGATTGGAGCCATATTAATTAGCCTGCCGTTATTTACTTAAAAAATATTTACTCAAAAAATGTTTAATTAGACTAAGTTAATCTGTATGTGCTATTCAATTTCAACTGGTTTTCAATTATTTTATACAGGGCCGTTCATATATATAACACATTTGCCCCCAAGGTACTTAGCAAGAGTTTATGGAAATATACTGTTAGTACATGGAAACGAAATTGTTCCTGATACGGGCAAAATGTAAACTCGGGACGCAGCCTTACCGTTTTAGACTGGGCGCCTTTGGTGCCGGCGCTGCGGGAGGGTGAAGCGCGGATGAAGCGCTCCGCGAATGGCAGCGATGCCAACATCTGGAAGAGCGCGCAGAGGCTCCGCGGCGCTCTGAGCGTCAGTCCGCCGCGGTAGCGGGCGTAGGAGAGCGACAGGCCCGCGGCGAGCAGCACCAGCGCCGCCACCACCAGCTCCCTCTGCACGTAAGCATCGTATTTCTTATAAACGTAGGTGAAGCTTGCGATTCCCAGAAAGGTCCACATGCTGTGGATGCGAGAAGTACTCACGATGAAAAGTCAGGGAAAAGTAACTGTTTTTAAAATGAGAAAAACACACCCCGAAGTAAACTTCGTAAGTTCGCTTAGGATTTAAAGTATTTCAAAATGAGTATCATTCGCAATAAATAAGAGTTTCCATTAGATAAAAAACTTTTCAAGTAAATTACATATTATTACTTATGTTAATTGTTAGCCAGTATCATTTGCAGTATAATATACTTATGTCAAGTTCAGTAAGAAATTATTTTTCCCTTCTAAATGAAGCGGAGTACCATTTCCATTTCATAAATAAAACCCTGCAAGAAATTCTACTGCCAGTCTAATACTAGAGGATGCTGAATATTTTATGATAATTAGACCTATCAGCTTCAAGAATGCACCGCCCCTGTCCCGCCTTACATCTTTCCAAATCCACCAATCAGGAGCTGTCTTACGGTGAGCAGAGCTCACGCTATCTGGCCATTGGCCAATCCTGAACTGCTGGTAAAAGCAGGCTCTATCAGAATGGTAGTATGATGTGATGTCACTAAAAAAGGTAGATGGCTGTCGGATGCCGTGACTCTGACTGTATTGGACATCCAATGGATGATCGTTAGATCCTTTTTATGTAATGGGTGTTTGACTTGCACATCTTTATTTGGAAAAACATGAAAATAGATTTAGGTGCTAGGATTTATTATTAATTCATACAAAAACATGGGTGCAAAATGTATTCCTTTCAGGAAAGAAAATCACGTTTAATATGCAATACGTTTAAAAATAGACATTACATGCCCATCATTTGCTATGTTAAATGTATTTTATTATTCATTAAATAATAACGTAATATTTCGTCAACTAAACTATCATTTAAGTTAATCAGTTACAGACTGAATAATTACTACCTTGTTTAGCTACTGGTAATATTGTCATGAGTTATGGAAATAAAATTAGTACCAACGATGTGAATGGATGACAGGATTGGTCAAACAATCACTTTATTGACACTTGATAAGCAGAAAATAATACCTTAAAAACAATGAACAACTGAGCAATCCAGGTTTGTGCGGACTGAGATTCTTAAGCATTATGTGGTGTCTTTTGTCCTTAATGGACTTCACAAGCAGCAAAGACAAACTCATACTTTTCGTTCTGTGACTGGGCTCTTGGTTTTGCTTTATGTATTACTATACTTTAAACTGGTAAGAATGAAACAAGAAAAATACTGGGAGAAGCAATGTGCATATTCTATGGTTTGTAGACTATACAATATAAATATTCATTGGCACTTTCCAATTTTCTTTATATGTGATGGAACCTGGACACACCACTGTAACTTGCCATTAAAATAATAATAAAATTAAAGCAAAAACAGTATGGTTGTATGTACATTATCTCATCAATAATTGTGGTTTCCTTTTCCTGTACAGGAAGTCCTAACGGCCCCCTGCACTATATTTGAACGTGCAAAACAAGTCAACCACAAGGGGGCGCACAAAACCTTGTTATCAAAGCAGATATTCGTATGTAAGCATGATAACGGCAAAGAAGTGACGAACCTGTCCTTTAACAAACTGCTGAATCTATGGTGTCATGGATGTCATAGAATGGTCAGAGTTAAAAGATAATTTTACAAGATACAGAATTTATCTTCAGCTCGTCCAGAGAGGCCATCTTCTACTCCTTTTCTGGACTCAGGTCTTTGGCTCATGTAGCAATCCTGTGAAACACAAGAAAAACAACAGCCCTGCAGCCCAAGTCGACATAACCTAGATGGGAACTCAACTTACAATACAGCCCTCAATATAGCCCAGCAACATACAATTTTAACAGGACGTCCTGTCTGTGTTTAAATGGAAATCTTTCGACACACCTCATAAAAATTCCCTCGCCATCTGATGGATGACACCATTTATGACAATCTTCACTATGTTCCTGAAATCCCAAGCAAATGCATCCAAAGTATTAATGTGGCCAGTCATCAGGTTCTCCAGGTTGGTTGACTGTCCATAATTTTGCATCAAAATTCAGTCCTGGGTGCTGTAGGCCACCTGGTTCTGTAACAGTCTGGCCTGGCGAGCAGCTGGCATGCTTCGTTAGATCGTAGTATGATCTAATGTTGAGCAAAACAACAGAATACCAAGTGAAAAGAGTGGGGAAATAATAGGTTTTCAATGTCACACTGACATGGATTGCTCACTTGAAAATTTGAAAAGTGGAAGTTCAGTTCAATTCAATTTAAACTTTTTACAAAGCACATTTTCACAATATCACATTGTCTCGAAGTGCTTTACATTGTCCCTACCCAAAGCCCGCAGTAAGCAAGCTAGAGGCGACTGTCAAGGAAAAACTCACTAGCATCTATCCACAGCGATGGTACAATTAGCAGACCTGTGAGGGTATGGCCCATGTGACAAGTATCTGTACCCTCAAAGGTACTAATTAGTACTTTTTATCTGACAGTGTATGGCCGGCAAAAGCATCAAAGGCAGAACATCAAGGCGTAAACCTAGCTTCTTCCCTGAGGCTGTGAGACTATTGAACTGTAATAGACAGGTCTTCATTAATCCTTAGCCATGTATCCTATTTATTACTGTCCCTATCTGCAACTGTTATTAAGTGGGGGAGGTGACTCTGTGGTGGTGGTGTGGCTCAGTGGGAGGGGGGATGTGACCCTGTGGTGGTGGTGTGTGGCTCAGTGGGGGGTGGGGGTGGGGGTGGGCACTGGACCTGTGTACACTGCATGACCTTTAACCCCCAATCGCTCCAGGCATTGGCTGCCCCTGTGCTTATATCATTTGCCTTGGACAAAGGCAAATGATAAATACATGTAAATTATAGATTTTCCAAAAACAAATTTTTACAGACATCAGTGTTAACGCCTATTAACAAAAGTGGACCATACAACAACTATACTGGGCAAGAAGATTTTCTTAATGAAATATGTACATGAGACTTTCATGTACCATGTAAACAATCATGCAATGCAGGTACAGGAAATTCCGCGTAACATTTCCATCGTCATTTGGGCTCGGCTTGAGGAACACAGGTTCCGACCAGTCTCCTCTTTTTACGTTTTAATGGCGTTAGATGGTCAAGACATTTAGACAACAGCTCCTAACCCTCTACTGCTGCTCGTTCCTGTGAGCTGCACAAGAGGAGATGCAAAGAAGAAGCCCAATAACCACGGTACCAAAGCTCCCTGCTCCCAACTTCCCGGCCATCTCCAGCCCTTTCTTCACCTGAGCGCCAGCATTCGCCGACAGATGGCAGACAGGGTTTGTGGAGGCATCATATTTGTATTTTGCACATTTAGTATTTGTTTTCAACAACTGGCCAGCTGCAAAATAACGCTGTAAAGATCACACCAGCATAGGCGACTCTAGGCTTTTCTCCCAGGGGGTACACGGTGAGAGAACCAGTCATTCATCCAGTTTAATATTTGTGAAAGAATAGTAAATAAATTTCAACTATATTTATACATATTGGCTCTGGACCTCAACGACCCTGAATTGGCCAAACCCAATCATTAGTCATTGATGACTAACACTGACTATTGTCATTGATATGACTAACACAACCCGCATTTCCAAATATAGCTTTACAATATAATTTAATTTTAATGAACCATTTTCACAACAAACAGCATTTTCATCTGACGAGCAGTGTGTGAAATTGCAAAACCAGCCCATGGGCACCCGTAATATTAGCAACCAACACTGGGTTAATAAGTTATCGGTTAGTGCAGAGGGCTGAGCAACGGGGATCCTGTCTGTACATGGACAAACGTGGCCGTGGCAAGACTCGTCTGTGTACAAAAAAGGTACAGAGGTTTTTAAATACAATATCTGTGGTAAACAAAAAGCATTTTGATAACAATACCCGTCACAATTTGCCAGGGCATTGACCCTGGTTCCCATCCATTTCCCAGCATGCTTGACTGCACCGTAGTCTACGAGATCGCCTTCTTGGCACAGTTACAACGAAATCCCGGAAATTTGGAAAATACTTTTTCCCCAGGAAAACACCTGGGAAAAGTCTGTACGAGTTGCCATTGCGCAATGTTCAAGCCTTTTTCCCTAAATTGCAGGTGAAAGCAAGCAGCGCACAGTCTTGATAGCCCAAGGGCGGGTTTTTCTGCGTTTCATTTCGAAGTGTTTTGCTCGCACATTTAACAAAAAGCGCAGCATAAACTTGAAAAGGGGCTTTTTGGTGTTGTTCACTACTATTTTTAAATGTAAGAAAATCCAGATTGCGTGATTGTTTTTCCCATAGGCCCAATGTAAATTTCATTTTGAGGGCTGGTGGGGCCATTTTTTATGGGAGAATTAAACTAATTACTGATATAGCCAAGTATTTTTGGTTAGGTAAAATCTTATATGACATGAAATTCAAATGTAAGCAAACATGGTGTGAATGGGAGAAATTACTTTTTTTTTTTACTGAAAGCATACATTTTCTTTGCGAACTGTAAAGAAATGAAATATGGAATCAGTTTCAATCTAGTTTCAATAATGTTGTTTATTGGAATCAATGAAATATTACAAAATATCTGATGCATAACTGTCAACACAAAAGTATAAACATAAGAGGTGACACATCCATAAATACATATTTACATATCGAATGTCCCATGATTCATCAGAGCCTTTGGTTCATCAAACCGAATGGGAGGAACAAGTTGGAGCAGAAGATCCCTTATTTATACCTGTTAAAGCCCTATTTTCCCCCGAGTCTAATACAGTACGCAGTGCAACTCCCATGACACACAAGTGAATGAAGGGTATTTCAGGGTATTTTGCTGCGTTAACTGTAGTTGCTGTTGCTTTTTTGAAACACAGTCATATATATATATATATATATAAATATATACACACACACACACATATACACATATAATTTTTTGCATAATAAAATGGAAGGTAAAACAGAAGTCGACCACCGTTTAAAACAGGCACTGCGAGAGGAGGCACTTGTGCACCTAACATGACAGGTTTGGCATAGAGCATGGACACGGGCACACGGGTCTCTGGGACGGGGGACGGGGGGGGGTAGCCTTTTATACAGTGGACTCCGGCTGGCCCGGATCCTTCCTCTTCTTCTTCTTGCGTTTCTTCTTGCCGCGACACGGGTTGCAGACGCAGCACATGACGCAGGGCGAGGCCAGCAGGAGCAGCGGCGAGGTCACCAGCACGATGACGCTGACGCCCACCAAGATGCCCACCACCTGCCGAAGGGAATTTTACAATAACTATAAAGGCAAAACTATAAAGTAACATATGTGCATTATGCCCTGACCAAAAAAGTGGGTTGGGACTCAGAAGGTTGCCGGTTCAAATCCCGTGATTGGCATTGGGCACATAAGTAAGGCCCTTAACGCCAATCACGCCAGGGACTGGCTGACCCTACTATCTCCTCTACACCACTTTAATGAGGTGGCCTCCTGGGATGCTTTTCCGGCTGTCCAGAAGGAGGTCCCACATATATGCTGAGCTCTCATTGGCTGCTTTTCTGGCTGTCCAGAAGAAGGTCCCACATATACGCTGAGCTCTCATTGGCCGCTTTTCCGGCTGTCCAGAAGAAGGTCCCACATATATGCTGAGCTCTCATTGGCCACTTGTCCTTCACTCTCTGGTCAACCTCGTCAGAAAGCACTCATGTTCTATTTAGGTCAGGTGACCAGGTCATGTGATGTGACACTCTAACACTCTCCATTGTAGGCGGCTTGGCGTATCCAAACTTTTGACTGGTACTGTACTGTTTATGCTTGTAAAGAAATAAAAGTACACAAAATAATAAAAGTTCTATTCTGTAGTGAAATAAATAAATCATTCTCTGGGAATCATACAGCAGCATCTGCTGGCTTGGAATGTGGACAGTTTTGTTCTGTTTTGATTAGATGGCAGTTACTCCAGGAATTTAATGCTGTAGAATTCTTTAAAAAATGTCAGGGCAAAAAAAATAGAAATTAGGAATTGCTAAGCATTAGAGACCGTGAAATTATTAACCAAAAAAGAATAATATCTGAAGTATTACTTTCTTATTATTAATAATGATCATTTAAAAAATCTTTTTGTATTCATTAAGGGCTGGAACTTCAGTAAAAAATGTAGTCCAGCATGTAAGTGTTTTACTTGCGAACCCAGTTTACAGCCTCTTCAGCTCTGGCCTTTAACGTAGATTATATCTGATCGGTATCAGATGTCATGTGTTTTCGTCGGGTCAGGTTAGCAATCGGTTGATTCATTAGCATAAGCGAATGGGAAAATCCCAGCAGAGACGGGGAGCGGAGTGCGTGCGCATGGGAGTGACAAGCGGCAGGTGGTAAAGAGGCGCGCCACGGTCCCGTCACCTGCGTCCTGTTCCACATGACGGATGCCCGTGAGTGACCCAGCTTGTTCCTGCACGGCCCCTTGTCATAGTGGCGTAGGAAAATGTCCCCCTGTAAGACATATCCCCCCCGAAGGAGCACGTCAGCACTTACACGCCTCATCTGCATTTTACTCACTCGCTGCTAGCTCTGCATGCACGTCTTTCATGAATGACCTCCATCACTGTCCGAGCAGAATTTACACTACACTGTCAGCACGAGGGGGGGGGGGTTAACACACATAAACACACACATAAGTAAAATATAAAGAAATGTATATAAACAGATGCATAACGAAATTCGCTGGCAATATCGGTTACATAACAATAGGGTAGTGTTCTCCTTAGAATCTGGTTCAAATCAGTGTGTAAGATGCCAGGAAGTCAGCTCAGAAGAATGCAGTCCTGAAAAGCTAGGTAACAATGGCCGGCCCTCAGAACAACTCAGAAGTACTCAACAGATGTATGATGAAACATTACCGGAGTGAGAAATAAGCCCCGCCCCCACCCCCATCCCCCAGCACAGGTACCACTAGACCTTACGTCCAGATTCTGCAGGCAGTACCAGCAGAAAGTGTGCTTGCAGCTCTTGCAGAGCATCTGGGCGCAGCCCTGGTTCCGCTCGATGTAGACCCCACACATAGGGCACTGCTTAATGGAGCCGTCTACCTCTGTGCCCGAGTGGACGCTGCAGACACAAGAGGCACCATCAGGCTCCACCCCGACAGTTCAAGCAAATTTTCAAAACAAACATAAACCCGACGACCCCCAGGCCCTGCAAACGATGCAAATGGTGGCGAATGAGACATAAACGTTTTACTGGCCTCCTCACCCACCGACAGGGCTTGTGTGAGCTATACAGCTGCTTTCAGCCCAGCGGCCACCAGGGGGTAATAAGCTTGTCAGAATGGAAAGGAAGGTTCATCAAATTCTACACCAGTCCCAGAAAAGTGTTAGGCCGGTCCTGCCCGCGGATGTGTGTGACTGAAAAGACAGGTTGAAAAATAAATAAAGGGGTCGCACAGCTCAACGGCGGTATGGGCTGACCTGTCGTGCTGAGACGGAGAGGCCAAGGGCTGGTGCTCTGAACAAGAGTGACCCTCCTCCCAGGGGCCCCTACACAGGGAGCAGAAGACAGCATGGCAGGCTGGACAGGGCACGGGCGTGGGCTCGCCCTCAGCGCTGGGCCGGACACGACACACGGCCTGACACTCCAGTACTGGGCACCAGGTTTTACTGGGATCCAGCTGCACACCTGTGCAGGGAAAATCACGTTCACTCGTGGAAACCCAATAAAAAATGCATATACACTGCCAAACGTCCTCCAACTGAAACAGCACAACACTGCAGAAGGTTTCATCATATTGCTGACAAGAATTACTAGTAGCTGTAAATTTATCTGGAGCTGAAATGAAAATATATGATTTTAAGGGTATGTGTCAGACACTTTGTTTTTCAGCATCATATTATGCATGAAACCATCATTAATCAATGTGCAGTGAACCAAGGTGTTATTCATGTTAGGCAGTTTTTTTTATTGTTTGTTTGTTGATGATGTTTGTTATTTCTGAATAATGGAGACCAAAAATTAAGCATTAAGTCAGATAAAATGGCATAAACCAAGCGATGGGTTCCTTGATTGATTGGGCCATGACTGGGCCGTACCTCTTTCGAATTTCAGACGCTGGTAGAGCTGAACTTGGTCAGTTGAAGCAAAGCTTGCAATCTGCGGGAACATGGGGAGAATGCAATGCATTGGATGGCTTATTATTAGATTCAAGGACCAGAGAGCCAGAGAAACAATTCAGGGAGATACCGACATGCTTTTTTTGGACCATGGAATCACAGATACTCCAAAAGCATTTTAAAGAGAACAGTAAGCTTTGTGTACATACTGTCATACTGGAAGAACATGACATCCGGCAACATGCTTGTGAAGCATGTCTTGAAATACAGGAATAAGTAACCTAGACTTAGGCTGGGGTGTTGTGAAAAAAGCCAAACCGTGACACATTGACAGCTACTGGTAAAGTTTCCATCAAATGGTAACCAAAAGTCAAACAGGTGGGTCTCAACCAGGCTTCCTAAAAAGGGATCCTGCCTCAATTGCCATGGAAACCGCATGTTTCCTTTATAGACTTTCACTGGCTTGTGTGAATAAGGAGGGAAAACAAAGCCAAGCATTCCTGACTTATCTTGGGCTAGCCAGGGCAACAGACATCGAGCTAAACTATCCAGCAGGAGGACAAGGAGGGCACAGAACAGCAGGACAGTGGCATCTCAGCAGACAGAGTACCTCAGAGTCTAGGAGGGCTCCGCTCTTCTGGCAAGCCATGTCGGGGCAGGTGATGGAAGTGCCCCCACCCTCGCAAATCGCCAGCTGTACATATTGTTGCAGGCACTGGAAAGGGGAGCCCACATCATTACCCAAATATTAGTCTTTGAGGCTAGCAACCTGTCTGACATTTACATTAGGTTCAAAGACAGGTGGTGGGTTATACGTAAGTTAAAGGGGAAAAAAAAAACATTTAGAGACAAGGTGACCTTTGTAGGGATTACGACATTTATGGGTTTGACGTGCTAATTACACTAAGCACAGAAATTGCTTTCACGGCGGAATCGGAGGGGGAAATTTCCTGCTCGGAGCTCAACGAGAAACCTGATCTTTGTGTAAATAGCAGATATGCCTCACCAAGCAACACAAGAGTCTGAGCATGTTATTACCAAAGGTCTTACTAGGTCCCTTTGTGATTTGTTTACAGTGTCCAGGGTATCCGATTACCTGGGATGAGGTTTGAGGCAGAGAGCTGTGAAGTATCTTTTATCAAGCAAGTTTAAATCGCAGCTTCAGCTGGGAAAAGCTGTTACACAGACTTATAAAACTACAGTCCAATTTCTAGACCGAAAACTTTAAAGATAATGTGCCAATTGATTTTAAAAAAACCTATTCTGAGCCGTGAATCTCCAATCTGAATACTCGGGTGACACGACAAACAAGGTCAATTAAAATCTATAAAATTAAGCCAGGCTTGCTGATTTTTTGATTACGCAGCAGGATAAAATTAGCATTTAAGAGTGTCTTAAATTACACAGCAGGCACAGTTATTGTAGATTTTCACCCCCTGATTTTGCAGTTTTTGTTGAATGTAAAATACTCCTGTCAACAGTACAACATCAAGGCATTTCCTTGGGGTTTTCATCAAATTTTAGGTTTAATCCCACTTCCTGCAATCACCAGGATTACTTCCTGCTTGGTCACGGCTGTGGCCATTCGAGACTTGGCCTAAAAATGCATCAACAGTGCTAAAGGAGCTTCACGGGGGCACAGAGTCAGGACCCACCCAGGTACAGAAAACACAGCCGCAGGTCTGCAGTCTGCTCACTGCAGCCGACGAGCAGTCGGTGAGGCACAGCTTGCAGAACACCAACGTCTGTGGGGTGCCAGGATCTGCCGGGGCCACGCTGCCATTTTCTGGGGCGGGATCCATCTCACGTTCCTCTCGTTTTAGCTTGGCAGGCGCAAATGCAGGGAAGTTGCACACTCCATGTTTCTGCCGGGAAGAGAAAGGTTGTTCCCAACTGTCAGGGGACAGCCACTGCAATCTCACAAAGGCTCCTTGGTTCTTAAGAGGACGAACCGGGACTAGAACACTACAGAACACTGGTGATGCTCAGGCATTGGCTTCTCCGTAAAGAAGAGTATTAACTCTGGCATTTCCTTCCTCTGTGAGGAAGCCACCTGATGCTCAATGTGAGCCAAGCCCATACAGAATTAATCAAAAATATTTGGGTTGATTTAAAACCAGTGAAATTCAACAGTCAAATGGGGTTTCTTTTAGCAAAGGCCTAAAGTGTATTTACATTTTATCATCAACTAATATAATTCGGTATCATTAGCATTTTTGCCTTGGGAGGTTTAGAATCTCAAATCAGGGCAGCCAACATTCACGCATCTGGCGTGATACGCTTTCTGACTCTCGTGCTCGCTTTGGGGTAGTTTCCAAACCCTGCCGACTATTTACAAGGTAAGACATGTAAATGCATGTGCATGTGTGCGCAGACTTGACACAAATTGAAATCTCATACCAGCCAGCTGACCGAAGTTGGAAACCCCATAACATAAATAAAGCTTTTAGTTCCAGATATATTAAGCTATAACAGTTTGGTTTTCATTGCAGAAGTGAATTTAATGACTTGCCAAATGAATTATTGTTTTTTTTCCTACTGCAGCTCACCACTGCTCTCATCATCCTCTGCTTGAAACAGTAAAAAATGAAATGATTTCAGAACCATTTGGGCTTTACTGGATCCTAGGTAAACTGAACAGATAAGTTAATCCTAGATAAATTAATCTTCACTGGGCTGGGATTCAAAGCTGTTCTCCATACCTTCGCCCTAGAGACACTGCTCAGTGAATCCTTAACAGGTAGGCTTATGGGTGCCAGTGCAGATGGATAAGCACACCTTTGGTGATGCACCTCGCACAGTCCCCTAATAGCCCACGCTGTCCTATGCACCTCCAGGGAACACTCTGATCGGCGCCGAGCATCAAACGTGCATAGATAGCGATGGGAACCAATCCCATACAATCCGGTCAAAGAAGCCGAGGCAAGCCGAGGTCTAATCTCGGATCAAGGCGGATTAGACTGATGAAAATTGCGAAGGTAAAAGACATCTCCCCGACGGATCGCATGTTACCAGTATCTCAATTGCATCACTTCACCGCAATTTAATCAAATCAGAAAAAATGAATGATCTTGTGGTGGGAGCACGGTCGCCAGGCGGGGACACCCCCGCGATTGTACATATTGATTTCTGCACCGTCATTGTCCTGCGGAATATACGCTGCTGGATACGACGCCGAGCGCACGGCGCACCGGCAGCGCCGCACGACTCGCTGCGAGCGACGCGATCCATCAATGCAGCGACGCACCGTCAAGTCCCCGGCTACGGGGCCATTGGCATTCAGGGAGTAAAGGTCAAGTGCGATCTGACAACAGTTATTATATTAAGGGCTAGCAGTTCGGACGAAAACTGGATTTGATCCAGAGCGGGGCCCACTTCACACAGAAATGTACAACCGCAGTATTACAGGGAAAGCGATGAGATAAAACCAATACGAAACAAACATACACAACAGTTCTTCAACGTGCTAACAAATATTTTTTGCAACATTAACTTCCACATATGACTATTTGATATAATTTCATGTGATGTTTTAACTGTATCCCGGATGGCAGTCGTACACCTACGGGTTTAAATATACAATACAGTATAAGGCTAAAACTTTCATTCCCTAAAACGCATTAAGTGAAATTGTTCAGATTATTGTACTAAGAATATAGTTCACTCTGATTTATTTAAATGCAACAGCTATAGTAACATTGGAGCGTTATGAGGGGGTCATTCAGAAATATGTTCCAATCACAGGAGAAACATGCCTGCCCACCCAACTTTTAACAAAAAAACCGAACAAAACAAGCAGAACAGTGTTGCAATTATATTTTCTCATCCCCAATGCCAGGAAAATCTTGCAGGATCGAGATTTGTCAAAAAAAAATGATGTCAGACTTTCGTCCTTGTCGATACAAGAAAGCTGCATTTTTTTTATTCTAACACCCCTTTAGTATTAAAAAGCCGCCTGACTATGATTCACCGCGCACGGAAATGTTACATTGGTACATTGGTTATGTCGCGACCTTTCAGCACATGCAGAATACCGTGCATGAAACACGGCTAGGGGGAAGCGGTCCAGGAGGCACAGGGGGAAAAACCTAGCTTCTAGCTTCCGTCGATGCAGCGAACGATAGGATAAATCGTGCGGACGAAGGAGCCGCCAGCGGATCGCCCTCACCTCGCAGCGCTCGGCAGCCGCTCCTCGCCCGTCCCGCCGCCGCCGCCGCAGTGCGGGCGCATCGGGATGTCTGCTGACGAGCACGCCAGCCTACGCCAACGCGCACCTACCGAAAAGGGCTGCGGCCGCCGCCGAGAGCCGCGGAGCCCGCTCCCGTACCGTCCGGCCGCCTATACTGTAAACACCCCAAGCCGCGATCTCGGCGTGCCAGGCTAGAATAGTGCACTTCCTACTTCCTCATTCAGTATCGAAGCCTAGCTGCTTTTTTCCCCCTTTTAACTCCTTGTGTATTGATGCACCATAACACGGACGGGTGATAAAACCTTTTAAATACTGTAGGCAAATATATATACTATTATGATACTTGTTTTGGATAATATACAGGCTACAGATAAAGATAGTAATATGGTCAAACCAGTGCAAAATGATAAATAGCATGAATTAATTCCTATAATAACAATGTTTTAAAAGAACATTGTCACTGCAGTTATTTTATATGAATGGTTACATACCGTAGTCACCGCTCTGTAACTGAGAAACTGTCTTTCCTAATTCGAGCGCCTGATACTTCCAGAGCGTCTCAGGTGTGTTTTTCTGCAAATGGGTTTTAGACTGAAAAGGAATTGCATTCAGACGTATTAGGGATGAATATAGCGATTTACCTGTTGTGTCCCGGCAATGTGCTGGGTAAGTCCATACTCCGCTGACGCTGTCCTTAGAATAAATCACGGTGACCAGACAGGTGGCACTGTACAAAACACGAAATTACCGCCCCCTGCGAGCACCGCTGAGACGCCCCCTTCATGACCGCTCTGCCTCATCATTCGTCACTGTTTCGAATATCTGCACTTTCACATATTTTAATCCTGCATCATTTATATGCATATAGCTACTAATCATTCTTTAAAACAGGCCTAATATATCCTTAGTCTAGTTTAGGGCATATGTCTAAATATTATATAAATAATAATGACCGGACAGTAATGGCAATATTAACAGGACAAATCGGTCATTTAAATATTGATGTTTGGGGGCAATGTAATATAATGTTAAATAGTGTTAAGCCGAAAGTTAGGCGGTTTAGTACATGCAGTCTTCTATACTTAGGTTTTTTTTGGCCAGGGATCCAAACAGCCCGTAAGCATCATAGATGCATATTGGAGTTCCTAAATGGCGAACCTGAATTAAACAAGCGGCTTCAGAAGGTGGTTGGATGGATGGATCATAGATAAAAGCAACTGCACCCCCTACTGGTCTGATAAAATTCTTCTTGAAAATATTAAGTTCAATAAAATGTATTTGCATTACAAAGTTTTATTTGAAATTTGGCATGTGTTAGTCATATCGATGCGTAATAATATTTTTTTGTAAAATTATTTGCTATTTTTGTACAAATATATTTATCTGGATGAATGACAGGTTGAGCTGCCTCACTTTGCTCCCTCTGGGAGAAAAGCCTAGAGTTGCCTATGACAAGGAGATTATTAGCCTAGTAATTACATGTGTGGAACACATACATAAAGTTATATAGTGTATTCTTAAAATAATTATTAAACACAATATACAGAATTATTTCATTGTAATATAGGTGATGATCAAATATGGCCTACTGTATCTTACTGAAAAATATTGATTTCAAAAAGCATTTTATAAGCACCTAATTCGAGACCATTATCATTAGGTTTTGAATAAAAGTTATCTTGAAAAATAAATACTTATGTTTAGTTACCCTGCTTTCAGAAGCAAAATAATCCATTTTATCAAGTAGGAAGTAAAATGTTGCGCACTTTTTATGCTGTCTAATAAAAGCTGCCATTTCTTCTTCACTAGGAAATATTTATCTCCATTTATGCTCCCCACAGTAACCTGTCCTTCTCCTCCTCTACTGCTTCCTGCCTGGAGAAGTACAGCCACTCTGCCCACGGCTGCTGAAACCCCTCTCCCTGTGACAGCCGTACGCTAGCCTGATGTTTGCCTCCAGCACGTACGAAGCATGTTTGGGTTACAGCTGACACTGAAGAGAGAGGGCTCTTCTTGCTGACCGGAAAGTTACTCGCTGCGGACCTGCTTCTTGCCAAGTTAAGGTTGTTTTTTTATCACCCTGAGAGAAAAAGAAAAAGTAAGATTGAAATTTTGAAAAACAGCCTATTTGAATAACATATTTCCTGAATATTGATTGTAAACCTTCCAACATAATAGACACTACATTTATAAACAATATTTAATTCTCTGTTGATAATTAATTTCCTGTGCCTGTCCTGATTGATTTCACACATTATCACTGACCTAATTAAATGCCAGAGATGAAGACTGTTACCTGCTGTACTAAATCCTATTTGTATTTTTATTGTAAGTGTAACCACACAGACTGGGGCACGGGGGTGGCCGGGCCAGGAGGGGGAATGTGAACCCCCTAATATTTAATGTGGATATATTAATACCCTCCAATAAATATGTATAGACATACATCAATTATGATGCACCCCCCCCACCCCAATATCAAAGTCTCTCCTGTGCTGGTGCACACAGATATTGAAATGGGGAATACTATAGGTCTGACATTTGACAGAAGAATGAGCACTCTTAAAGGATGTTGTTTAGCAGATTAAATCCGTATGGGAGGTTGGTATTCCCTGACACACTGCAAAATTAATCATATTTAAAACGAGCACTAGCTGCAAGGCGAGATATATTTATACCCCCATCTGAATTTTCGTCTGATGCAACAATTCACCACGGTAACCAACGATGCTGCATTCATCAGAGGATACAGTTACGCAGAAAGCGGTTGTTAAGGTCCAGGGTAGCCGCCTGGGCATCTGTTTCCTGGGCTCTGTTGATTTGGCCCTGACCTTGCAATCTGACTCTTCCACTTGTGCTGAATGATCCAAAAGAATTCCCTGGCCAGCCTTGGACGTTCCTCGGTTTTTAAAGAGGCCGCTTGTCTCATCAAAACGCCCCGGTCTTCCTAGCTTCAGCAGTACCCTCTGTGATGATGTCACCACTCCTCCAGGATTAATTACAGGTTAACCAAGGTGATAGTGGGATCTAAAGAGATCAGGATTTTTCTGATTTTCTGATCCTAAACTCCGCGAATAAGCCGGTTTAATAGGCTGTGAAGATCTAGGTACCCTGAATACAACACTGTCAAGATCAAGATGTCAGGAGTCTCATATACATAAACAAGTAGGTACTGTTAGAGATAAATGTTTACCTATGATTGAAATAAATATCTAAAAAAATTACTTCCGAAAATGTAAATAAGTATAATTTTTGCAGTGATCTACAAAACAACGAATAGGTCTAGTGCATAAATCTGCCAAAAAAGAAAAATAATAAGATAACGAATATGCGGTACTTCCCGCCACCTACGGTCTTATAATGACCCATAACGATTTCTTTCGCCTTCATTTATCCAGCCTAAAAACAGAAACACCGCCTTTGTACATCCCAAACTGGCCAACAAGGTGGATTCTGGTCTCAATGATGACAGTGTGTTTACAGAACAAGGACGTCTAAATACCTGTGTTTGGCAATTGGCTCTACAGGCCTATCCTTACACGCACACATATATAAGGGTGTGTGTGTCTGTGCGATGCAGGTACATGCGAAACGTCCAGCCCAGATATAAAATATCACGAAAAAAATTAAAGAAAATTTTTCATACAAAATAACTTTTTAAACATTTTGAAACCCGTCTTTCTAA
>JAODKL010000135.1:10946287-10961585 GCA_026780765.1 Petrocephalus schoutedeni
CATGTCAACATGCCTAAATGCATTGAGTTGCCACCATGTGATTGGCTGATCAGTAATTTGCATCAACGAGCAGTTGAACAGGTGTGCCTAATAAAGTGGCCAGTGAGTGTATATTTACATATATGTAAGAGTTTACTTGCAAATAGCCTGTATGGTTTGCAAACTACCCCAATGCTTTAATGTAGTTAATTTTAGGTTTAGAATGGAATAATATAGATATAAATATAGATTTTACATAAGATTTCTTGAGTGAGGGTCAGAAAATGTATCATGCCAGATGGGTGAGGCTTGGCAACCCTGGTTTTAATATACAAACATTCATTGGATAGAAATGCTAAAGGAATTGTCTATGGTATTCATATTTATAAAAGTAAAACTTCTTTTTAACAACGTGCAATATCCAGGTTGTGTAGGTTAAACCACACAATTCAAAAGTACACCGCCACCCTAAAACAATGGACAGTGAACTGCTTTCTTTACAGTGCATATTCCTAAAGTCATTTTCACTAACCAAAGATCGGTTTGCCAAGAACCCTGCCTTTGACTGCCTCCTGATCTGCATAACACCCAACCCCCCAGGCAGGAGGAGGGCCCACGGGAGGGTGGACCCATGTAACTCTTTTGGGCTTTGCCTGGCTGGGCTCCATAGATGGAGGCTCGACCACCAGGCGCTCGCCTGCAAGCTCCTCACCCCAGGCCTAGCTCCAGGGCATGACCCCCGTCTCCCTATCCTGGGTGAGCTTACATGATCCTTATTCTTTTCCATCTTCGGAGTGGCAGTCTGACTGTCTGCTCACCTAGAACGAGACTGCAAATACAAGTTGTGGAAATGAGGTTCCTTCACAGGTGCTCTGCCATAAAGCTCACATATTCAGGAGCTGCTGCTCTTCTACATGAAAAGGAACCAACTGTGGTGGTTCAAGCATTGGGCTAGGATGCCTCCTGAACAGCTCCCTGGAGCGGTGCCTCAGGCATATCCAGCTGGAAGGAAACCCCAAGGCAGAGCCAGGACATGCTGGAGATTGTGTCTCTCAGCAGTTCTGGGAACATCTTGGAATCCCCCTGGAGGAGCTGGAGGAGGTGATTGGGGAGAGGAAGGTCTGGACATCTCTGTACAGACTGCTGCCCCCAGGACCCAGACTCAGAAGAGCAATGGATGATGGGTGAATGGATGTTATTTTATATTTCACTCTTTTACTGCATTTCTACAATACAATGTCCATTTCAGCAATTTAAGTGTCATGACAATTTCTAAAAAGCAGATGCGTTGTCCTGTTAAAAATGACAATAATCATATTACAATTAATGACCATCTGTTTTGCCTTGAAAAAAACAGGGATTTTTATTACAACACCAGTCTCTTGCCCATTGTTGAGAAATACAAAAAAAAATGTTTATGTAATTTTCATGGGAAGTATAACATTGGTGCAGATTTCCTCTAACCTTGCACAGAGGCTTAGATAAAACATTGGTTGCTGTCAAAAGTCAATATAGATGCAGCTGAACCCAAAGGTCCAAAACAGAAGTCGATCACGGTGTCAAGTTAAACCAGGATGGCCGCTTCCTGTTTGTCTCAACAATGCGCTTTGCCCCATCACCTTCTCTAGGTTTCTCACTTTCGTACAGCACCACGGTCTCCACCGCTGGGTTCTTCTGCGGCCCACCCTCCATGGCCTGGATCTGTCCTCGGATCACAGCTGTTTCCCGACGGACTCTCTCATAGCAAAATCCACACAGGATGTGCTTTTGCTTCAGGTGTCCACACTCTGTACAAGGAACGATGTTGTTCTGGAAAGAAACATGCACCTTATTTGGTTGGACACAAGGCCCTTCGCTACTATAAGCACAATTACTTAAATAGCAGATGTATGATCAATTTACATAATATATGTAACCGCTGAGGAATTTAGTCACCTATGTTAATGCAGTGCAAAGTGACGACAAGCATGTCCGAATTTTACTGGACGGTGTATTAGATTAGCTCCAGTACCTTAACGGAAATAAGGTTGTTTTCGTTTCGCCTCCGGCAGCGGTTGACCTCTATAGTGCGTCTTTTCTTGGGGGCTGCCATCCACAATATGCTGTCTAATA
Source organism: Petrocephalus schoutedeni (assembly GCA_026780765.1). Classification (NCBI taxonomy): domain Eukaryota; kingdom Metazoa; phylum Chordata; class Actinopteri; order Osteoglossiformes; family Mormyridae; genus Petrocephalus; species Petrocephalus schoutedeni. Next base: position 10,948,379 of record JAODKL010000135.1, read on the forward strand.
AAGTGCTCTGGCCGCACTCTTCACGCTCAGACTGGGGCAGTTTCAGAAGACTGGGTCCCTGCACGGCCAAAGCTGGAGCTTCGAGGGATGAGAGAGGTAAGGCACTCAAATAAAATCCTATTATTCACATGAACCCTACGTAATCAGAAGAAAGCTTTAACTACTGGAGTCGTTCATAATATGTAACTGTATCGACATAGCTTTAGACCCACTCTAAGCAAAACACGTGAACACAGTTTTCAAGACTCAGTCAAAGCAAAATCGATTAAACTTACCGAATTGTCTATCAAAGCCTGTAGCCTGCGCAATTCTATATTCCAGATGCATCAGTGAACGTCGCAGGAAGCCAAGAAAACTTGATAATTCCATAATTATCGTGCAATTCAGCTACATACGAATCAAGTAACAAGCAGAGATCACGGTCACCAATGTCAGCGATCAGTAACGGTGAGCGAAAAGGCTCATGGGAAAACTCCCCAACCAATGCTGGGAACTGTAGTTTATTGAGGAACGTCAACGATCCACCAGTGATCGTTTACGGCAAGACTTTACGTAAAATATTTACTGTTACGGTTAAATATCTATGTGAAGTCGTTCACTTGCTAGATGTCTATTTTCCAGCTGTAATCTTAAAACATTCCTTTAGGTACCGCGGACCGATAGGTACTTGGTTTCCCAGCAGGCACTGCGAGTTAGCTGCTCTCAGCCAATCGGAATGATTGGCCGTGGTGCGTGAGTTTCACCGGCAAGGAAAAATGGCAGAAAGAGGCTACAGTTTCTCCCTAACCACTTTCAGGTAGCTGTTATTTTCTGTCGGCGTAGTATAAAGATGTGATAGCGGTGAATGTTAGTAGTTAGGCAGATATTACGTTTTGTTTTTGTCTTAGCTGAGTAGACATTATGCCAGGGCAGTGAAGCTAGGAGGCGCAGAGCTGCACCGTCACCGTCGCCGCGTTATAAGCTGGCTAACTAGCTGGCTTTGACTCGCAGCTTCCCTGTAAAATTCACTGTGAAATATCTGAATATAAGCGGATAATGCATGCCGAGCTTATGTTTTATGGCCGTAGTTTCTATTATGATGTGTATTTAAGCAGAGCTGATATGTTCCTTAGTCTCACTCAGCATATTATTTTTACATTTACTTTTAAATCATTATAGAAATTGATTATATAACTCTACCGACTTGAACATCGAGGCATGTCGTTTATTTAGTGTATCTCATTAATTTGTTATTCTACGAATAATGTTAAAATATTTACTTGTACGTGTTTTCTAACGTTTAGTTTTTGAACGTGTTTGATATGGGGGTACACCTTAATAATCTAAATATAAAGGTAATTTTTTTGAAGGGTGGAAGCGAATGAAGCCAAATTAAATATAATGGGCTACACGTCCATTCCCCCACCCTCCCCGTTTCCTGTGCACCTGCCTGTACCTTGTTACTTTGCAGAATTTGCCTTAAAACTTTATCCGATGCTTATTTTTTTTGCAAGTTTACCCATGTCAGAAAAGACATTTAATCCTGGTGCTTTCTTCTACAGCCCTTCTGGCAAACTAGTCCAGATCGAATATGCCCTGGCAGCTGTAGCTGCTGGTGCCCCATCTGTTGGAATTAAAGGTATCCATCCATCCATCCATCCATCCGCCCGCCCATCTGACTGTCATGCTGTGGTCTTTTGGAAGCATTCTCATGTCACTGTGTGTGTATATCGATGACATGATGATGAAGCCCACTTGACTTATGTGTACCTGTAACTCAGCTTCGAATGGAGTCGTCCTGGCAACCGAAAAGAAGCAGAAGTCTATTCTGTATGATGAGCAGAGCGTGCACAAGGTGGAGCCCATTACGAAGCACATAGGCATGGTCTACAGTGGAATGGGTCCTGATTACAGGTACCAGCTCCACTCACAGCTGGGATCTAACGGCACCTCAGTACACTGCCATCGCCATGCATCAATGCTCTTGTCCTCATTTTCAGAGTGCTGGTGCGGCGGGCACGCAAGTTAGCCCAGCAGTACTTCCTGGTCTACCAGGAGCCCATTCCTACGGCACAGCTTGTCCAGAGGGTTGCATCCGTCATGCAGGAGTACACGCAGTCTGGGTTCGTTTACTGTGCGTCCAAGCTATCAATGAACGACCAAGAATTCTGTAAAATGACAAATGTCAATATTGTTACCGTTTGTTGGTAGGGGTGTGCGTCCCTTTGGTGTTTCACTGCTGATCGCTGGTTGGGATGAAGATCGTCCCTACCTTTTCCAGTCAGACCCATCTGTAAGTAACTTGTCTTATTCACAGATTTCGTTTCGTACATGTATGCAAAGCCTTAGATTCTAAAAATCTAAAAAGTAAATGTTTTCAGTGGGAAAATGCATGAGAATGATCTTATTACTTTTGTTTCTGATGACATGCACTCTGCTGCTAATTGTCATGTATTATACACTTAGACGTGTTTTTGAAAGCTGAAGATTGTAGCCTTTGTCAGGAAAGTAGGGTCAGGCTTCACACAAAGAAAGACAGATTTATGATTTGGCTTTCAGTTCACCTTCTAGCCAGATTTCTGTAGGGCTAGTACAGTCCATCCTGTTACAACACGACTAATGCGTTCCTGAGAAACCTCGCATTCAATTGAATCACATATTAAAATACATTTATGCAATGAGGAAAATAGGGTTTGGGGAATACGACTCCAAAACTTAGTAACTTATGGCAAATGTAATGAATTAAATGATTAAAGCAGTGATACCAGTGGCCAGTCATGCAAGTGTAAGCATTTTAAATAAGAAATTATAATTATACATTAATAGATTGTCATTAACATTGCTTATTGGTCTTATGAGTCTCACCACAATTGCAGAGTGTCAGGAGTAGAGGTGTAAGAAAAAAATCGGTATTTCATTTTGTGATACTGTATCGACTTTCAAAAACACTAGATCGATTTTTTTTTTAAATAGTGTATTTGTGTATTTGCAGTTGACAGTGATTTGCTTTGTGGTGTTTAACCTCCGGGCCGCTAGATGGCTCTGCTCATGACACACCAATTGTGATATGTATCGTATCGTCAGATTTTTGCCAATACACAGCCGTAATCAGGAGTATTGATGGCCAAAACACTTAGTGCACTATTTGCTGTATTTTCTGACCCCACTAGATGGTGCTCTCAGTCGTCTTTTGAGCATTTTGAGTCCTTTTTTTTCTAACCGAGAGCACCATCTAGTGGGGTCAGAAAATACAGCAATTGGTTAATGAAGCATCGTTTGGCCGTTAGTCGGGAGTAGCGAGCCTCAAGTCCTATGCGGCTGGGCATGCACACAGCATCATTAAAAATTATGGTATGCGCGGGGGGGACACTGAAAGCCACATAGTTACAAGCACAACAAGAAAAGCAAATGTTAGTCACCTAGAAAATGTTGCTGTTTTCTCATATGATAATTTGTAAAAATTTTGTAGATTTTTAGAATCTAAGGCTTTGCATACATGTACGAAAAAGTTTCATTTCGATTTGAAAACTGGTTTGACCATTTCACTGCCAAAAATTGGTTCAAAAGAACGATTCGTTCACAAATCTGACATCGGTATCATTCACCTGGATAGCTGTTTTTGCATGCAAGTTGTTTCTAGCTTAGACCACTAGTTGCCATAGTGCTTTTCTGGCCGACTGAAAATTATGCATGTACAAATGAGATTCTGTGTTGTTTTGGACTTTGGTACTAATATATCAATCGCGTTAGAACAGATTTGCAGTGTGATATCACGTGGAGTTGCAGGACTGACTGTAGTTTATCAATTTAATCTGGGTAATTTAATTGGGTAATTTATCCATTTCATTTTCGATTGTTTGATTATGGTATCCTTTGTGACACCTAAGAAACGGTGGACTATACAGAGTTCAAATTTTTGGGTGTCACTACGCTTCTCATTCATGTTAGTCGTACCATTAATCTGCTTACCAAATTGGAAGGACACTGGAGGATCTGTCAAAGCCACACACACACAGAGTGAACATGTAATCTGCACGGACACAGAGCAGCGGTGTGTGGCACTAACCATTCTGCTGCCCGCAATAGGCTTGCACGTTGGGTGATGTTAATATATATCTCATGCACATGTAGTCATTACATTGTATGGTCTGTGATAACCTGCTGGGTTCAAGCCGCCAATAAGTCACGCTGACATTTTTACTGTCATAGTCATAGGAAGCAAAACATAGCAAGCTTCACAATTTTCAGCATTGTCTAGTACAGTGTTTCCCAACCCAGTCGTCCGGGAACACCAGACAGTCCAGGTTTTTGCTTCCTCTCAGCTCCCAGCACACCTGTACCCGGTATTCGGTGTTCCTGATTGGCTGGGAGCTGGGAGGGAGCAAAAACGTGGACTGTCCGGTGTTCCCTGAGGACTGGGTTGGGAAACACTGATCTAGTATATATGTTAAAAAAAATTGTTTAGCGTTTACCACCACTGCTTTGTATGAATGCAGCATGTGATCACCAGTATAATCATGAACTCAGTCTATGGTGAATTTGGGAGAAATCAAACAAAGTGGGTGGAGGGGAGAAAAGCGAACAACAGCTGGTCATGAAAATGAATACCACAAAAACTTCAAATATGCAATGGGAACTTTTTCTTATAACACTCAGTCCTTCTCAAAACACACAATACCTTCACGAAAAGGTGACATGATTCTGTACCGTATTATGTAAGTTCATTTTAGCTGTTATTTGTTTTGACATGCAGGAATCGTAGAAAAAAAAAAATTACAAAAAAAAATATTTGAAGTGAAAATGATGACAAAGAGAGACTTTTATGGGTAATCTCTCACTACTGGGTGTGACAGTCAAACATCAATGTCTTCTTTTAAGATGTATTTGCATTGCAGTCATGCTGTAGTGATATTTAAATCCTGCCTTGCGATACTGGCAGACGGCTGCATTTTTATTTGCTTCCAATGTGAAGTGTTTCCACAGAGCTGCTGCTTTCGGTCTTCATTTAGACCCTCATTCTGCATGCGCCGCCTTCCTCCCGCCATACTGCGGAGTAACAGAAGCAAATGTTTCACTTAGACCCTCATTCTGCATGCGCCGCCTTCTTCCCGCCATACTGCGGCGTAACAGACGCAAATGTTTCACTTAGACCCTCATTCTGCATGCGCCGCCTTCCTTCCGCCATACTGCGGAGTAACAGACGCAAATGTTTAATCGATGCCTTTCAATAATCAAGAAATCGCTCTGTGGTGCCCTATGCAAAAAAAAAAAAAAAAAAAAACATTGATGCTATTTTCTAGCTGCTCGAAATGAGCTAGGGAATACTGTAAGTTTTTGGGAAATCCTAGAAAGTCGAAACACGCTTAAATCATAATTCAATCTGGCCTGCTTTTTGGTTCGATCGTTTTCCACAGACACTTAAAAAAACAGATGTTTTGCCAACACCCCCCCCCCCCAAGTTTGTCAGGTTTTTACGGCTGTTTAGCAGATTATCCATATAGTTTTTATGTTTTTGCATTTTTCTTTCAGCTAAAAAGGGAAAGTGCTCTGTGAGGGTGGGGGTTGGGGACGACGACGACCTGGTTTAATCGTTTATCTCACATATTATTAGTAGCAGTCTGTTTTTGAAGCTTGTTTCATGCATCATTTCAACACCTTGCTAAGTTTGTCATGTGGCTATTCTTAGGGGGCATATTTTGCCTGGAAAGCAACCGCAATGGGAAAGAACTACGTTAATGGAAAGACGTTCCTTGAAAAGAGGTAATTGGGAAGTACACTCACATTTCAGTTTTTTGGTTGAAAATGAGTAGGTATTGTTGCCACTATGTTTGTGTTTGTTGCCTTTTGTCTGTTTGCAATAAAGGTAAATTCAGATATTCACGTCATACTTCTTATCATCTATATCTTTTAATGATAACCAGTACATGTGTTTACAGGTACAATGAGGATCTTGAGCTTGAAGATGCAATTCACACTGCAATCCTGACTTTGAAAGTGAGTTTAACCTGCCGTCACAGTTCTAGAAGTCGGAGAACTCAGTGGTAGTGGTACTTTAGTCCATCTAGTTGCATTAATCAGTTTGGTTTGTGGCTTGTGGTAAAGGTAGAAAGTTGAACTTACTGCGAAATGGCTGACCTCACTCCATGGCAGCGGACCTTGACTATGGTCCTCATGAGTTACTGTCTAGTATGTTTTTTGCCCTGCCTTGCTTCTAATCAACCACACCTGTTCTCAGGTAAATACCAGTATCAGTCGTGGTTCATCCGAAGCCAGGTGGAATAGAAAGCCTACTAGATAGTAGCTAACCAGGGCAGTTCACCTGGCCGTTTTTGGTCAAATGCAAATGTTGTTTGGCTGTTGTTTGTTATAGGAAAGTTTTGAGGGTCAGATGACAGAAGACAACATTGAGGTGGGGATCTGCAATGAGGCAGGGTTCAAACGACTCTCTCCAGCAGAAGTCAAGGATTACCTGGCTGCCATTGCCTAAAGTAACACTGCTGTACTCTTTCCCAGAGTGGACTTTTCTTGTGCCATTTGAAATCTGACCCCCCCCCCCCCCATAAGAATGTTTATATTATTTGTACTGCCATCTCTGTTGTTCAAACTACCAATAAAATCTGGTAATTACCTAACATTTTCTTATGTCTTAATCTCATTGTGTATTTTAGTAGACATTTCAGTAGTGTGAGACACTTCCCATATAATAGTTTAATTTCATGGTTTAATATTAAAGATTTCAGTATAGCTTGTGGTTGCGCTGGTTTTTAATGTATTTTTGTAAGAGAAATGGTTCATAAATATACTGCTTATGTGTTCATGGTTTCAATTCTGTGCCTAGCAAATTAGTCCTATTATTGGTGGGTCTTTGGCCAATGCCTTGAATCCCAATTTCTCTGGAGATGCTGGCTGAGCCTGATCTCTGATCCTACTTGTAGGTTGGTTTGGACATAAGGGTCTGGTAAAAAGGTAAGGGTTAATTTATGACATGCCGTGCACGACATGTTTTTAAATGCAGAGTTGCGGTAGCTAAGAATCAAATGAGGCAGAGCAGAATGCATTTAAAAACATAATGCATAAAAGCACATGGCCAAGGTAATGAACACAGAAAAGTCCCTCTGGCCAGTAGTGCTTTAGAAAAAGGGCTTGGGCTACCCACCTTATTTACATACCAATGAATTAAAAAGGAAACTAATGAAAAAAATATTTTAAAAAAATAAATAAATTTTTCTGTAATTCAGAATAAAAATTCAATTAATTTTTCTATTTATATCATTTCGTTCTCTACAGCCACGAACAGTGCATGTCGATTGGTCGCAATGGTGCTGTTGCTTTGACACCATCATTGGGCAGGATTATTTCCATCCAATCAGAGTGATTTGTTATTAGTCATTGTTTACATCAATGTGTGTCAAAAGTACAAATGAATTAACTCTTATGTGATTAGAAGAGTTAATTTGGATTTGACCGTTATTTGGAAATGCCACAGTCAATGTAATGTTCTATAGTTTAGCGAGATTTGACTTTAAACAAGGGGGCAAATGAAGTTAAATGCAGTATTTGTAAATGATGAGGAATACTGTTATGTATATAATCTTAAAAGATATACTTTTCAACAAAAGCTTAAATTAAAATTGAAAGTTAAATTGAAAGTATGAAGATCCCTTGCCATTCACATTCCTCTTGTTCTTTTTATAAGGCCTTTTCCTCATATTTTTAGGTCTTTGGAATTGAGAATTAGGAAACCTGCATGTCTAGAATCGACCCATGAAATCGACTCCATCGATGACCAACTGTTAGAATTGGAATCAGAGTCGACGCTGAATTTTTTGGAATTGAATAGCCCCACCATATATGGTATTCCCGTAATACCACCCAAGGTTAGCTAGAAATCACTCTTCTTGTTAAGTCTGAGATGACACTGTAATCATGTAGAATTGTTTCGGGGGCAAGAACTGTCCAAACACAACACAGTAGAGGATTTGGTTATTCACCATAACAGCAAGGCATTGTTAAGAGTGAAAGGGGGGCTAACTTAACATTGAATTTAGAACAAGCTACTTCTCATTTCTGAATTAGTCTGCAGAGTTGATATTCTATGCATGAGCCAAACAGATGTACGTGTGCTTGTGCTAGATATCAAATGCTTCCCTATTACATTCACCCACTCACTGCCACCACAGATAAACACGTCAGTAGTTTCAGTATAGCTTGGCTCTGCCTCCTACTTTCAGTAAACCTTGCTAGCTCTTAGAAACTGCCACCTGTAGACCTGTCCAGCGTACACTGAAGTATGTACCATGCTAAGCTAAGTACATAGCACCAAACTTCTGCTATATTTATGGGAAGTACAATTGTTTTGCCTTCATGATGTGTTTATGTACATTTCTGCAGGGGATTGAAACTATGGATGTGAACAACTCAGCCAATGGGAGTATAAGAAGGTATGTGGAATTGTTTGTCATTCTTGATTACAAAGGTAATATTTTGTAATACAGTGATTCTTCAGAAGAGGGGCTGTATTCAGTTAGAAAAAAAACACAACTACTGTACAAAACTACAGTTTGGCTATCAAACAATGATTTGGTGCACCATTCCTGAGTTTCACCAGCATTACATATTTTTCATGTAATAAATTTGCAGCACCAGCAACTAAAAAAGAAAGTATATTATTCTTAAGAATATTGTTCAAAACATATGTTGTAACACAATAATCTTTAGCTACTTTATTTTTTTTAGCATTTTATGGTACCCATAAGGCTTCACTTTGAGTTCAGTATTTAAGCTCTCAACTGCTAAAAAGTGCAAATATAAATAACATGCAGTATTAACATTTGAAAAAGTTGTACTTTAATGCATGCTCATTGGGGGGGGGGGGTCTGGGGTCAAAAATTCCCTTTGTTTAAAGTAGCTCTGGGGTATGACCATACCCCAAAGACCCCCTAAGGGTTTAATGTCTATTTGGGGGCAAAAAAAAATCAGGGTGGATTCAAACCCTTAATTTTAATATGTCTACATGCCTGATTTAATGGGGAAAAAGTCAAGAAAGAGGATACAGCCAGAAAGATTTTTTCTTTTTTTTTATCTGATGCAGCTGAAGAGTGGTTGATGGTAATCAAAACATTTACACAGATCCCAGCTTGAATGTCATATTTAGCGAAAACATGCAAGAAACAAGTCATTATAGATGTCAGTCTTGTTGTGTCTTAAAAAGTTGCAAGTCACATTCAAAACCTCCTATTAAAATAACAGCATACTTTCCAGGAAATAATTAATTTCAGATTACATGACTGAGGTGTTTGATTAATATATTCTGCCATGAACACAGGAAAATGAATTGTCCCATCATATTTCCACTTCACCGGGTTGCACGCTTAGATGCAAGACTGTGATTATGAATTTGGCAACGATTCGCAAGGCCCTGCTTGGCCTCACCTGATATACAATAGATTTGCTGCTTGCTGGTGCTTGCACAAGCTCCTGATAAGGGTTCATCAGATATGTGGTATGTTTGCTGCGTGCAGACATGAAGCCACGCAATGAATTAAACCCCCGGAAATGTTTGTTACTGATCAGGCGTTGTGGCAGGCAGTAACATTATGAATTTGAGACCCTCCTCAAAATATACTTCACCACCCCTGCTATATCTTGATCCTTGGACTCAGCGTAAACTGGTGATCTTTAAAACACAAAAAAATAAAAAGGTAAAATTGGACAGTAAAATATACGTTTGTATTTTTCTATTTCAAAGTATTACAAATTATTGTTCTGAGTACGTGAGTGAGCTCTTATAAATGAAACGGAAATTTTCTCTTTATTCGACAGCGACCTGCTGCTGTTAAGCTAGAAGCAGTACAGAGAGAGCAGCCAACAATTTACACTCACATGTGGGGGTAGAGAAAGCACACATTCAATGGGGGGACATTACACAGCTAAGACAATTTACAGTGAAAAAGCACAGGGCGCTTTAAGTTGTTCTGCTAGGGGTGACTCTTTTTTTCGCCCAGCAGCATACAACACATTAGGAATTAACACACACTGACAGTGCTGATGACCTAAATAATTAAGTCTGACTGGCATCACAACATTTATTTTTTTTTTTTGCACTTGTCCCCATGTGCACAATCGGAAGGAAATGCTGATTTTGTTGATATGTGATGCAGTTGACAAAATACCACTTAATATAATTTACTTTTTTGTCTTGTTTTTTTTAGCAGTTGCCAACTACTGCTGCTGCATATTTTAAACCTTTTAATATTTAATATTTTCAAAAATAAATTCCACATATATTTTGTACCTAGGACTGAGTCAGCAGGAGACCTGAGCCAACACAGCCAAGGATCAAGAGCTTAAGGTCAAGGGCTTAAGAGCAAGTCCGGGGAAAAGCTTTGAATGAAATGTGGCCATTTGAGAGTAGATAAAAACATATTCAAGACAAAAATAAAAGTTAAATAAATAATGAGTAGCATGTACTACTAAAAAACAATATGAAAAATGGATGAAGAAAATTCTAGATAAGTCTTTAGGGATGGTGTCCTAATGGATGGCTAGTGCCAGGAATAAGGGGGTGGAAGTAAAACAGGCCCTTAAAAGAATGAAGAATAGCAATAGGACTGTGGATTATCTGTGGAAGTCTGGAAGAGTTCAGGGGAAGAGGGAGTAAGTATGTTGTAGAATGTAGTATAGAAGATCTATGAGCAGGAAAAAATACCAGGGGAGTGGAAGAACAGTGTGATTGTTCCCCTTTATAATAAGAAACGAGATATTCCTTATTGTGCAATCGTTAAAGGGAAAAACTGATGTCACACACAACAAAGATCTGGTAAAAGATAAAGACCCAGGGGCAGAGAGAACCACAGGGAAGAAGCAGTTTATGCTAGGCAGAGGAACAACAAAGAGTTTTTGTATTAAGACAACTTATGGCAAAGCAGTGAGTAAAGCAGAAGGGCTTGCATGTGGTATTTATTCATTTGGATTATGGTTTGGGGCTTATGATAGGGTGCCATGTCAAGTGGTCTGTAGGTGTATGAGGGAGAAAGGAGCTGAGATAGAAGCAGTGACGAGTAACAGAAGTTTCCAGTTAGAGTTGGGCTCCACCAGGGATCCTTTCTGAGCCCTTATCTCATTGATCTGGTCATTGATATGTTGACCTTTGAGGTTAAAGACCAGTCTACCCTTTGCATGCTTTTTACTGATGGCATTGCATTGTGTATCACCAGAAAGGAGGAAGTAGACAGGGAGTTAGAGGAATTGAAAGGGGCTTTGAAAGACCTCTGATGAATAACTTTATTTGTAATCACGGTTCAGGCGTGAGCCTGCAGGGGGAGCTGCTGAATAGAATGAATAAGTGTAAATACCTACGATCAGTGGCAACCCAAGATGGATACTGGATATAGAGATAACCCACATGGGGCAAGAAGGGATGGAACACTTGGAAGAAGGTATCAGGAGAATTGTGTGATTGAAGAATGAAGGTGAGGATTAAAGGCAACTAGGGCCGTCCTTATCAATTATATAAATAACTGAGTAATCTACCGGTTTACCGACAATTCATCAAGGAATTGTTCATGTATTGTATTATATTATATTACATTATCTTATATTATATTATATTGCATTTGGTGCAAGGCAGGAACCAACCAACCATCTCATTTAAGCTGTGCTTGTCTGGACAGTGGAAAGAAATCGGAGAATCCTGCAAAAAGCCACACCCACACGGGGTGAACATGCAAACTACACGCACAAAATACCAGTGTGCAGCGGCATCACTAGCTGCCATGCCACTCAGCACACGCAACCTCACCTCTAACCTTGCCCTAAAGAGAAGGTTAGAGGTGAGACAGCAGTGATATATGGAGCAGAGACCTGGGTGGTGACGGGAGAGTGGGAAAGGAAGCTGCATGCGGCAGAAATGAGAATGGTGACATGGGTGTGTGTGGTTACAGAAAAGGTCAGATTTAGTGAAAGTGTCAGAGGTAGAACAAACGTATGAGTCTAAGAAAGTGCAGGAAAGTCGGTCAAAGTCGGTTTGGACTTGTGATGAGGAGAGAATATGAATACGGTGGTAGGTGGTGGTAATGATGGCAGTGCAAGTTCAGGGAAAGAGAAAGAGGGAGGACGGGCAAAGTGGAGGTGGATGGATGGAATAAAGGAGGAAATGGGTCTGACTGAGGAGGACGTGCAGGACCAAGCTGTAAGGAGAAGGCTGATCAGACAATATGAACCCAAGTCAAGATGCAGAGAATGAAGAAGAGGTTTTTTTCCCAGTGTATTCAGTGTTCTGCCTGCTAGACATTCTTAAGACAAATTTAGGCTACAGAGATGAATCTTAATAGACTGATCAGCAGTAAGTGTCAGCTGAGGTCTGATGGTCAGAGAGTTTGTAATGAGGTAGGTATATGTCATGCCGTTTACAGGTTGCACAGGCAACCTTAGACCCAGAATACCCCAGAATACGGTGCAAAGAAAGTTCTCTTATTCCAGGATGATAATACCACACAGCTTATTAATGCATGAATGGCTTCATGAAGGTGAAAATAAAGTGAAATAGCTCCATGGCCAAACCTAATCATCGATAAACAGAAGTTATGGAGTGCTGTGTTTGAAGTAGATGTACTATATGGACAAAAGTATTTGGACATCTGGCCATTACACACTACCAGAACTTTTTAACATCCCATTATAAATCCATAGGTATCAGTATGGAGCTGACCTCCCTTTGCAGCTATAACAGCTGCCACTCCTCTGGGAAGGCTTCCAATAAGACTTTGAAGTGTGTCTGTGGGAATTTTTGTCCATTCACCCAGAAGAGCATTTGTGAGCTCAGGCACCGATACTGAATGTGAAAGCCTGACTCGCAATCTCAGTTCTAGTTCAAAGATGTTCAATGGGGTGGAGGTCAGGGCCTTTGTATGAGCCAGTCAAGTGCTTCCACACCAAACTCACCCAACCATGTCATTTTGGACCTTGCTTTGGGCACAGGGGCAGACATGCTGGAACTGAAAAGGACCTTCCTCAAACTGTTGCCACAAAGTTGAAACCGTAGGATTGACCAAAATGTCTTGGTATGCTGAAGCATTAAGAGTTACCTTCACTGGAACTGAGGGGCCCAGCTCAACTCCTGAAAAACAACCACATACCATTATCTCTCCTCCACCAAACTTTTCAGCTGGCACAATGCAATCAGGCAGGTAACGATCGGCTAACATCCACCAAACGCAGACTCGTCCAT
>JAODKL010000135.1:10984856-10996362 GCA_026780765.1 Petrocephalus schoutedeni
ACATGCCTAAATGCATTGAGTTGCCACCATGTGATTGGCTGATCAGTAATTTGCGTCAACGAGCAGTTGGACAGGTGGGCCTAATAAAGTGGCCGGTGAGTGTAGGTAATGCAGCCGCGCTGGGGCCCACAGGAGTATCCCATGGAGGACCAATGGGCAGAGATGCAGCAACAGGACAAGCAGGGGGCCCCCGAGGGCGGCTGGTTACGTAGTACATTGCAATGACGAATCTGCCCCTCCACCGGGAAGATCAGGAGGCTAATGATATGTTAGTTTAAAATCCCAAAACATGTTACATTGCATTATGAACCTCAATCGAAGTGTATAACCATTACCAACCCAAGTTTGAAATTTTTCTTATTTTAATGACAAGCCTGAAAAAGATCATATTGCATACCATAGGGACATTTCAGAAAGGTACATGGTACATCTGTGACATGTAACCATTAAGAGCCAGAGGCTTGCTTTGCGTGCATGGACATATTGCACTGGAGCCCATAATGAGAAGCTTACGCCACTGAAAACTAAGGTGCGAGGTTCTGCGATGGACTGGCATGCCATCCAAGGTGTGCTTCCTGGGAAAGTCTCCCTCAAGTTCCCACAACCCTGCACTGGATGAGTGTATATGGATGGATGGAGGCACATACTTAACTGAAAGACTTATTACTCTACGCTCAGATATAACAGCCGGAGATATGCTAATGAAACTAACCGCATTAGCATTTTTCACCCTCTCGGTCTGATACCACATTAAAGAGGGATAAAGACAATTGCTTCATTATGCATAAAACCCACTCCACAATGAATTCATTCGTCGCGTTCAGAAATGTTTAACTCTGTGCAGTTTATAAATTAATCACCCTAGTCTAATAGATATTATTAGGAAATGTACAATATTTAAATAATACTTAATTGTAATGAATGTGTTTATAAACTCGATGAATAGCCCGTATTTAGCTTATTCATCCTGACATCAGTAGCGGCATAAATCCGTCCGGCGCCTTGTCACTCACTCTGTGCTCCCACCTTGGACTCCCCCTGTGTATCAGAGAGGACCGCTTGCCCATAATTAAGTAACAGGTGGACCAGTCCATTTAGATGGCAGCAGGTGGCTGGGGTGTGACCTCCTTCTTCAGGTGTCTGTTCCCGGGTTCAGCATGCCTCCAAATTAAAAAACATAAGAAAGAACAAGCCGTGATGCAGATTATGGCCGCTTTTGGAGAGTGATGTAGATTATTACAGACTGGGGCCCTGTGATGTCATGTGATGGCAGTGGACTTTACAAACAAGGATACAAGCATTATTGCATTGATTTTGTATTCATTTTAGAATATTAAGTGTGTATCATCTTGCAGATGTGTCCAGAATAATAGGCTGAGTAGAGGATGGCTTGGTGGATTACCTTACAAGTGTGAGTGTCTACAACTTTCTTCCTGTTTCCCTTGTGCCCCAGTCAAACAGCAGAACTGGGAACCTGGCTGATCTTTTTCCCTCTACATCTCAGCGAATTCCTGCTGGAAGGACCCCGTTCTGCTGAAATCTGTTGACTGAATGCTTCATTCTTGTGAAGCTGTTTTTCAAGAAAAGGATTGCTTTTGTAAAGAATCCAAGATTCAGCTTGTCGAAAAATCCAAGTATTTTGTTTTATACATTTTGAAGTGTTACATTTATTATTTAAGTATTCAGAAAGCTGCATGATAACAATATGGGGGGAAAAATAGTTTTCAGGAAGTATACTTTACAACTATACAAACTTTTGAATAATCCTGTAAGTACACAATACACAATACATTTAAGATGAATTAAAAACCTCCATTTAACCATTCCTGCCCTATGCAACTTGTCAGGACCACGGTGATTGATTTGAATCAGTCAATTTAAATTTGTCATTGAAGGAAGAACAGCTATAAGTAATAGATGACATTAATGAGTAATTATGCAGGCATTAATTATTAGTGGGCGTATACTGGCTCTCAGTATGTCTACAAAGCACCTCTGGGCAGTTTTGTGCTAATAATCCCGTTAGCACCTGGTAACCTTCCGCACGGTTTTCGCTTTCAGAAGCATGACTCGGCTGCTTCTCCCGCAGTCTAACTCCAGGCACATTCTCCCGTCCAGCGACGCCACGCTGCATCCCTCATCGAGATCTATGATGCCGGCTCAGACTCCGATGCAGCAATCTTCCCCAAAAAGGTGCATTACTTTCCTGACCAGCCTTTAATGACAAACTCCTTCTGACTCCTTCTGACAAACAGTTCCTTCATGCACCGCGTGTCCGCTGGCGTGGCGTGACGCTGGCGTAAGCGTTTGTGAAAGTGGTATTAATTTCCGAAGAAATCACACAGCTGTCGCGCCGCTCTGGAGAAAAGGCCGTACACATGGTGTATTAATGAAATCAGCCGGGAACAGATGCTGCTTCAAACATCATGGGTGGATAAACCCCCCCCCCCTGCCCTCCCAGCCTGCACCACACATGGCCTGACACATGATCATGTACAAATTGGCCTATGACAATGGAACTCTGTTTTGCTGGGAGCACTTAGTACCAGGCCAGAATTTAGACCAGGGAGGTCAGATTCATAATGGCAGGGCACTGGGAAGCTGGAGGATTAGGTACCAGACTGAACGCTGGGCTAAACTATATCCAAATTAGAGGATGAACAGACAGCAAACTCCTTTTGAGTGGAACCACGTGACCCCGAAATTTACTCTGGGAACTAGGAATGATGAGATTCGCCAATTCGCATTGGTATACAAGTCCATGATGTGATTGCCTCAATTAAAAAAGTGTACACCGGATACACTTACGGAAGAAGTAGGAATGCATTGTTTCTAACAGATTTGTATTTGTAAAATCTGACTTCTATCTGTACCATATTGAATTGCATAGCATCATATTCTTTTGCACGGCATCGTATTGCGTTGAATAGCATTGTGTTAAAACAAATCCTCTCGAATCGCACTGCATCACAATTGGGGTGAATCGTATCGTATCACGTTAGTAGTTGCTTCCTACAGTATGTATCTTTAAAGTATTGGATGGTTGGCAAGGCACTGAGATGTGTGTCGCACTGCCTCAGTGATGGAGATACACATACCTACTCTGAACTGTTTTAATATGGTGCACAAGAGCAATCTTATTGACACAAAGGAGCACAAACAGTCCTCCAGCATCAGGCAGGAGGTTCCGGTGGTTGGTAGAAACTAAATCATGGTCTGGATTTTTACTTTCTGGACCTGAATTTTCCATCTCTGCCTATTTGGTGGAGGGAGCCTGGAGCAGGACATGTAGACTGCACACTGGCAGAGCCAGAGGTGGGACTCAAACCCAGAACCTTGGAGGTGTGAGGCTACAGTCCTACAACACACCGGCCCCCCATAAATAGCCGAGATACCCCAAGCAGACAGGAAATATGTCACATTCATGCGTCACAGCTGAAGCTGCGCTGAAAAGCTGCGTCGTTTCCATGCCAAAGCCTTCCAGCATCTTCACAGCTGTCTCTCGAACTGCGTCACTGGTAGGATTCCTTCGCGGGTGTGACGTCCCGTTGCCAACATGAACAGAGATGAAACTTCACGCAGCACTCCGATGACGCTTGCTGTCCCTCTGGAGCATGACAGCATCACAGTGTCTAACGCTGCCTGATGAATCCAGTCCACAGGAACTATGGTTATGGACAGACATCGGGAGATTTGTGCCAAATGTCAGCCAGGTGGAGTCTTATTGGACCACCTTCCCTAGGAACTGCTGAACTACTGGATTGAGCACCTACATTCATTCCATAAATCCTGCAGTAGCATATCCAAGCCCTTTGCTCCACAGCCATGGTTCCATGCGAGTGTGATCATCCTCCATACCTACAGTATGGTTCCAACCAGGCTTGGTGGTCCTCCACAGCCGTGGTTCCCTGAATGCCATGGACCAAGGGCAGAGAGCCAGGACACATGGAGGCTTGCTGTTTGGTATACTTACCGTGTGCCTATGCCACAGTACCTAGCCTTGCACATAATTATCAAAGTACTGAATTTGGAAATATCTTATAGCACAGCTTACCCCGGTAATGGGCTGTTCTGTTAATCGACCAAAGCGGAGTGTCTTCACATAACACGTGGATTTTCCAGGAGGGAAAACATGTAAGGTTAACAAAAACAAAAATATAAAAAATGGACATGTTCACCATATTGGTGAGTTATGCTGAATTTTGCATATTTACACAGTTTTGTCCCTCTGTGGAGAAAAAAAATGGAATAAATAAAATTAGCTTCCAATGTGAAGGAGGGTTCAGGGTTTCAATAACTACTGTTTGCAATGTCTTCAAGGAAAATGAAAATGGCCTGCAGGACAATCACAATGATTCAGGGCTGAATTGTAACCCTCAACTTAACTTAACCCTGTGACTATCATTTAGGTGAACAGGTCAATAACGCTGTGTCAAGGCCTCTTAATTGCAAAGACTCACCATGCATTAGTGCACAGTAAAATGGAATTGCAATATACATGCAAAAGATACACCAAAACCTCAATAAAACCAAGCTATTAAGGTGCTTTACTGCACAAAAACAGTGTCAGTTTTGACTGACGAGATTTCTTTGTAGTAACCGTAGCAACAGAATGCTAAACAAGTTAACAGCGACAGGTTTTGACACCTTTTTAAAATTCTCATTTATGACACTTTTAAAGTAAAATCTGCCAAAATATGTTTACTTACAGGTACCCTTTTCCCCATGCAGTTTTCTTTCATAGAGTATTATTACCATGTTACTCATTCTGTAATATAATGCACCTTTATGGCTCCTGTCTGCATGCGGAATAACGCCATATCCATTTACTCAGCAGAGGGCATATACAGCACTTATGTACAGCAAAGCTCACCGGGCATTTATTACCACATTTCTACTCGCCTATCTAACTTTTTAATTAATGACTCTTTTGTTTTCCGGTTGTACAAAGTCATGCGCACGCAAGCAAACTGAGCTGCCATCATTAAAATGTTAATGCCCCCTTTCTTCCTGCCTGTTTTATGGAGTAAATAATTCTGGATCGCTCCCAGGGCCCCGCCGCCGTCCGCCAGTGCCGGCTGCAGAGAGACGCCGGGCTCCTCCAAAACACACCGGTGATCATTCGGCATGTATTGCATTACACAGCAAACAAACCTCAGCAGACGGCAGTCGGCATTAAATTTGCATGATTTTTAACCTCTGGGCTTAGTGCTGCCTTCTCATGTCACCCAGATTTCCCAGATCACAGACTGCTGGAGCTGGGGAGGGGGTGGGGGTTGGGTATGGGACTCCTCACAGGCCTTCTTTCCTGCCCCCCCTGAGAATGTTTTCAAGTCCCTAGTATTAAACGCCCTGACCTGCATGTCATCTTGGCACTGGATGGCTGTGGCGTTGCAGTGGTACTTTGGAAACGGAATCATGCCCTTCTGTGCGCAGCCTTTCCTGGGGCCTCTCTGCTGATTCCTGAGAAACGGGCTTCATTAGAGCTCTCCTGATAAATCCATTCCTTTTCATTAACTGCTCATTCAGGGTCAAGGCGATTCCGTGGCCTCCGCTGGATCCGAAGGCGGGAGAGCCCTGGACAAGACACACACTAAGGATAATCAGTTTTTTTTTTTGTCGGCCTTTGGCTTATTTGGAAATTAGTGGGGGTACATTTTTCTCCACAGTCCGCACTCCAAATTATTATCAGTGATGTTTGCCTAATTGGTGATGTTTTGCACTGCTCCAAAAGATGTCATAGGGCCGAATTTTCGATAGCGGTTGATATACATAGCGGTTGTACATGGAGTATGTCTAGGTAAAGGCCTGTTAGGAAATGCGAAAAATGACATATGTAAAGAAATATGGACAAAGAAGACTTTTCCATTGTTGTTTCCAAAGTCAGGTATGATGTCAGGCACAGCTTCTCCGACAAGCTGAATAAAATGAACAGAGAACAGACATTACTGGCCAAATAACAGCGAACCAGTGAAGCCAGCAGGTGGGCTCCCTTACCGCAGCGTCGCGGGAGAGGAAGCCACACGCCTGTGACCTGTCTGTCTTTTCGGATCTCCTTATATTTCTGGCCCCTGTAACACCCGGCTTTCAGGAATGCCTGGGGGGGTGGGGGGGGGGGGTTACCTTCCGGAAAGCCGCTGGTCGTGTAACGTGAGGACATCGCCCGGACGCATTCTTTCTCCCTTCCCAAGCTACTCCTGATGATGCTAATCCCCCTCTGGAAGCGTGTAAACGCTCCAGAACACATAAACGGCAAGCCGGCAGCCCCTGCAGCCACCAGCGAGAGATTGGGGGGGGGGAGGGGGCTGTTTATTCCTTATTTCACACAATACGGCTTAGAGCGGCTCACCAGCTAAGGCCCTCCCTGATATCGGGTTTGTCAGCCCTGGCAGATTGCTTTCTGTGTAGCTCTCATTTGTAACCGTTAGGTACAAAGAAGCTGGCTGTGTATCTACGAGTACATCAGCTGTCGATGCCCCCCCCCTGCGGACTGCGCCAGTGCTTGCGGCAGCCTGTCCCCGCGCCTCCGCAAGGACAAACGAATTCATGAGGAAAAAAAAACATATATTGGATTTGTAAAACAGAAAGGACTTGACATTCCTGCATGGCCTATTAATTTGCGCAGCCAAGGTCGGGAACCGCAGTGCATGAAGGTTGCGGCTGAGCTCGGAGGTGCCAGATGCAGACGGGCGCTGCAGCGGGTCCCGAGTCTGCATGAGCACTTGTCTGCGCATCTCTCGCAGGTCCTACCTAAGCTGCACCCGCTTCAACTGCATATGAGCTTGAACTTAATACCCGAAATATGTCACGTTGAGGTCCCGTCACCATCGATCCCTTGCGGCCGCTGAGCTGCTGCACCGACTCTGCGCTCTCAGGCAAACTCTCCAGCCCTTTAAAGAGGGACTTCTGCTGGGCTGTTAAGTGCATTGATTAAGCGAGTGAGCAATTAATTAACATGCACGCTAGGAAGTGTGGACCTTCCGACATCATCATCTGCTTGTTTTATTAATTCACAGCTTAGGGAAATAAATCCCATTCGCTCGTTTACTGTTTAAATTGTACTGAGACGTGTCTGTAGCTCAGCATTGTCCTGGCCGGTCTTCCTGGTCTTCATCTGATGTGCACAGCTATCCGTCGCCTGGACACACTCACCTGCACGCATGACTTTCGGGGACGCGGACGCTGTCACGCCGGAAGCCGCGAATTAGGCGTGCGGTCCGGTGGGCTAATCAGCCAAATCGGAGCGTCCTCATGAGACGTGTGGATTTTCCAGGAGGGAAAACATATAAGGTTAATTAATACTGGGTCAGGGATTCCTTTACATGCCAACTCTACCGCGGCGAACAGAAAACACTTGGTGAAACAAGCCCACTGAGGGTGCTCCTGACTGGTCAGAGTAAAACCCGACAACTAAACGAGAAATTTGATGATATATGTAAAAACAGAGCTAGACATGAATATACATTTATATTTATTACAGGCATCTTCGGTATACTGATTTCAGGGAGGAGGATGAGTTGAACCAGGAGAGGGGTGAGCTGGCAAGGCTTGGGCGGTATTACGGTAATTCCATAGATTTGCCAACTGGAGGGTTCTGGCAGTAAAATTTGCCAACTGGGGCTAAAGGGTGAGAGTCAAATTTGCCAACCAAGCGGGACAGGAGTGCGGCAGTAACACTAATGTTACCATCTCTGATTGGTGGAACACCAGATTTCTGAGACACTGTGCATCACTCTATGTTGGGGAGCTGCTGTCAGTTTGCGGGAGACTCCCAGAACTCCCGGGAGAGGTTGGATTTCAGGTATAACAATGTTGGCACTGTAGCGTGGGGTAGGTGCAGCAATTTGAATGTACACTCTAGCTCTTAGACATTCTCCTTGTTAGCTTTACTGAAAACCCACCAGAGTAAATATACCCAGAACAACAAGCACTCTGTGGCATCTCGGCTGTAGGCCATCCTCCGCGGCTCCTGTCCGCTGTCACGGTGACAACAAAACCGCCCCGTCTGAATGAAATCCCAGCAAGCCCCACCCCTCATTTACATATCACCCAGGCAAGCCCTCACACGGCAGGAATTTACATTAGTTCACACTGCGAAGGAACTCTTTGCTACAATACAAATGAGAGAAACAAGAATAATGTACGGCAACACAGATAATCTATTACACTTCATTATGCTAAAATCTCATTGATTCATGTGGACAAACGGAATGTATAATGAAAGAAGTCAAATAGTGTTTTAAAATTGTCAATACAGCTGTTGGAAGCAGTCAGTAGTTGATGTCCTGGAAACGGTTTGGTTCAGTGGCTTGATGGCCCCTGGGGGCCGAGGCAGGTGCCCCGATCCATCACCACTGCGACTTGACCAAACTCCCCGCTCTTTTTCTCGCTCAAGCCAAGGCAAAAAGAATCGATCACTGCTAAATTCATCCCAGGCGCTGGCGCGCAAATCCCGCCTGGCAGTCAAGCCTGCTGCGGCCCTCTGATTGGGAAGCACGAGACCCACAAGCTCCAGACCAGTCGAGCAATGCTATCTGATTTATTTTTCAGTCTAAATAAAAAACTCAATCAGTTGGTACGCCTGAAATATAAGAACCGGATGTGTTTCCATAGAGCTCCCCCGGTTCTGTGTCCCTGATCGGATCCATCTACATCTGGGTTTATCCGGCGTACTTCTGCGGAATGGTCACACGTCATCTGCTCATATGTCTTCTCCAGCACGTCTGGATGCAGGACTTCCTGTAGCTCCGACACGCTTCGCCGTCAGAAGAGAGGGGCTTTTAAGGATACCTCCGCCATGCCTTTCAGGGGCAAGCATTAATTAGGCTGCGTTTTCCTCTTCAGTAGGTGGCCCAGGGCTGGGGGGGGGGCAGCTGGAAATGTGAGCCGGACACCCAGACCTACTCAGTAATTATTACACTACGGGGCACTGGCGTCCATCCAAACTCAACTCCCGCTCCGCAGATCGGCAGGATCTCGAGAATTGTTGCGCCTTGAAAAATAGAAAATCTCTGCTCCCAGTCACATTGACTCATGCTAGCCAGCAGCGACACCGCTAATAGAGTCGGTTTGTAGCACACGCTTCTCACACGCATGACACATAGTCTTAGACTGTTAAAGCATCTCCTACATGCTTCTCTGTGAGTGGGATGCACCACAAATCCTGGGGTGGACGGGGGGCGACATCCAGGTGTCATACTGGTTGAAGAGATGTGCTGGATGCTTTTTCCACCCTGGTAGACATGGACATGGTGGGGACAACTGGTAGATAGCAGGGAAATGTGCGTTCTGGGTAAAATATGGATG
The DNA here is from genome assembly GCA_026780765.1 of Petrocephalus schoutedeni. NCBI lineage: Eukaryota > Metazoa > Chordata > Actinopteri > Osteoglossiformes > Mormyridae > Petrocephalus > Petrocephalus schoutedeni. The sequence continues at coordinate 10,994,163 of JAODKL010000135.1, forward strand.
GAGAGATTTCTGAATATCAAAATCTTTCCCTTGGGTTCATGCCAAGCAGTGTAGTTATGTTTGAGCCTCAGTTTGGCTTTCAAATGATTCTTCTTCCTGGTATCCTGCAGATATTGTCAGAGAAGTAAGAAAAATAAATACACCGCATCTTCTTGACTCTTTCCATCTTTAGACACTTCTGAAAGTGAAGCACTAACATTCTTACACTGTTCCAGCATTGGAATGCCACACTCCCAACTACCACAGCTGGCTTAATGCCTATTGGTTGATACAGATTTCCAGGGTTTCCTGGGATACCTGGCGTTTGGCTCAGTTTGATAGAGAGCACTGGAGAGCGTGTAATTCTTCAGCATCCCGGTGACAGGTTGTGCAATGGGCTCCCACCATATCCCAAGTTGGACTGCGTGGTCCCTGCCCCGGACATTTGCTTGCAGGACACGTTTGAGCGCAGAGCATTCTGGACAAGCACCTTGTGGGTTGTTGCGGCCTGGGAGCTGAAAAGTGCCAAGTTGTTGCGGCTCCATGAGATGATCGACTTATCAAACTGCTCCCGGCCATGCGGGAAATAAATATTGGCTGTTTTTCTCACACAGAGCGAGTGTCTGAAAACATAATCAGAATGTGTCGCCCTCTGATGTTGCTCTATTGCGAAGGGTGCCCACTGCTTGGCTGAGAGGTGCCCGAGGTTTGTGCAAGCTGCATGGTCTGATCTAGCCTGGTAAGCAATGTAAACGATGTGAATGCTCACCGTAGAGGCCCCACCCACCTCCCCCAGCAGGGACCAACGTCACAGGCGGAATTCCTAGTGGGCATCACGACCATCAAAGCCCACATTACCCACAGCCCCAGCCTAACGACAGGTGAGTGGCATGGCTTTGGGGGTGGGCAGAGAGAGCAGACAACCAACCCAAAACACCTCAGACCACCAACATTACGGGACTGCAGAATACACAAAAACTGAAATTAACTACTGATTTTATGATCGCTGTCATTAAATATGTATTATACCTCATATTCAGGCTTTAGCCAAGATTATGTTCCTTTTGTTACTTTGGCAAACTTGTCAGATTTATAGGGGCAAGTCAGACTTGAAGTTCAGACTCCTTCGCCTCAAACATGCAGCTGAGCAGAATACACCTTTCATTTGACAGAGCTGGTGGAGGTGTGTTGTAGAGAAAAAGGTGCCATTAACACATTGAGTCTAGGATTGCACGAGAACTAGCTGGGGAATTCCGTCTTACAAGCTTTCCATTTCATCACAACATCCTCCCTCGTGCTACAAGGTCCCGCTGATCCTGAAATGGTTTACAGTACAGAGGCAACTGTTCCCTGGGCACCCTCGGTCAACAGCAGCTTCCTGGCTACGGGAGGGAGCCTGGACATCACCAGCAGGATGGACGTCTCCAGCATCATCTACAGGATCGCTTGGCCATCACATTCAGGGGTGTGGCTCCCTCGGTGAGGACTGACCAGCTTACGACCCCTCCCCCTACACAGGTGCCCATATTCACCTTCCGGCTATTTCCCATAATTCATTCTCTGTCAACCTATTTCACAGGAGTTTCACACAAGTTGTACTTAATTTTACAGCTTCCCGCGCACAATAATTGCAGGTTTTAATCAACAGCAGAGCTCTAACTACACTTTGGTTTAAAACATTTTGGGAAGCTTAGTGAAGCAATTTCCCTGTGCCGCTAGGAAATCCTTATCACGCCTGCATATAAAGCTGCTCCTTGTGTATACATTAATTAAAAGAGATGCATTTTATAACCCCAAATTATTGTTATTGCCAATAGTAATAATTACTAATAAATATTCATTACCAGACAAAATGGTTTCTTAATTTAAATTTGAACGCGAGCTCTTCGCCTTTTACTCCATTCAGTACACTATGAGCCACTGTTTTATCTTTTTTGATAATAATGGTGGGGAAGAATAGTGTGTTTTTAATGAGTTTGCCCGTAAGATTACTGAGACTCGTCTTCGGAGCTGCCTACAACTGCTTTTTGAGCTTGAGTTTATATTACCTGACCACACTTAACGGCTCAGTGTCATTTAGGTGTCATTTATGGCGCTTTTCCACTGCATAGTACGGTACGGTACGGTTCAGTTCAGCTCACTTTTGGCGCTTTTCCACTGCATAGTACGGTACGGTACGGTTCAGTTCAGCTCACCTTGGTTTGGCTCAGTTCGGCTCGGT
>JAODKL010000135.1:10996462-11044981 GCA_026780765.1 Petrocephalus schoutedeni
ACCAGGTACTGTTCCCAGTGGAAAACCCCGCGAAAGTGAGCTGAACTGAACCGTACCGTACCGTACTATGCAGTGGAAAAGCGCCATTAGACACCTGCCATGCCAGTTTACAGGGTAGCGAACATCAGGCACTGGCTATGTAATAATATGGGTTAATTGCACTGACAATGACAAGGAACGGCTTGCAATTTGAGCACCTGCAGCGCTCTGGACACAACTTTTCCCGGTACCTGCCATAAACTCGGTTCCTGTTCTGCACTTTCGAGAGGGGCCTGCCGTTGGACCGCACAGCAAAGTTTGTAGGACATACAGTAACGGCAGAAGTTCTGGTTAAACCAGTGCAACCAATCCATCAATGGTCAGCTGCACAGTTGAGTTTAACCACATCCTACCTGTGTAACCGTATCTCTATGCTGCATTGCCAACATCACCTTCTGTCTGGGTTGTGATGTCATCTTTCAGGCTTCGGGAAGGTTCCCGTATTAGTTATTAATTCTCGTGTCACCTTTCTGGGCTTGAATGGGATTCTGCCACTGAAGCAGACACATCAGCGCATAGCTTGCATCCACAGATTCCCATGAGGTAGATACAGAGCAACAGAAGGCAATTCCAGGTGTTCCAGAAGACTTCCCTGTCTTCTGACGCAAAGAAAAGTCCTTTCTAGAAGAGAGAGCTGAGTCAAGGGCTATCAGATCAACACAAACTAGATAAAGGCAACTGAATTTTACTGGAAACTGGTGGTGGAGGTGCCTTGGTGGTTCCTTACTGGAAACTGGTGGTGGAGGTGCCTTGGTGGATCCTTACTGGCAACTGGTGGTGGAGGTGCCTTGGTGGTTCCTTACTGGAAACTGGTGGTGGTGGTGCCTTGGTGGTTCATTACTGGAAACTGGTGGTGGAGGTGCCTTGGTGGTTCCTTACTGGAAACTGGTGGTGGAGGTTCCTTGGTGGTTCCTTACTGGAAACTGGTGGTGGAGGTTCCTTGGTGATTCCTTACTGGAAACTGGTGGTGGAGTTCAGATCAGACAGCAAATGGAGATGGATGCCTTTTGTAATGCTATGCTTCTTCATACAATATTTATTAGCATCCTGAAAAAATCTAGCAGAAATATTACAAAGAGCCAGGAGCAGAAAGCACATGGTGCTAAACATGAACCTGACATGCATTTGGACAATTACTCTTAAAATAAATGACTTAATCACTGCCATTGTCATGCTGAGGATAACGGGAACCTTGTAACACAGATTAGCAATCTCTTCCCCAGGAAAACCTGACTGTGGGACCAGATAATGTGTGTGTGTGTGTGTGTGGGGGGGGGGGGGTTATCAAAATCAGTCAATCAATTAATCAATCAAGCTAAATGGTCACTACAAACATGCAATGATGTAGTATGCAGCTAGATTGACATTATTATGTATGAAACTGCCAATCAGATTCCAAATCGTACTTCATTGCAGAGGCAGAGGTTAAAATCCCCGGTCACTGCTTCATTGGGTTAACAGAAAGTTACACACACATGCCTGGATTAAGCACATATCTGTCACGGTGTGTGTGCGTGTGTGTCCTCAGTGGTCATCTGAGTGTGGCCCAGCCCAGCACAGTAGCTGCCAGGGTCATTGGAGCTGCCTGACCTCTCCCTAAATCATTAACGCAAAGTTGCACACACTCTGCAACCACCCCGCCCCCCCCCCCCCCCCCACTTAATCGCTAACATGCTATCGATGGCAAGCTGCAGAACAACCTGACCCAACCATAACCCGCAGTAAATTACAGACACAGGACCACAAGCATACTGAGAAAGCCAAGCACTTCTGATCAATGAGACTTTTATTTACACATTCTAGCCTGATACTAATGTAATTTGTTTGCTCAGCTGAGATTCGGCTCAAGGGTATTTTATAAATGGAAGCTAATTCAGTTTTCATCGCTTTGTATTGCTTACCGAAAAGATTTTCCTTTATAGTGCCCACACGTAGGCTCGGCGTGGCCCTGCACAAACATCCACCGAGCATCAGGTGTTTGCGCGTGACTCAAATACAGAGGTTGTTATTTTTCCGCAAATTTCTCTGTAGTTCATACCAACGCGAGTGAATGTGGTAACAAAGATGCCAGTCCTTCAGGATTTAATCATACCATGCTGTCCAGGTGACAAACTGAACCACGATCCAATAGTTACAATCAGTATCATGATCCAATTGGTTCAGACAGTACCACAGCCAAAGAGAGTGGGGCATCATGATTGGCCGACATCAGCACCGTTACGAACCAATCAGCTGAAGATCCCAGAGACAGTGTTTGGTTGATAGCTCAGCTACATTGGGTCACCTATCCTGCCTCTTTGTGTAAGGCCGTTTATCTCACCAAGTATCATTAAGACAACGAAATTGGAAAGGATATCAGTCTGGCTGTGGGGCGGTGGATGCGGAGAATGCAGCAGAATCACATCCACTCATCCAGGATGAGGCTCGGCCTTGGAATCACACCTGCGACAAAATAACTTTATAAATCTGCACAGCAGAGGATTGGGAGTGGGAGGGTGGGGGTCGATGGCCAAGAAGCTCCTTGTCGGGTCAGTATTAGAAATGGTTTTCCAGTTGCCCTTGTGGATCTGGAAGCTGTTCTGGAGGAGGGCAGCTTGTGTGGGGCTGATAGAATTGCTAAGTAGCTTCATTTTCCTCTAAGCCGCAGAAAAATAAATCCGACCTCCTGTCCGGACAATAGTCAGCAAATAATGGTTCTGGCAGATAACAAATCCAGTGATGTCCCAGTAACGGGCGACGCCTTCCTTCTGCCACATCCCAGCCAGCTCCTCAGACCCATTATGGTACAGAGATAAGCTCTGTTTGACCACTCTCATTTCTTGTGTTGCAGTTCTTTTTTATTACGGATATGATTCATTCAATGTTCAAAGTTCATGGGCAAACTTCACTGAGGGAATGTAAAACAGCTGATCTTTTGGGGGTAGTCAGAGGTGACACTCAAAACCTGGTCTTGGACATTAAAACTGGTGATATTTTGACAGTTACACTGGGGTCATTAACCTAGCCTCACACACTCTAACCCAGCCCTCAGGGCCGTGTTCCTTCCCCCGCCTCCATCTGCGGTTTTAAAGTGCCACCTCAACACTCTAATTTTTTGTCATCGCGACACTGGCTCCCTTTAAGCGGGACACATCACCATGGTAACTCATGCTACATGGCTAACGGGCTCTGCTGCAGGTTTAGGTGTCAGGACTGCAGATTCGAAACAGTGCTTTGAGCAATCAAAGAGAAATAGATACATTGCCCGGTATAGCAAATGGACTTTCCCAAACTCTCAAAATGGTTTGTACATGGCAATCCCATGACTGTGGTAAAATTATCTGTATATTCGATATTCAGTCACTCAGCTGTAATATCTTTCAACAAGCAAGCCAGGCAGTCTTTAATCACAGACCTTTGGTATCCAAGGGCAGAGATGTACACTGATCATTGCTTTTTGAGCCCTTTTGCTATGTGTGCTAAAATGTGTTAATCCCTAAGAAAAGAGGCAATCTTTGCTTTAAAGAGATATTGGTTCAGCAATTTGAGTTTATAGTGACCTTTTCACACCCATTGGTTATCATATATTATTTTCTGGGGGAATATTAATCAATATTTGAATGCTCGCATGTACACTTCACATTCAGTAGCTGAATGGTCACAGTGCAATTATTAATGCAGATGTATAAAAATACATATTCTGGAAAGCAAGTAGTGAGCATTGCCCCCGTAATCCACTGCTTAAACCAGACTTCGCTGAACATTGCATAAAATTTTATAGGTATTAGTTGATATACAAAGTCAATATACATTATCAAAAAAGATTTATCACATCATATTAAGATGGGAAAACCCATCTATCCATTTTCTTTAACCGCTTGTCCCATTCAGGGTCATAGGGGGTCCGGAACCCCCAGGATGGGGGCCCCCAACCCATGACATGTCATCAGGTGCTCCGCTTAGCATGTGGGGGCAGACCAGCGTACCCAGAGGACACCCCATGAAGACACAGGGAGAACACGCAAGCTCCACACACATGGAGCCAAGGCAGAGACTCACACGCTGCTCCCAGAGGTGAGAGGCACCGGTGCTGATGTATGTTGTTATTGCATGTAATATTGTATTACATCATATTGCTTTGGGGTGTATAATATCACTGTATTATATAATTGTGCTTTGCTGTCTGCTGTGGTCTTTTATGCAATTTTTGAAGAGTATTATAATATATTCTACCGAAAACAGATTCCAGTTGTTCATGTGGCAAGTAAGAAACACCTGAGATGAAAGTCTAAAATTAAGAAGCCCAGTGCCTTTGGGTGCCTTTGTGCAGGAGGGACAGCATGGTGATCACATTATAGAGGCCTTGCTAAGGAGTCTTGGTCTTCCTGTACAATCGAGTTCCTGGGATCGAATACAGCTCTGTGAAAAAGCCACCTCCAGCCGCACGCTGCATCTTTTAGCAGCAGAGCGCACAGTGACATTTTATATTTAAACTGGAAACTTTTATGGACATTCGAAGGGGGTCAGAGAGGGAAAATTCCAAATGTTATAAAATTATACAGTACCATGAGCATCTACTGAGGGAAATCAACTGGGAGCTGGTGGACTGAAGTGCCCAACGCTGGGGATTTCCAATGGAACACAGCTTTATTTTTTTGTTTCCCATTTTTGGGGGATTGTGAAGGGAGAAAAAAACGATGATGGCCAGACAATGGGCACATAGCTGCTGGCCTGATTTATTGTTGGAGTGACAGGAAAGCACAGAGAGACAAGAAGACACAGACAAAACACGTGGACTCTGAGCAGAGTTGCCATCAAAACAGAAATAGTACGCTGATACCGAGGGGCAGCAGTATGAGGAAACGTGGAACAGATCGATTACCGTCACTCGACACTCGCTGTGGAGACTGACCCACCCAACATACACATGCGGAGTTTGGTCATTTTCATTACAGACTGTGATTTGCATTTAAATGTCTCTGGCCCTGAAAGACACCTGACTAATTCCATTTAAATAAGCACTGTTATAATAACAACAACATGAATCCTTGGTGCAACCATATTTGGTAAAAAAATTAAATCCTTGACTTTGAATGAATATAGCTGTACAGTATGTAAGTAAAGGTTAAAGGAGCTTTCTAGGATTTCCGTGTTTTTTCTTCTCATATGTGTTATTATAACATTATAATTTATACTATTTTGCAGCATAGTTTATTTTAATAGGATGACAATGACATGGACTGCATATTATAAATTAATTTGTCAAGGCCCTCTAACGTCCTTGTATTTTTCAGGGTGTTAAACGGTAATTGTTGCCTTCATAATGAAAACGAGATTAGATTTCATGAGTGAACATGACTAAGTCTAAAGCAGCTAAGGACTCCAGGGCATACAAAGAAAATTAAGATTTGTTATATTGATATTTAAATCTTAATATTGATAGTTAAAATCTTCCTTTGTCTTTCTTCCAGCTTTCTGCATTAAGCATCATGGTTACAGTTTTCTAAAAACTGGTCTAATACCATGCAGCCACACCATCAAAGTTAGACACATTACATTAATAATACAGATGCATTCATTCCTTTATTTTTCTTGATTATTATTATTGACGCCATGATGTTTCCTTACTGGGTTTTTTTTAATTAACTGGATTATTCAGCCATGATTGTTTACTACTTCGTTTATCTACATTTATTAGACTGTTTAATAAATATGCATTATGCAATATAATTAATTTTACTGTCTGATTTGTGCAAACTAATAAGCTGGATTTCTTTTTGTTTTCTAATGCAAACTATGTTGGTTTATCAACAGGCAATAATGCAATTACTGATATCCGTCCATCAATTCTCTAACCGCTTATCCCAGTCAGGGTAGTGGGGAAGGGGGGGGGGGGCTCCTGCAGCCCAGGCCACAAGGCTGGGGTAAGCCCCAGACAGGATGCCAGTCCATCCTGGGGCACAGAATTTCGAGATGCTGACTGGGCTAATGACAAGCCTTTGGCTAGCGGGAGGAAACGCAGGTCAGATGGGGAAGCATGAAAGCTGAATGTGGATCCATCACACCCCAAGAACTCACATGCCAGTACTAAATAACTTTTAAATTTCATCATGATGAAAGTAAGATGTGTGCCCGGAATTAATCAGCTCCGGGAACATGGTAAATCAAGTACTGAAATGCTTCTCTCCGCCTCTCAGAATGGAAAATCGCAAAAGCGACCGTTTCAATTTGAGAATGCCATTGTCAGCTATGTCAGCCTGCCCCAGAACACCCCGCCTTGAGTAAATCTACGATGATCCACCAGCTTGGGATCTTTGGTAGCAGAAAGTATTAGCAAGTGAGGCGAGGCATATGTGAGGTGGACCTGCCTTTGGATCTGCTGCAGTCACATTCCAGAAGATCTCCAGCAAGTGATTTGAAGTGCTTAAAGGTTTGTCATTACACTTGCAGTTACGCTACTGATCACAAGGCAGGAACCTCTAATGGAAATACGAATCTGCTCCCCATCCCCAGGTATCTCTGGGAGCAAAGCCCTGCTTCCTGGGCAGACCTTTCTAAGGCTACCAAATCTTTATCAGGTTTAAGTTTTGTCCGTTTATACTGACGCAATTCGTGGTCAGAAGGCTGATTTCTCCAAACTCATCGGGGGTCTGCAAGCCGGGGTTTCCCACTTCCGATCCTGGTGGGCCAGTTTGCAAATTTCCCTGCTCAGTCACAGCAACACTGTCAGAAACAAAGAATACAGCCCAGTTTTGTACCCCAAGGTTCAAATAATATTAATGTACCCGCAATGGTACGAAAGTGTTCAAATATGCTGATACAGTGCTTAGCTGCCCACCACCCATACTGAAAAATCCTTATGGTTCTTATGTGTGTCCTGCTTTGCAGACATAATTATGGCCCCTTTCATATATAATTCATATATGATCTTATATTTTCATGTAAGACTTTTTCACATGGGCCCCTCAGGGATGAGAACCTAAGTGCAGCGGGTGATACCTCAGCACCACACTAGATCAAATGAAGTGGAACAGTGTGAAGTTTTTTCCAGGGGCTGGAGTGTCAATCCCACCACCAAGCCCTAAATTTTCCCTGAAGTTGGAGGACCTGCTTACAGGACTAGATGTAGGTTAACGTCAACCCAGGACAAAGTTATTGCAGGCTAAGTGCCTTGCTCAGGGGCCCAACAGAGTAAAGTCTACCCGTTTGAGTTCTTAAATAAAATCCTGCATACCTGTTTGCTTGTTTGTTTGTTCTGCGAGGAAGACAAATTAAATGGGTACTTTATTTATTGATGCCTGTAACAAGATTATGATATTGAGAGATACTGTAATTTCCAAAAACAGTAACAGAAGCAGACAAGCCAGTGAGCGTCCTGCATAAATGCATTGTCCAGGCAGCATCAGCATAAAATTGTGCAGGTTTAAAATCTCAGCTGAGCATATTGTTGACTCCTGCCCCCCCCATCCTAGAAACAAAGCCTCTGAAATGGACCCAGAAATGGACTATGAGGAACATTTTTGTATCATTGGAAGTACATTAATGTTATTGGTAGCTTGAGGATGTTCCTCCGAGTCCATTTCTGTACCTTAAACTAAAAGGTACGTTTACCTATATTTAGGGTACAATTGGCAGACCCTTGAGGTCTCAGTGACACGCAAAGGTACAAATTGGCACTCTTTTTTTCTGACAGAGTATGTACGACGCGTTGAATGGGAATGGCCAGGAGACATGTAAACAAAGTGTTGCATGCTGGGAGGCAGATGAACATGCTGTGCGGTTGGAGGAATGCTCAGCCGCCCGCACCACGCCCGCATGGGGCGCCGTGTCGCCACGGTTATGAAACACCCTCGCTGCGGCCAGTCGAGAGTGGCGCCCGCCTGCAGATGGGCTTTCATAATAAAAATTACTCAAACAAAATATGTCAAATTGATGCGCAGTGAAAACAAGCCATGTTGTGTTTTTTTTTCAACACCGCATGAAAATATTTTTATTGCAGTTTTGATGTCGATCAATCGGTCAATGAAAACGCCCAAAAAACCTTGAAGGGAGTAACCCAGAGAAATTAGCACTTACACAACATTCAGACCTAAAAGCACAGTGTATAGGAGAGAATATTTAAAAAGCTCTATATCGTGCATGACCCTGGTCCTGCCATCGGAGGGATGATTTCTGCATTGTTTAGATCGGCTACATGGCTTCACATCCCAATGCGACCAAGGATAAGGCACCCACAAGGATTTAAGGAGACCCATGTCACCTGCTGGCACCTCCTAAACACCACCTAGTGTGAGAGACGATGATTGCAGCTGCAAAAGAGTTTCCTCCTGGCAGCGGCGGGCATTGCTTCCCGCCAGAGCAAAATCAGCTGCCAGGCGGTGAGGAAGGGGATGGTCAGAAGGTCTGCTGTGATCCAGAAGGATGGGGGGGAGCATGGCTGTGGGTCCCTCCAGCAGTGGTTTTAATGTCAGCCCCCTGCAACCCAGATCAGGATAAGTGGGTACAAGACGGAAGGATATATTTAGCTAGAAGCTGTTTTTTTTTCAACCCAAATGAGGTTGTGCAACATTAACAGGCTTTTAGCAAATGTTCAGCAAGGCAAGAAAAGATGCAAGATATTGAAATGCTTCAGCGGCTTCCCGCGAAGGCATCATTACTCTCATAACTTCTGTTGGTGCCGCGGTGATTCTGTGCTGGCATGCTCTGCATATAAATGCAGAACCTTCAGTATACATTATCCTGGAAATGGCATTACATAATAAAGCGCAAAGATTTCCTGTGATGTAACCATGTTTCTCAACGCAGAAAACTGGTGGAAAGTATGAAACATGCTATTCGATCAAGTTATGCTGTGGATTCCCAATATATGGGGCCTTCAACTCTATCATAAAAACAGGTTTTTATGTCTGAGAAAGCCAGATCTTTTCTAACCCTAACCCTAATCTGGGGATTTAGGCTGGGACAACAGGGTATTGGAAAGTATGAACTATGGTATTCAATCAAGCTAAACTGTGGTTTCCCATTATACGAGCACCTTGAACTGTCAATAAACCTGGTTTTGATGTCGGGGAAAGCCATATCTTTTCTAGCCCATACCCTAATTTGGTGACTTAGGCTGGTGTTACGGTTGCGGTGCGATTTACGACCCATGATGCAGGCGGTTGAGGTAACAGGGATTTATTTCCGAAGAAACACAGGATTTCGGAACACAGGAACAACACGAAGATCCGTAAACCGATGTATGGTGATAGATATCACTAATACATACAATGACCGACACTGGGGAGAAAACATGGGCAGGCTAAATACACGGGAGAACACGGGGCAGCTGGGAACAATCAGGAATACGATTGGGAAACATACGCACGAGGGGAACAAGGGGCGTGGCACAACAGAAAGACACGGACAGATCGTGACAGCTGGCACAACAGGGTGTTAGAAAGAATGTAATATGTGATTTAGTCAAGTTATGCGCATCTGCCTGCACTGTAAAAAAATGGATAATATGCTGGTGATTTTCTGCCAGGACATTATCCATTTTTTACGTTTTTTTTATTTATTAAATTTAGCAGGTGTATGCACTCCCACAATGCAACTCGAAATTCAAATTAAAGGGTAAAACACCTGTGAAAAATTTGTGCGGAAAATTCCTTCATATTAACACAGTACATTGGACCCTATTTTTATTAACTTTTCTTACAGTGTGTATTTCCCCTGAATGCTTTTTACATAGATCACCAGTGTTTGCCTGAGTGTGTGGCCTTATACTTTTTGTGTGTTAATGGCTAAAGTCACTTTTGCCAATCTGGTAACTTTGGGAGATTAGGGGTTACTCTGCTGAGATTTACTGTAAATGTTTTCTGGGTTCTTCAAGTTGATGAGAGCATAGTTCATCTCTATCATAGGGACTCCGAAAACAGTTAATGTCCAACATTAGTTGAACTAGGGCCTGTACCATGAAACCGGTTTAACAAAGTCAGGGTTAGATCATAGGATTCATCTTAACAAAACCAAACAAATGCAATTCAAGGTAAATGATATTATGACCCTGACTATCTACATCTAACCAGATTTTCTTACCTAAAAGATTATTTTCCAAGTGTGTGTACATAAAAGCATGCCGCATGCAACGATCAGCCAATCATGTAAGCAACAGGGTTACATATTTCACTGGCAGAAAAGAATGATTGTGGTAAAATTTGAAGAATTCTAAAGTACAATAATGATTAAGAACAACACTGCAGTTACTGGCAAAGCTAGAGAGGCGTGCTGCAGCAGATTTCTGACAGTAAAAATGCATACGAACAGTTTGTCCTTAGGAAAATATGAATACTCTTAATTTCCAAACACGTGCTTTGTGGCTTCGTAATTATTCTTAATTATTTAATTGATATTCATCCACTTCTAAGGATTCAGTATTAAATGAACTTGTCACCCTTCAAAACTCATTTAGTTTTCCTTTACCCAACACACACACACACACATATACTGTGTGAATATGTGGCTGGGAGAGACGGCGAAGGTCTTGACATATTTTAGGAGAGTGACATCCGTGTTTGTTTATTATTACACCATTCAAAGTTTGAATGGATGAATGGACTAAGAACTAAATGAGACAGCAAAATGCAGTTTAAGCAGTGGCCTTAATGCACAACACAAAATTTTCAGATTATGTGTTTCTGATACACCTTTATTAATAATTGCACTCTGTCCATTCACCACCAGCAATTGTAAGTGAGCAACAGCTATTGAAACTGAAGTACACATATTAATATTAAAATATAAATTTATGTTTATCTGTAAAGTAATCTGGAAAACCAATGGGTGTGCAACAGTTGCTATCAATTCAAAATGCAGAACCAATATGTAGTTACAGCAGAGGTGGCCTCTTTTTGTAGGCATTAACAAGATTTAGCACACATAAGAAAAGGGCTCGAAATGCAAAAAAATCAACTGCAAGGCTGGCTTTTTGGATTTTTGAGTTACCGTGGTGTTAAGAAGTAAACCAGCATCGTGATATCAAAAGCCTGACTCAGTCTGCATAGTCTCAAAGTTATCTGGCTAAAGTTATCTGGCTTCATGTTGCAGAGCCCTGGATAACTAGATAATTTATCCATAACAAAGGACAAGAGACGATATTTGGTCCTTAGGGCAGCAGAATAAGGGTACAAATGTATAACCTGGTTCCAGGATCTGGCTGTGGTATCTTAAAACAAATTGACCACCAGTTATATAAATGCACAAAAAGAGTAGTCTGCTTTACATGGAAATATTAGCTAGGTGGTGCATGATGATGATGACAGAGGCTAATGGGGCAAATTTGAAAAGACTGGCCATTAAACACATTCTTGTGGATCTCAGTGTGTCTGTGCTTGTGTGTGTGTCTGGGTTTGCATAAATCATATTTGAGGACCAAAATGTCCCCAAAGTGTGGGGACCTCAAATTTCCCTACTTTTGGAGACATCTTTTCAGGTCCCCATTTGGATAACCTCAATTTTATAAAAATCTGTGAATGCGATCAAAAAATTAAAAATGACAAAAGTCTTTGGTATTTGGGACAGTTATCCTTAGTTATGCTGTGTGTGTGTGTGTGTGTGTTTGGGTGTCAGTCTCTGGCAGCCATAGGAACATAATAAACATCTTTGGCCCACAATGTGCCACAGGCTGGATTTAAAATTGAGGGCAATCGTATGAGTCCATTACTTTTCATTGTTTCTCATAGCATTTGGCTGTTTAATGGACAGTAGAAGCAGCACAGCTGCACACAAGCACACACTAACAAGCATTTGCAAGCATGCACGCCAACACAGACACACAGGCCAATACCACTGGCTGTTCCAAGCGGTCTCACATTCTCCTTACAGTAATGTACTGTATGTTGACTGTGCTGTAGCATATAATATTGCAGCAGCCTGTATCTGTCCATGGTGCTGAAGAGACTCACCTCATCTTATGTTTTACTAACACCCTGTGTTTTCCACATTTAGAATATTGTTTTGCGTTCATTTGGTCAGCTTGAATGTATGTGTTAAAGTCCCAATTTAGCAAACAGGGACGTGCAGCCACCGGGAAGTGGGTCGGTTCTGGGCCGCGCCAGCGTACCTGCCAGCTGGGGTCCCGCAAAGCTGCTGCCCCCTGTCCAGGCGCTGACATCATGGCTGCCACGCGGACCGCCAGCCACCGGCAGGCCGCCTGAGGGGCGAGAGGTGGGCCCAGAGCCAGGGCCTCTACGCTCCAGTAGGGATCATCATTAAAAACAGATGGACAGCAATTACCACCTGAGTGGCTGCACATTTGTGTAAACTAATGTGCTGTAAAAAAAAAAAAAAAAAAAATCAGAGGCCGATATCAACAGATGAGAATGCCGTAAGTTTCCTGTGCCTGTCTGTCAAAGCCTATCCTGCCTCATAAACAAAGGGATGTGTCAGGCGTAATAACATACAGACCATAATAAACACAATCTGTGGATCCGGGGGTTAAGCATTCTTCCACTGTGATGTGTTGTTATGAATCACATCTATAAAACTTTATGATACATCATTCTAACAAGCAGCTCACTAAATGCTTGACTGAAGATATCTGATATCTATTTTCCACAGGGAATCAAAAAAAAAAACTGAAGTGGGTTTCAAAAACCACCGGAGGGGCTGGGCGAGGACCGAGTGATGATCCCCAAATGCCACTGTGCGCTTTGTCTCGCGACGCTTTCGGCGTCTGGAGAAACGCCGCAGGAATGCGCTGCTCGGACATTTCTCACCGCCACTCCTCCCCTGCTCCTCCGCGGAAGCAGAATGAGAGGAAACAGATTTTTCACATTATTGCAAGTCTGAGGAACAATGTTCTGTCTGAGCGGCTCCATTTTAAGCCCCATTTGGTAAAGCGTTGACATCACGTGAGTCTTCCGCACAAGAATTCACCTTCTGTCACCCCCCCTGCTGTAGGCTTGCAGACTCTGCAGACATCTGAACAAAAACCGGAGAGGACAGAACGGGAGTCACTGACTAGGCTGCCCGATCTGCTCCAACAGCGGGTCCCCTTATCCTCAGCTGACAGAGAGAAGAGGGGGAAATTGGAAAAGGAGGTGACAGAAAGGGGACAGAAGATGGCTCTGTCCCGAGCAGAGAGCTTAATCTTTTGGCAGCAGTTTCCCGACACAAAAAAAAACCACAGAAGTACCAAAGAGACTGGATGCAAGCCAAAGTGCTATCAGTACAGTGAATGGTAAAACAAGGGACTTTTAGGAGAAATTGATCTGAAATGCTGAATCGATTCCAACTGCTTATACATTTTTTGAAATTATTATTCAATATGATGCACAAAGACGGTAAACGCACTCTTACCCTTTTTGGCCATTTGACTTTTAAAAGCATTCCCGATTAATCCAGTGACATTGGAGGGCTGTGTAACCCAACCTTCATTAATATGTTATTTTTTTCTCTGCACTCTTTCCTTGCTTCGCTGATTCATTAATCCCCATTTCAACAGCTGAATAGCTCAAAAGCGGAACCCCTTGCTAAACACCCTGTTTCAGGGTATGACAGCAGAGCTCCTTGTCGGGGTAACAGTGAGAAAACCTTCAGCTCGCATGAACCCCCCACCCCCATGCAGTTATGAGCAGCAGAAGGGTGCGTGTCAGTGCCAGGAACAGTCCCAGTGGGATCATGATGGAGGTCAAACTAAGCCTGTGATGGTTGGAGCTTTAATTTAAGCAGCGAGGAAACCAATTGCTCTGAGCGTCGACTCTATCCGGGCCTCACTGCCTTCCAAACATGCCACCCGCTTTACATGTCGGTCCGTTCCCGTTCTCATGTTCCCTGCACCAACATCCGAATCTTTTGTGACCAGTAAAATCAGCAGTATACATCTGCATGTATAGCAGGTGTTTATTGGCAATTAGAGTCCAAAATTTAATTAGTGATTAGAGTGCCATGTTCTTTGAAAATGAGAGTCCCGTGTTCATTAGTCAAGAGAGTCCCGTGTTTATTACCGGAGCAGTTTTTCTTTTGTTGCTGTGGACAGGGTGAGATGTTGAGGATCAGGAAGAGAGTAGATAGTGGGTCTTTTCTACAATGGAATCCTAAATGACTTCCCACCCAGATTATCTAAACCAAGCATACCCTTTTCAGTTTGTCCAAGTGTATGTCTTTTGGCTACTGGCGGAAATATGCACTAGGAGAGGACATGCGAAGCGTGTGCACCTGCAGGGGCAGGATTTAAACCCTCAACAGATGTGTGAGGCAACAGCGCTACCTGCATCTATCTTCAAACCGCTTATCCTGGTCGCAGGGGGGGGCTGGAGCCTGTCTCAGGCTAAAGGGCACAGGGCTGGGATACACCAAGGACAGGATGCCAGTCCAACAGGGGGCGATCTTGAGACACCGATTAGCTTAACTGTGCAACACGGGGAGAGCATGCAAACTCCACACACACAGACTGAAGGCAGGTTTCAGACTAAGCACCCAGGTGCTGTGAGCCACCATGCCAGTGGAACTTTAGTACAATTAAGGAAAAGACAGAAAAACAAACAAGTCTTTATTACAGTCACCTTAGCAATGAGCCCCAAGTTTTTGGACGTACTTTTTGGACGAATTTTAATAAATACATTTCCACCGTGTTTACTAACATCCGTCCCATGTTGCATCAGGAGTCGGTATCTCCCTGTTACACCTGTCTGCATAGCAATCATGAAATTGAGCAAAGCTGCTCAGAGCCAGAGGTGGCTGGCTTGGAATGCTGTTTCAGCTGAGCACTGGGCATCTCTGACCACTCAGTTGACATCGACGTTCTGAGAGTGTAAGGCTCAGAGCTCGGTTTGGTTTGGAATCCGGTTTCTGGACTTGTGGGGCTGGGTTCATTTTGTTTGCGTTTTATTTTCGGATGTCGGCCAGGGTTGCCGCCAGTGTCCCCGGCTTCGGGCTGGCCGATGTCTCGTCTAGAGTGTCGCGGCCCTTTTGGACCTCTGTCTTGTTTTGTGTGTTTGGTCTCAGTTACTCTGAGTCGCTTCTGCCAGGCAAGCCGGCATTTTGCTATCAGGTTTGTTTTGGTTATTTTTGACGATGGGTTTCAGCCCCGGTTCCTGGTTCCTGTTCCTGGTTTTGTTCGGTTCTTGAGTCTGCCTTGGGCCCACATATTCCTGGAGGTGCCCAACCAATCAGCTGCCCCAAATGCCATTGTTTACCTGTTTCCTGGGGTGTGTTAACCAACACAGGGGGAGCATCAGACAGAAGACCTGGCATTATGAATGGGCACTCTATTTTCAATTCTGGTTCTGAAAGGCAATAAACATGTTTTACCTAAGCTCTCTGAGTCCATGTTGTGACACATCCTTTGCAATAAGAGTGGCCAGAATTGAAAATAAACATTAACACAGGAAAAGCGCAGAGAACACTTAGGGCTGTAAAAATATTCTGTGGTTATTTTAGTGCACATAATTCATAATTTTAGTGCACATAATGACCCATGAGTTAAAAGGGAGAATTAAAAATGAAAAGGAAGCAATTTTCCAACCTCGCCGGTTAGTCGAGCTACACAGGCTGGTCGCCTCGGCTTGTGGGGGAAACAGTGAAGAGCTCACAGCTCATCATGAAACTGCAAAAAAAAGAACCTTTATAAAACTGCTGTCTCGGAACGGAAGACCTAGTAATGAATTGTGTGGAGATGTGAAGCAAACTCTGTTCATACTAATTAATTGGCCATAATTTATTATCTCTGCTTTCTCTCTCTCACCAGCATACATAATGTGACACTGTTTTGCCATAAGTAATGGTGTGTAAATACTCGTTTTTCAGATGCTAGAGGATTAGCGATGGCAACGAGGTAAAATGCTGCCGTATAATGCCAAGAGTTATCATAGACATCACCGTTATTTAGCCCTAACCCTAACCCGTCTCACGTGCTTTGCCGTACAAAAGGAGAGGTGAAGACGGCATCGATTTCATTCAGAATGAGCGTGAACATTTTGAGTGTGTTAAAAATGGAAACCCAAAGTGATCTCAAGGTCATCCAACCAGCCAGAGGGGACCCAGCAATTAAAGTTTCACCTTCTCTTTCCCACTGTTTTGCCGACTTTGCTTTTACATAATCTTCAGACAGTTTTTCTCCTACTTATTATTGTTAAGCACACACCCAGCGGGCCACAGGGTCTTCGAAAATCGTCTGATGATAAAACTAGGACCCATCTACGCGTTAAACGATGTGGACTGCAGTACCGTGCCTGCAGTCTTGGTGGCGCTGATCCCTGCATGTCTTCCACCGTCTTTGTTAAGTTTGCTGGACACTGTCAAGTTCCATAATTGCAATTGTTGTCTTTCATACTTGAAAGCTTATCGTTCTTTTTAAAGTGCTTCAGAAGATTCATTTCCGGTCTCTTCGCTTGTTGAGTTGTAGATTTGAATATGACTTTGAATATTGCTCACTGAAGAAGCAATTAAGTAAAGTAACGAAAGAAAAAAACTTTAAATGTGTTGAAATTACACAGAGTGAAACACAGAGTTACACAGAGTGAAAAGTAAAAACCCAGTTACGCGTGAATATTATATCCATGAATATTATATCCATCTCCCGGGATGAATTGTAGAAAATATACTAAGACACCTGTACAATTTCATTACACTGATTATTAATATTATAGTTGTTGTTAGGCCTATGTGCGAAGCATAACTCCCGGACCTCACGTTTGGAGACACGGAACAAAAATTCTAGCTACATTAGATTTAAACACTTTCACCAATATGTGGAAGTGGAAGAAAATTGAATGAGACATTACATGTAAAGTAGGAAATACTGGAAGAGTCGGGATGAGAGTTTAAATGTGACCAATATTGTACTCATACTGTCCCTGTAAAGACTGCGTTTGGATTTGAGTCGCCTGCGGTGAAACTGATCAGAGGAGCCGCGGTGTTCATTTGCATGCGGATCCGCGCCCCGCTCCCGCCCCCCGCCCCGAAGCGCTTTTACGCGTGTGCGCTACCTGCAGCGCTCCGCCTAGCGAGGTGAGCTGCGCTTTTGGCTCCGACAGAAGAGGCGGGACTCCGTGAAGGGCGACCCTTAAATACCGGGAGTTGCCGATCGGTGCGCCGTACTGGGCAGTGCGGCATCGGGCGACGCGCTCCACAAGCCGGCAAGATGGCGAAAGCTCACCTGCAAGGAGTTGAGATCTCAGCCTCGCAGTTTCTGGATATCTTTCACCATTATGACAATGACGGTAACTACGCGGAACATTTTGTTGAACTGCGGTAAACAAATATTGGCTTATGAGGTCGCAAAGAAAACAATAGTGGGCTAATGACTCAGTTGCATTGGAATATAATTTCTTCATTTTACTGTTTCTCGTGGGATGTTAGAAAAGTTAAATAATAATAATTTGATTTGTTTTTTTTCTTTGAAGAGAAAAAGTTGTATGTGTGTTCTGGGGGCTGTGGTGTTCCTTTATTCGCTTCTAAATTCGTAAATCAATTATTTATTTATGACAGCAGTTTGGCAGGTACCAGTGTAATGTAAAAGAATGTTTATTTAAATATATCTCAAATAATGAAAGAAAAACATATGAAATAGTGCAAGAAATTCAAGTCTGGTTATTCAAGATTGATGAAATTATTAATAAAGAATCAATTTCTTTCACACCAAATATATCACGTTATAAATTGATTCTTGCAGACGACCAGCCCCCGTAAGAGATATGTTGTCTATAAATGTTACGTGATGTTAACTTGACTTTAGTCTGTGCCTTGATTTTAGATTTTGTATGAATTCTTGCAGGTAATGGATATATTGAAGGAAAAGAACTGCAGAACTTCATAAAAGAACTTCAGCAGGCTCGGAAACAGGCAGGACTAGTAAGTACCTGCACTCTCTCTGTGTTTCCTGTATATTGATCCCAAGTAATTCTTTTTTATGTATTCAGACTTTGCATAGAAAAAAATTGATTGCCTAAAATGCGCCAGGTTTTCGGCTTTCGGTTTTTAAGATGCGCCAGGACCCGTTTCCCTAGCTAGTGACAAATCTGAATTGCGTAGATTTAATTAGTGCCCGTTTACTTGGGTATGTAATAAGCAAAATCGCAATGAAGACGCTCCCGGTGACGGCGCAGCCGCGGCGAACACAAACGGGCTGAAATCTTTGCGCAGAAAGGGCGAGTTGCGAAGGACGCGGTTTCGGGGTCTGCTGCATAGTGTTCAACACACGTATCAGACACACGTATCAGAACTACTACTGTTTAACAAAATGCACAGTACAGTATAAATGCAGTAGGAGTGCACCGTTTATGTTTTCGTGGAACAAATTAATACGTGAACATGAGTGCATGTATATTCAAAGATTTGGAAGTTGTGCTTTGCAAATGGAGAAAGTATGTAATGTCAGTATATTTGTCAAAATACACATTTAATGCAATTAAGATGATTTATTATTATACTTTAAAAAACAGTGCTCGTATCGATGTGTGAACACCAATTAATAATGAACCTGATGTTTTGTTTCATTTTCTAAATTTAAGAAATCGCTTATTGCCGCATGCACATGTGTGGTCTTGAAGGTCATATTAACAACAAGCCATCGTGTAGCAGGCACGGGACCATCATTTTAAAACAGGTCGAAACGTAAAGAATACTCATTACGAGTATTGAAGGGGCGTGTAATTCAGTTTTGTTTGTTTGGCACCATTTGTTTCACAATATTTAATGTGCTTTTGCCCAGTTGTTGATTCCAGCAGAAACATTCATCTCTTCTTAAATGAGGCAGTTTTATCCTTACTCTAGCTTTCGTTTGAAAAGTGGCCGGCTCTGCAGGGGTGCTGCTCACAGGTGAACATGCGTGTCTGAATGAACTCGCCAGAGCACTGGTATTTAGTATACCTGTCAGCAGAAAGTGAATTAAATGGTCCCTGTATGTTTGTCTGATTTGCAGTGTTTTCCCTTGTGCCAGTGGTACAACAGTCTTTGGGCACTATCAGCTTTCTGCTTTGGTTTAGTTTATGTCATCAAGGTGGATGAACTCCGGCACTCGAATGACATTGTGGTTCCCAGAGATTAATTTAGATGCAATAAAAACATTTGTTTTAACCTTAAGATAAACAAATGATAAGTCTTTCGCTTTTACAGTCTGCGGCTTCACACAGATTTTGGACGTTATAGCTCAGAGTGTTAGGTATTTAAACAGACATGCTGGGATAGCATGATGGTCACTTAACACTTTAACATTTTAGTGTAGTCCAGGCGTTTCTCATTTCAGGTGAAAGATTAGAATCGCGGGCCTCTTCAGTACACATTCGGCCACCTGTCCTTCAACTGCGTCTCGGCCATCTTAGCCGGAGGAAGATCTGATCAATCTTTCCTAATGAGTCCCTTCAAACCCCGTTCATAGAAAATTCCACCAGCAGTGAGGACAGCAGCCGAAATGCGATTTTTCACTGCAAGAAGCCGCCGTTGAGGCTCAGATTAATGGAAACGCGGAGAGACGGAGGAAGTTCCTCAAACTCGGGGCTGAAATACATCAACAGAGCCGCACAGCTGCCGGACGACAAGCTGTCATCGGGCAAAGGGCGGCCACCGGGCGCCGGGCCATCGCTGTGATGGAAACGCTGTCACAGAAAATCTCTTTTAAGACTGAATTTCTAACTCACTTGGAGAGTACCCACATTTGGCCGCAGGGGCACAATTTGCATCTAGATAACAGAGAAGGAGTGAATGGACTACCTCTCTAGGACAAGAAGGTCAACATGGACAATATTATTGTACCTAAGCCTCCACTTTGTCCTTTTTGGAAGCCTTACACCCTGACAGGAAGTCATCCAACATGTCTCCAGAATAGCTGTTCTTCTTCTATCTATAATGATACCTGCTCCAGGTGGCCGTCTATGTCCTTAGGGATGTGTGCATTGACATTACCAGTGTTTCTTAATCAGGGTTCCTCTGGTGCTAGTTTGACATTGCCATTGAAGTGTTCAACTGTACCCCAATACCTTGCTTGTTAGTGGGCCTTCAAAAATAGTGACATCTGGTTGGCTGTCAATCAAATTCCAAGTCATGTTTTAATCAAAATAAGCTACATCTGGCAATAGTGGAGACTTTGGGAATCAATCAGAGACCTTATAACAGGTGCCATCTGCAAAACTTTCTTTCTTTTCAAGTCCGAAGATGTCTGTTCTTCTACAGGGTTGATGCATGTGGACGATAAAAGCCTTTTGCAATGCAGACCTTCATCTTCAGAAAAGGGAGCCAAGGAAAATCAAACGT
The DNA here is from genome assembly GCA_026780765.1 of Petrocephalus schoutedeni. Lineage (NCBI taxonomy): Eukaryota > Metazoa > Chordata > Actinopteri > Osteoglossiformes > Mormyridae > Petrocephalus > Petrocephalus schoutedeni. The sequence goes on from JAODKL010000135.1 coordinate 11,016,713, forward strand.
CCATCTTTTGGAAACCTTCCTCTCCTCCATTAGGTTTTTTTTTTTGGGGGAAATTTATTCAGATCAATGCGAAGCTGCAAGGTCAGGGTAATTCGAGTCGGCGAGCGTCTGCACTGCTTGATCGTCTGTCCCGTCTTGTTTCCAGTGACCCCTGTGACACTGGGAAGGCCTTACAAGCACGTCGGTTAATGGTCTCTGCCTAATGCTCCTGTTTTAAGTACCTGGGGGCAAATCGGTATGTATGACGGGGGAGGGGATGCGACTTTAGAGGTAGAGTAAGAGTCCGGGGAGGTGCTGTTCACCTTAATCTGTGTTGATGTGTCCATGGGCAGGCCAGACTGCCTTAGACATCTGATTGGCAGCATACCATGCTATGTTCAAACCCAACTCACCTTTCCCTTCTTTGTCTAAACCTTACGTAGCTTCCAGGCCCTGAGTTCATATCCACTGCGTTAGAGTAACGCGTCTTTCCCTGCACCATCTCCCGCTGAAACAGTCCACAGCATTTCATTCATTATCTCCCACCACCTGCTCCTCCCCATCTTTCTTCTACCTGAAATGAAGATGGAGGGTGATCCAGCAGCTGCACTTCTGTGGGGAATGTCTGTTATTATGTATTATGCTGTAACCCGTCCAGACGACGGCTGGATCACTGAGCGCCGTCGCGGCTGGGGGCTCCTCTCTCTCTGCTGATTGCTGGCAGATGGATATATCCATAAGGCTGCAGCGCATATGTCAAAACATGACATGAAATATGTTGCGCGTTGAGTCAGATGAGATTTTGCCCGCTCAAGTTGCCCACATTCGTGAGTAGACTGTGACAGGCTTGGGAGGTGGCCCTTTGTGAAGGCACGCTTGTCAGCAGGACAGAAGAAGATGTCGTTGTGGCTGCAGATGTGGGGATGGAAATCCTCTGGAGAGGTCTGCTGTTGTGCCTTTGAGGAAGGTGCTTTTGCAGTGGAAGCATCAGCAGAGCAATGATAATAGTCCAGTGTTGCTATGGGCCTCTTCAGGATGAAGAACCATGGAAGCTCTGGATGTCGCTTACATACATTCAATATGGCGGCCGGAGCAGAATTTGAAACCCCTGATCTCTCCTGGTCCCATATCCCTCTGCCAAGGTTAAATTTCATTCTCCATCTCATCTAATCTAAACTTTGAGTGAAAGAGTTATAATCAGTTATACTTGTGTTCTTTATATGAATCTAGTAATAATATACAGACCACATCTGTCATGGACAGACTATTAGATGATTTTCTAGATGGCCTGTTAACTATGTATCTGCTCAGATGATTACAATTTTATATCTCAAGAGAGGCATGCTGGACACTATCATTTACCTGCATGTAACTCCAGTACAATATTCTAACAATATTCTAATATTATAACTAAAAACTGACAACAGCACAAGTTCATGTTATTAGTAACAGTTTTACAAGAAGCCAGTCAGGAGACAGGCATTTGGGTGTCAATATAAAGAATTACGAAAAAATTGGATTTTAATCAACTGCATTTCATTGGCAGAGCTGTGCACTAATTTGCTGGTGTCTCCGTTAGGAATTGGGCTATTTACTCGATGTACAGTCAAAGCAAGGGCCCGGCACGCCAAAGTACCACACACAATTCTAAAATATGAGTATGAAAATTATAAATTAATAATAATAAGTAATAACAAAACAGCATATGTCATTTCCTGAACATCTACTGGGCATTATTCTTCAGTAGTTAATTTTAAGAAGCGTGTTACAATTCAGTGTTTTCCAAGAGTAACATAACCCATGCTATTTTTCATCATGACTGGGGACTGGGGTGAAGACAAGATGTTGGGGAAGAAATACTGGCTCTCACAAAGATCCCCAAACTACCCAATGGCCAGTCCGTGCGCGAATACGCCTCCAGTCTGCAGGTGGCGCTCTCGTGTTCTCACCACATCATGTGGGATCCCTCCCATAAGATGGGCTAGCGCAGTGCTGATGTCTAAATTGTCTGCAGTATGACTGTGTATAAGGCTGGGGTTAAGGGTGTGGGGATTGGGATTAGGGATTTTCCGATAGAAATCAATGGACGGTTCCCATTTAGATAGGTATGTGAGTCTGTGTGTGTGTGTGTATGTGTGTGTGTGTGCAGTAGACTGGCATCCTGTGCAGCATGTTCCCCTGTCCTGTGCCCAGTGCTGCCTCTTGTAACCCTGTGCGGGATTAGGGCCTGACAGGTGATTGGAAGGGCAGTGCCCTAAACCTTCAGTAGTCCTATCAGTCTCAATAGACTGGCTATGTGGCATTATAAGTGCTCATTGAGGAGTGCCTGGCGGAGACCCTCATGTATGCACCCGCTGTTCTGTTCTTAGGCAAGGATTGGCTTCTATGAGGGGTGCAGGGGGAAAAGTGAGGCCAGACGTTTCCTTTTACTTTGGATTAGACCCGTAGGCAGACGTTTTGTGGTCTGGCAGCCCTACCAATAGGTCCCCATCCTTAGATTATTCTGACCTAGGTGCCAGAAGGTGCCAGAAGGTGTTGTAGGACAGCCTGCAGTTCCAGTCCATAGGCATCAACTCAACGCTTCACTGATTCTCTTTGCAGGAGCTCACCGACCAGATGAAGGCCTTTGTGGAGACGTACGAGAAGAACACGGAGGGAAAGATAGACATCGTGGAGGTGAGGGTATCTAGAGGCCCTGGGCGTCTGCTCATCAGCACTGTCCACACCCATAAAAGTGCCTTTAATACCCACAACCAGTCTGCTTCCGCATTTCCAACTTCTGATTCATGTACAGAAATGTGTGGGAACTGTTTAATATCCAATGGCCGCCGTATGCAAATTTACCTCCAAATGTAAGCCTTTAATGCTTTAATTAACTGCCTGTGCACTGTTAGCCATTAGCTGTTTGGGTCACACCTTTGCCAACCCCACATCTAATCCAGTAATATATCACTGTGATTTCTGTTTAACACTTATAGTGTGGTCGACCACTTTGGAGCTTAGGAGCTGAAATTCTATGTCACATTTTAATGAGGATTCATTGTGAAAATATCCCATTATACATTTTAATAGAATTGCAAATTACAGTTTTATTATACAGAAACAGAAAAAACATGAATTTTTGTTTTTAAAAATGTAGTGAACTTGATGGCAAAGTGAAAGTAATATCTGAGTTAATAACAGGAACAGTACACATTTTCGGAGTACATCTGTATTCATAAATAGAGCTGCAACGACTCACAGATTAATTTCACTGCCAGCCAAGTTTTATCTTCTGGTATTTGATTTTAATACCGCTTTGCTTACTTTCAGTGTTCATTGCAGAGGGAAGACGGTTATCTGTAGAAGACATCTTTCTTTGTTTGCCATAAGTTCAATATAATTTAGGAAGAGATGTTTGCTCCTCACACCTGAAACTAAGTGCCAGAACATGATTATCTACATATGAAATGTCACTGTCAGCATTACAGCGGCCTGTCCCTTTGACATGCGCGTCAGCGGCACGGCAGTGCAGACTCCCCAAAGCTTGGCTCTTGGTACTCGTTAGTATTATATTGAGCTAGGATATTAAATAATTGAACTCACATATGTAAAAGGCCGTAAATCAAAGACTCATATCTCGAAGGATACATGATTGGCCCCCAGCTGGCCCATGCCTGATTTCATTGGCTCTGAATAATGCTGATCGTAGACCGCGGATTGCAGTTTCCCTGAACGCACTCATGTGGCACAACTGTAATTTGAGTTATTCCAAGAATTGCATGAATATACATAGATAACAACTATATCTCTCATGGAATATAAGGATATGTGGTGCTTTCATTTTGTGCACTTTCTGGAAAGAAGGTGGGTGCCCCCCCACCCCAGCTTACTGCTGCTTATCCGCAGGTGTAGAGCCTTCATTAGCACTGTAGTGCCCCATCAGTGGTACAGCAGTCGTTAGATTTATTGTTACCTCTCCTGTGTCCCCAGAACTGCTTTGTGAATTTACAGAGGATTATGCATATACACCAATCAGCCATAACATTAATACCACTGACAGGTGAAGTGAATAACATTGATTATCTTGTTACAATGGCACCTGTCATGGATGCCATAGTATATTAGCCAACTGAACAGTCAGTTCCTGAACTGAATGTGTTGGATGTAGGAAAATTGGCAAACATAAGGATCTGAGGAGCAAAGGCCAAAAGTACGAAGTCGTCAGAAAACACAGTGCAGTGCGGCTTGTCGTGTGGGGCTGCGTAGCCGCTGACCGGTCAGTGTGCTCATGCTGAATTCTGACCTCTGGTCACTGGCAAAAGCACCCACAATGGGCACGTGAACGTCAGGACTAGAGTGGAGCGATGGAAGAAGGCGGCCAGGTCTCATAAGTAACGTTTTCTGTTACATCATGTGAACGGCTGGGTCCGTGTGTGATGCTTACCTAGGGAAGAGGTGGCGCCCGGATGCATTATGGGAAAATGGCAGTGTGACTCTCTGGGCAATGTTCTGCTGGGAAATCTTGGGAAAGCCCTGGGCATCCATGTGCATGTTACTTTGACACGTGCAACCAGCCAAACATTGCTGCAGACCAAGTACACACCTTCATGCAATGGTATTCTCCGATGGCAGTGGCCTCTTTCAGTAGGATAATGCGCCATGCTACACTGCGAGAAATTGTTCAGGAATAGTTTGAGGACCATGAGGAAGAGTTCAAGGTGCTGACTTGGCCTGCAAATTCTCTCAATCCAGTCAGGCATTTGTGGGATGTGCTGGGCAAACTAGTTCGATCCACTGAGGCTCCACCTCACAACTTACAGATCTTGAAGGATCTGCTGCTAACATCCTGATGCCAGATACCACAGGACACCTTCAGAGGTCATTTGGCGGCAGCTGTTTTGGAGGCATGAGGGGGACCTACACTATATTAGGCAGGTGGTTTTACTGTTACGGCTGATTGGTGTGTGCATTTATTATGAAGTGTTGGGGGCATTTATATTTACCATGTGGTTTTAGCTCAGGATTATGCTTTTCTTTTTAGGAAGTTTGTTTTCTTTAATGTTTTATTTTTTAATCCATCTTATGCACTTGCTAAAGTCGAGACATACAGCAGGTGGACTCTAGTGTGGGGGGGGGGGGGGGGGGGGAGACAAGCCACAGTACATAGAGATGTAAACCAGGCAACCAGATTACCAAACCAAAGCCACAGAGATCTGCCGCAGAGAGATCAGTGTACTCAGGGAGCAGCCAGACTGAGCCTGGGGGGAATCTCGCTCCTCAGTGTAAATGGATTCTGGGACTTTGGGTTTTAATTAAGTGCTGAAGGAGGCCTCGCATCCACCCCAGACGACATGGGTGTAACATCATCATTGACTTGACGGCACCTAATGATGATAATTATTAATGTGGAAGACTCTCCTTCTCAGAGTGAAAAAAAGTCAAACATTGTACATTTACTGCCATGACTGATGGTGATTATTACACAAATGCTGATTATTAGACATTTTTCAGTCTGATAGGTTGGTCAGTTCATTCTGCGGTCAGTGGTTACTGTAATTAGTTTGGAAGTACTGCCGTTCAGCATGCAGTGGCAGGCACTGGACTGTTGGGTTTGATACAAATCTTCTGATCCTCTGTTGGTCACGGGGCTTTAAGTGGATTAAGACACATTGCCTGTTACCTCTCCTCCCTGACACAGCTTGTGCAGATCTTACCCTTTGAAGAAAACTTCTTGTTATTTTTCCGACAACAACTGAGATCCTGTGCAGAGTTCATACAGGTATTTCTTGACTAAATTACTTATATAGCAATTCAATATTTTAGTTATGAATTTTAGGTATGAACTTCTTATATAGGCATTGGATATTTTAGTTATTAACTGCTTATGCAGTCATAACAGATTTTTAGTTGTGAACTGCTCAGAGGATGTGTTTTTCTATGGGCAGGACAGCAATTACCCTTGTGAAACCACATTCAGTTCCTACCATTAGTGAATTTGTTCACACACAGTGCTGTGTTTTCACAGGCCTGGAGAAAATATGATGCGGATCACAGCGGCTACATCGAGGCAGAAGAGCTGAAGGTGAGCCTGGGGTAATTAATAAGGAAGATGCGGGCAGGATCCCATGCGGGCTAATGTCAAGCTGTCACCACTAAACCCATCATCCTTTCGCTCCCGTCCGATACCAGGTGGTGACTGAAATAATGACTTGTGTAAGTCTGTCTCTGTCCATGAAACATCTGCTGCCACTTAAACCATAATACGGAATCAAGTGCTAGTTAAAAACGGCAAAATCATAAATCAACTGGAAGCTGAGAAATGGAGACAACTGTTTTATTTTGAAAACATATGCACGTGCAAAGAATCAGATTGAAAGGTGTCTGCCAGTGGCCAAAGCTTAACGCTTCAGAAACGGCATCTGAAAATCGCTTGGGAAACGAAGGTTGTTTCTATTCGCGACTCCACAGAGCAGCTGTCAGATTTTCGGCTGGCTCCCAGGTAATGAAGGGCATCACTCACAGGAGGTTTTTACAGCACGATCCATAAGATGGACTTAGTGCAAGGGACAAGTGACTTGAAATGACTCTCGATGTGCGGGCAGGCTTTTACTGTCAGTGTCAGCAGTATATATGCTCCTCCGGACAATCTTGACAGCTCTGTTTTTAGCTATGTCGGGAAGGCAATCAGGCATGGTTTATAGATCGCTTGGCAGAGAGTCGTAACACAGGCCCTCTCTATTAATCAACCTATTCATTTTAGGCTTCAAAATTGGAGAAGTCTTGCGCCGCACCAATAAAGTGTGGATAGCAGAAGCGAATAACTTCTGGATGACTATACTCCCTGCAGCAGGCAAAAAATGTTTTAAAGAACTCCCAGCTGGAATTGCTCTCGTTCCAAATTGGGTTAGATGGTCGGATTTGCAAATATCTGTGTTCTGTCATCAGTGAGCGGTTAAAAATGGCCACGGTTCTGCTTCCTGCTTTTCAGAACTTCTTGAGGGACCTAATGAAGAAGGCCAAGAAGCCTTATGATGACAAGAAGTTGGAGGAATACACACAGACTACAGTAGGGGTCTTTTGGTGTTGGGGTACACCGCACAAAGGGGCCATTTTGTTTGGATGAGGAATCCAAGCTAACGCCAAAGTGAGAACTTGATAAGAGAGGCTACAATGGCTGCTAAATATGACTCATCATTGTTACTGCATGTCAGTGTTTGTTCTGGGTATACCACTAGGAAAGGAATCAGCAAGCAGGACAGAGTGACACTGGCCGAAGTTTAAATAGTTGATTCACAGACAGAGAATTCATAAAATATTATTGCCTGTTCATTTACATAACTTAGAGGATTAGTATTGATACTTCACGACATACAGGATTACCCTGCCATACATGCCCCACCGCCTTAAACTGCTTTGGAATGTGTAGTTTTGACTTGTTTAAATTGCTCAAGATTTCCCCCACAGCTCAAAATATTTGACTCCAACAACGATGGGAAATTGTGCCTGGCGGAAATGGCAAGGTTTGTGAAATGCTGCATTGCATCTCCCCTAAATTGTTGCTGCCAGGATGCCAAGATCTGACTTCAATATTAATATCTACATCTAAATTTTAACAGGCTGCTTCCAGATGAGGAGAACCTCATACTCAAGTTCCAGGTAGACATTTATCTCTTTTTTTTTTAAATTGCGGTACACTTTAAACAGAATTGAATGGCTTTTACCCAGAAAACAGACCAAACCATTAATGTTTCTCTTACTTTTTAAGGGGGTCAAGATGCCAAGAAAGGAGTTCCACAAGATTTTTGAGTTATATGACAAGGTACCTTTTGCCCGCAACCGGCGTCCCATCTGTCATGTCTCCTGCCTCATAGGCCGTGATGTGTCCAACCTTACCCTCTCATAAGCTCCAGACTCTGCAAGAACCCATACTGGACATACGCTTATCGACGACGCGTAGGTGCTGTCAGTGACGCTGTGGGTAGCATGCTGTGGGCGCTACAAGGATGTCTAGTTGCCATGTGACTCATCTTTAGGAGGTTTTGCTGATTGTCTTTTGTGGTTAGTTGATTTATGTAGTTGAGACTGCAGGGTAGGAACTTCCTTGGTTTTTAGTGTCAGAGCCTTTTTGAACCATCGGGTATAGAGAGGGAGACACGAGAGCAAAAGGCAGGAGATTCATATGGCCTCAGACACAGGTGATGAACCGGATCAGTAGGGATGCCCCAGTTTGACTGTGTGTGTAGTGGCCCAGTGTGGGGTCCAATGACAGCTACAAACTGGGGGGGGGCAGGGTGGCAGGACGCTTATGATCAGTGGGATTGGGGTTCCTTACGCAGTTAGATGTTCGGGATCTCCTGCTAACCAAACACCTGGTGAGGTTACTGACTGTTATTAGGCAGAATTTATGAAGCATCTCGCAGCAGTCTGCCGCCACCGGAGATCTGTGGCTGTCATCTGTTGTAGACGCCAGCCTTGGGCGCACACAGCAACGTGATACACGGTGCTTCAAGGACAAAGCCAGTGTCACGGCTTTCATTGGGTTACACACACACACAGACAACTACTGCAGATGCAACTGATGCTGTACTGTTCTGGACATGTTAAATCAGCACCTCATCTGTTTTATTATTTTATTGCTTAATCACGGCTTTATGCCCAAGTTGAGAAAGTGTCATTTTCTTATCAGCATGACCCACTCTGGGCACGTCATCAATTGTGGAGTCTCTTAACTGCCAGGCCACCCTGTGCAAAATGGAGACAGTCCTGAGAATGGCCAGGGCAAAGATCTGTGTCTCATCTGATTAGTTGTAGTTGGTGTGTTTCTGTGGGAGAGATAGGGCGCTTTGCGTGGAGTCCCGCGTAAGTGAGCCTCCGAGGAAATGAGGCAGCGAGAGAAGGAGAATGACCTAGCACTGCAGGCAAAGTCATTCTTGTTTGTTTTGCACCGGGTAGTTTATCCCGATCGGCAGCACAGCCATTCCTATCGCTGACGTACCATTGGGAACCAATTCGGATGGTTTCGGTGGGCCGTGTATCTAAAGCCAGGTCTGTGCCACAGCTGGGCCTGTGATTCGCGTCTCTGTTTCCAGGACGGAAATGGATACATGGATGAAAATGAGCTGGATGCTTTACTCAGAGACTTCTGCGGCAAGAATAAGAAGGTATGTAGACAGGGCTGCTTAAACCCGATGGGTTTCTGAGCCTGTGATAGAAGGTACCCTGCTATGGCTGCTTAAACCCGACGGGTTTCTGAGCCTGTGATAGAAGGTACCCTGCCATGGCTGCTTAAACCCGACGGGTTTCTGAGCCTGTGATAGAAGGTACCCTGCCATGGCTGCTTAAACCCGACGGGTTTCTGAGCCTGTGATAGACGGTACCCTGGCATGGCTGCTTAAACCCGACGGGTTTCTGAGCCTGTCATAGAAGGTACCCTGGCATGGCTGCTTAAGCACGACGGGTTTCTGAGCCTGTGATAGACGGTACCCTGGCATGGCTGCTTAAGCCCGACGGGTTTCTGAGCCTGTGATTATGAATGATGTAACAGGTAGACGATTTGCGGCAGGAGATCATTGAGTTTGTACTGGTCCCAGTACTGAGACTAAGTCACAGCTAGGTGGGACGGTCCTCTGCCCCTGACCATGCTTTGCTCCTTCCCAACAGGTCTTGGATACTACAAAGATTCCCACATACAAGACTGCCATCATGGCGCTCTCTGATGCGGGCAAGCTGTACGAGACAGACTTGGCACTGGTCCTGTGCGCAGATGAGAACTGAGACCCGCCCATGGCTCCCGTGGCCCCCCGCCCCAACCCCCTCCCAGCCCAGCTCGTGGTGTGTGCAAGGATAGCTAAAAGCCCCAAGGATGTAGGGTGTTTATTTTCTCTTCCTTTGAAATCTGTAAATTTGAAAGGTGTCTATCGAAGTCTGACCGCTTGTACCTTTCAACCTGTAGTTTCTATACTGTTTGTAATGTACAGCTTTTGTAACGAAGAGATTGATACAATATAAAAAGGACCTGCACTTTGACATATATATATATACATATATACATATATATATATATATACACATATATATATATACATATATATATAAAAAAATTCTGTGACACAGTATCATGACTTTGCAACTCTCCAGCGAAGTTCAAAAGCGTATTCCAGAATACCAGATATCCTACTGTCACGGAACATCAGCATCGTCCAAATTGAAATTCTACTCGATGACGTTGTAGCCAAAGCAATAAAGTGTCAGTGAGACCTTATGAGTGCGATGTACGTGCGGAGGGGAGGCGACAGGGAAATGACATACACACAAAACCGTTTGCGGTAGCTGAATCTCTAGTTTGCAGTGCATGCCGAGTGCTGAGGGCTCGCCTTCTGGAACAATACAGAGCTATGAGCACACCACCCCACCCCTACCCCATGTCTCGTAGATGACGTCCCCTTTATGTTAAATTCTGGCATAATATCAGACTTTTGCACTGTATGGAATGATGTGCTTCACTATGCCGAATGCCACACTCACTGTGTAACCCGTTAACAATCGCTTCAGATAATACCTGAAGTTATGGTCGTTTGTTGAAATGTTTCTCCTGAAAGCGACTGAGATTAAATGTCCCCTATAAACAACTCTCTGCATCTGCGTGTGATGTTTTAACTTATCTGTTTGGGCATTTCGCACTATATTCCTGTGAATGCATTCCCCCCCTGGGCAAGTTTATCCCTCAGTTTTTAAGGGTTGTGATAACAGAGGAACCCAAGGAACCGACACACTTGTCAAAGTGATGGGTGGCTGAAGGACAAATAGTGGGATTAGGAATTTTAAAATGAGCACGGTGCTTCACTGCTCCGAAAAATAATTAAACAGAGCCCGTAAAAGTGTAATTATTTTTGTGAGCGGTCAAGTATAGTTTTTTTATTTATTTCTGTCATATAGACTTTTCACACCTTGCCGGTCATGTCTGCCAGGTTTAATTCACTGACCATATCTTTATTTCTCTGTGGGGGGGGGGGGGGTTGTTCAGCTAGGTGAGGGATAAGGGGCTTTTCAGCTTGGGGCCCGTGGGGAGGTGTGACCACTGGGATAAACATGATTGGCCAACTAAGCTAGCGATAAACATGATTGGCCCACCTGAGCGATAAACATGATTCAGCCACTAAGCTAGCATATTGGTTGGTTCCTGATCATGGGGATGTAGTAAAGACAGCCATCAGTCTGGGGGGCGGAGTTGGGTGTGTCTGAGGAGCCATCATCAATAACTAGACACTGAAACACCATAAGACAAGCTATATATTAGAAGGAAATGCTACAGATCCAAATTTATCTTCCTTGCCAGTTTCCCCACTGTCACCCTACTATTCAGCAGAAAGATAAAAAAAAGTCCTCAAAAGAATACTTCCCTTTATCAGGCAAAAAAATGTCTGCGGTTCTGCTCATTTTATTGATGCAATGTAAATGCTAATTATTCTTGATGACCTTTGTAAAGGTCTCCATAAGACACAGCACACCATACCACAACAGAAGCATAGTAAACGGCAGTATATATGGGGCCAGCTGTGCGGAAAAGGGGGGACAATGCGATAAAGATCCCTTATAGCGATGATGAAGCTGTTATCAAGGCCAGCCGAGTTATAACACTGGAAGATCTTATCATATAATTGGCCAACCAGCAGGATCCAGAGCCTTCCGCACCCTCCACCCCACCACTGAGCCGTTATATATATAACAACTGGTTATCCGCGCGACTGAGGGCCGTGCTGGTGGTGCCGCATTCATTCATTCGGAAAACGGGGCCCGTTTGAGTTGGCTCGGGCGCTGTAGTCGGGGCAGGGCTTTCAGCGGGAACTTATCAGGAACATGCAGGACGGCTGCTCGCGGTCCTTAAGAGAATGCAAAGCCGACCGCGGAAATAAGCTCTCGGGGAAGAGCGGGAGAGCATGGAACTAAAGTGAGGGACATCCAGTCGAAGAGATACAAAACGTCCTTCAGTCTCAACAACACAAAAAAAAGCAAAATATGATATTCAAATACTTAACTTTCCCCTCAGTACCTTTTTAAAATGATTATGTTTGGGTCACGATAGCCCCCTGGCCATTCTCTCACTCGTGGGACTGTGTTTCCCAAAACCATCAGCGTTAGAAGATGACTGGACCACAGAATGATCAAATCCTTTCCAGATCAGATTTGCCAGCTGCTCCTTTCCAGAATTTCCCTCTGTACGGAACATGCAGTGAATCAGTCCAAGGGCTCATCTCATTCTGGTGTCTGGCAGCAAATCCAAAGTAAAACAGAACTGGTAGAAATTAATACAATTAAATGCAACTATTCAACTACCTCCTAACAATCATCCTGGTCAGATATGAAGCTGTCATTGCTTTTCTTAGAAATACAGACATATTAACCACAGAAGCCTTTTAAAACACGCTAGTATCTGGTGTCAGTTTAAGCAAAGCCTGCCTATATAGTTATTTAGCTATGCAAGTTCCCAAAATATGTACCGACAAAATGCGAAATTTTGATGTAAAGGATATTAGTTTTCATTTATCATAAAATCACAAATAAATGGACCTCACTGTCAATTTTGTCAAGTCATCGACGGCGACAGGAGTTGGACTGAGCCTGGGATCCCAGCCCAGAAGGCCCTTGGTAAAATTTAAACCTGAACACCTCAAGCTGAAGGCTGCATTCTGTAATGGAATCACAAAGTCCAAGGCCGTATCATATAGTCTAAAAGTGTAACATCAAGAATGCAACATCACGCATCTGACACCAGCATTAGTAACCGAGTAGAAAGCCTGTTATACAACCTCACTGTATATATGTGGTATTTTAATGTCAATTGTTGGTTGACATGCAATACAATGGGCCTGTGCCATCACCGAGACAGCAGACCAAGAACGCTGTTCACTTACCGTGGCGTCTGGCGGTTAAAGTCAGGGATCTCTCGTCAAGTTCCCGCTGAGTCATCATGATGGGCCACCTTTCCCACGAGTTTGATACAGCAGGGCACGGTCGTGCCATTTTGGGTGAAACCCAGCTAAGATTTGTGCTTTCTAGTTAAAATGTTCCCTGCCTGAAGACGAGAGAACGCACTTCAGGCTGACATGGCCCTAACTTCCCTATGGCTCTTCAAGTATTTCATTTGAAATGCTGGTGCAAATGAAGATGGCGGTGTAATGTTGCACACACAAATGATGTTTAACTTGGTTGGGTTTTCGAATGATTTTTCAGGTTGTGCAAATAGCATTCTGACGTTACAAGACCAACAATGAAAGAGTGACCAAGAAGCTTCACCACCTGCTGTACAAAGGAGCCAGCGCACTAATATATGAAGCTGCCTGACCGCTTCACAGGTGATGAAGGTGTTTATTTAAAATATCAGAAAAATCTACACCCGTGCTTCCCCAGGGGAATCACGGCAAACGGATGCTCTGGTGGTACAGTCAAGGATTTGAGTCCTGGCTTTCAGGCAGTACAGGTTTTTATTACAAGCAACCTTCTAATAAATTTGACCTGGTTGAACAGTTATGCAGTGCTGACTGGGGAGTCGTACCAATTAATTACAGGCCACAGAGAGAAACATTAAAAGGCATCCAAAGCAAACGCCATCTCTCAATTCATCTTATGCAGTTTGTTCTCAACCTTGAAACGTAGCAGCACTAATTAGCATTTCATCAGTCAGTGTTCTTGAGCAACGGGCCCCAGGAATAATAAAGCATGCGATCCATTAGCTTCGATTACATCTCGCACTCTCACAAAGGGACAAATATGTGCATCGTACACACATCTTTAAAAAGTGGGCCAGCTGTTAGAACCAGAGGGCTTCACAGTTTTGAGACTTTAGGTATGAAATCAAATCTTCGATAGATTTTTCCAGACAAAAGAAGTTTACAGGGAGAATTTAATCAAGAGAGTATCTGAGCTGAGGCGGTTAACAGCTGGACTGAAAGGTGTGCCAGGAAACATACTGGATATTACTGCTTGGGTTCTCACGGGTCCCGTAAAACTCCTGTCGACCCAAGAGAGCACCTGCGGAAACTGCATGATAGTTAAGAGCCCTTAGTCTTCCTGATCATGGCTTCCATCACGGCCCACTGCTCCTTGGTGACCTACGAACGAGGAACATTTCATAAAAGAGCTGCAGGAGGCTTCAACGTGTCTGTGTGGACGTGTTAGGAGGACATCAGAAGATTAAGATAATTTTTTGTTTATGTTAGCACGCTAACCTTTTTCAGCTCATTGAACTCGCCAGCCATTGACACGTACTCTCCACCATCCATTCGAATGATCTGGAAATTGAAGCGTGCAAATGTTCAGTAAAAACTGCTGCGGCACTATAGCAAGGGGGGTTGTCCTGAGTTATAAACCTCATCTGACAGCGAGGTGATGAAAACACAGAAACGACTGTTTACAGAACATTTCATTTATACACCACGTATGCAGTAAACCCACGTGTGTGTCGTATCTTCAAGGTCACCACTCCAGATGACCTTTTCCCCAGCAGCTGAAACTCAAGAGGCCCTCAGAGATATCCAGCTCGGAGCGCACTGCTGTCGCCAAGGTTACGGAAAGCGCAGTGTCGGGGCGGGGGTGGGGGGGATGGGGGCACGTACCGCTCCGGTCACCCAGTTGGCGTAGTCACTACACAAGTACGCTGCCAGGTTGGCAATCTCCCCGGGGGTACCCAGTCGGCCCACAGGGATCCGGTCTATCATGGACTTCCAAAACATGCCCGTCGGGTCCAGGCGGCTGAAGGCTCCCTGCATTGACAGCCAATCAATAAAATCATCACTTCAGTCAATGTCTCCCAGTGACATAACAGATAACACAGTCACATTCATTTCTCCTGTGTACAATAGCCGCAAATAAACTGCAGGACCAACCTTGGTCTTTATGGGCCCAGGCTGAATCACGTTGAACCGTATGCCGTACCTCCCCCATTCTGCCGCGAGAGACCTGCGGGGGGGGGGCACGAAAACGGGAGGGCATCAGAACGACGGGGGCGCGAGTGAACGGCGCGCCGTCGATTCCTCGTTAAACGCCACCGATGCCTTGAGAGGTCCAGCAGAAACGACAGCCGGCCGATTTAATGCACATTTATCATTTCCAGCGCAGTGAGGTCGGGGGCAAGGGGGGGGGCAGTGAACTGAAAATACCTCCCTTCACAAATCCCCCGAATCCCCTAACAGAGCAGTAATTCTTAAATAAAGGGAATAAAACCATTTATGATTGGTGAAATCGCTCAATTACCGCACCTCAGTAGTCAGTGGCAGATCATCACGCCGGTCGATGTAAACGGGAGGAAAGGGCCTTCAGTGTATGACCATCTCAATCAATTTCCACAGTGTCAAAAGGGGTCACAAATGTATTCCGCCTTCTCGGGCAAATGATTTCCTGTAGAGTGACCCCATTACGGGACAATGGCCCTTGATATGGGAGTAACAAGAGGCCCGAGCTGTGAGCGAAAACGTGACCCGACCTTCAACATCTACCTCAAGGGCAGCGAGGGCCCCAAAAAAGCCGTCTGTGAGAATTCGACGTAACAATCATACGCTGAACTGTAGATGAAAATGTGGGCCGGCCACTTCACTGATGAGTTCAAACTTTTGTTTCCATAACATGCCAGCACAGATCTGAATTCATAAAAAAACTGATTAATCTTTAACTGGAAAGATGTTCGGAAAATTCCATCAAGCTTAAAAATTAACCTTTTTTTCCATGAGGCATGCCATCCTCGGTTTAGTGACTGATTCTACCTTGCCCATAGGATACTCCTGCCCATCCTCAAGAAGACTTTGAAAGAACACAGCAAATGCCTAGACGCTGATAAGCTGCAGGTCAGCCACACACGCCCGACTCCATCAGCTTATGCTTATGGTCTAGCAGAACTTCTGTACAATTCCATCTCAGACTGGCCGGCGATCCAAGAAGACGAGCCAAAGCGTGCATTAGTGACAGGTAGTGTGGAACCGCTGAAAATCTGCAAGACGTTCCCAAATCTAAGTTTAAGCCGGGCATTTAATCCCGACCTATGTGGGTAAGCATCAGGCTGCATAAACCCCAGACCTGTGAACCCTTACGTGCATAGGGTCTCCACCCCAGACTTGGCGGCGGCGCTGGGCACCACGAATCCGGAGCCGCTCTCGGCGTATATTGTAGTGATGGCCAAGAATGCGGCACCTGTGGATACAAGATCAGGTCATGAGGAGGGATGCGACGGCTCAGAGGCTCTGAATCAAAGAGCAAATGGACGCGATTAATACACAGCTACCTCTCCGGCCACACTGAGAAATCAAGTGTTCCAGGACCCAAACATACAGCATATTTTAAATTAAAATAGGTTTTTGGGTATTTAAAAGTGACAAACGCGAGATTCTAGAGATCATCCAGGTTCAGAAACGTCTGTCATTCTACAGTCTTTTAGAGCCACAAATCAAGGCTGTTTCCACAACTTAAAACACAGAAAACGCTTAAGACACAGAAAAACAGCTAATTTCAGAGATCTTTGAAAATGCCTGCTTTTTGCCAAGAAGCCAAGAAAAAAAAAGCGATAAGAAAGCTGACTGGGGACTATGAACATCACAGACACCACCAGCTCTCCTAGTGTTTCCAAGTTTGGAATAGAGACAAAAACAGAGAACGACGCAGAGCACACAGATGGCAAAGGAGCCCCCAGCCGCCGCTCCCCCTGCTGGCTGGCGTTCAGGCAAGATGACGCAGTGGGGACACGCGGAAAGATTCAGTGCCCCCCCCAGGGACACATCACCGCCCGAGACGTGGCACGAGGAATTCGGATAAGGAGCAGCCAAAGCAAACCAAAGTGGGCCGGCCAGACATGTTCTGACCCGGCTCCTCAGCCCGCTTACATCGGGATTCTCTCGCAGGCAGGGCGGCCTGATAAGGGCCTGAGAGTGAGGCTAAAAGCACCACGGCTTGGACGCAGCACCTTTCTTGCGTTCAGCATGGCATCAGCTGGCTGCACTGACCCCCAGTCCGCGAGATCATTAATATGCAGCTATCACACCAACAGCTCTTTACTGCCCCCTGGCTACAGATAAACATACTTATAAATATATGCATGTCTGTATATTATATACATAACATATACATGTGTGTGCATTGGGGTGACATTAAAGATTTTGGGCCCCATGAAAGCATATCATATTGGGCCCCCAACCCAGACCAATCATATTATGCTCCAAATTTTTTAAGGCCCCTGTCACTCATGGACCCCTGGGATTGCCCTAATTGTCGCCCCCCTGGGTGGCACCCCTACATAGATAATTACGTATGTATGTATGTATGTGTGTGTGTGTGTGTGTGTGTGTACATATAAAGACACACACACACACACCCCAGTTCTGACATGAAATTCTGACCAAAACAAGCTCTTTACTCACCCTAGTGGCGAATCAAGTGCAAGTCTTTAAGATGACTCGCAGCATTCCTCATGCTGCGCCCAGAGAGATGTAGAAATGTATTATGCTGCCATG
Source organism: Petrocephalus schoutedeni (assembly GCA_026780765.1). Lineage (NCBI taxonomy): Eukaryota > Metazoa > Chordata > Actinopteri > Osteoglossiformes > Mormyridae > Petrocephalus > Petrocephalus schoutedeni. Next base: position 11,034,166 of record JAODKL010000135.1, read on the forward strand.
TGTTTCCCTGACAGTGACAGGACGGCCTCTTTTACCTTTCTCAGCCTTGATCAGCCGTTTCCCGACCTCCAGCGTAACGTACGCCGTGCCGTTCAAGACGATGTCAGTTATTGTTCTCCAGGCGTTGGGAGAGAGATTCTCCGAGGGGGAGATGAAGTTCCCGGCAGCGTTGTTTATCACAACCTTCAGGGGGGGACAACCAATTAAAACCAGACAATACCACCAGGGCCGACCGGGCAGAGGCCCACTTGAAAACCCCTGAAAACAAAACAGTACAACCAGCAGAATTAAGGCTTGAAATAAAATCAACAGTTAGTGTAAATATCTCAGCCCCACGTACATCCGGCAAACCTGCAACGCTGACCAGCTCTGTGACGGCAGCCTCCACCGACGCTGGGTCTCTCACGTCACACTGGACGGCGTGAACCTGCAGGCACAGTCTGTCACAGAGCACTCTCCGACTCGCATTCCATATCACACGGGCAGGGGACAGCAGGGCGGAATATGAGGGCCGCTTACCACTGTCACCTTACACTCGATGGTAGCTACGGAAGATTCAGCATTCTGAAATATTTGAAATCCCCTACAAACAAATGGTATGACTAAAAACAGCTAGATAAGTGAGTATGAGAATGTTCATGACAAGTACCTTATTTCCCGTCTGTTTTGTGATTTCCTCTGCAGTCTGCTTCAAAACATCCAGTTTTCTATTAACAAGAACAAAAGATGGTTCATTTGTAGTACGAGCGTAGACAATACAGCATCAAATAAAATACCTTCAAACCAGGTGTGGAGCTACCCACCACATGCAGGGTGAATGTCTAGTGATCGCCATTCACCAAAAGATATCAACTACTCAGAACTTTGCGGAAAACTACAAACTACAGATCTGAAGGTCTAAATGTCCATGGCATAAGTTGGCATCATATGATAAGAGAGTAAGGGAGGCATTAACCCTTTCACGCGTGAATTATGATAGAACCTGAGTAAGGATTTTTTTTCTATGTGTTTTTATTTCTCTGCAGGGATGAAAAAACAGCTGCTGGCCACTGGCTGAAAGCCTATGGAGTGATGCAATAGCGTCCACTGTACAGGCTGATATGCAGTTATACCACTGAAATCTGTGCGTCTTCAAGAAAATTGCTATTGAAAAGCTGTCCACTGTAGTGACGACCACGCATGAGAGGGTTAAGCAGCATCACAGCCTAGGCTGAGCTACAGCCATGCATGGTTTAAAGCGGGAAAAGGCGGACACCTGCTGGCGATGACACACTCTGCACCGAGCGCCGACAGGGTGCCGGCCATCCCCTTGCCGAGACCCGTGCCCCCTCCCGTGATGAAGGCGATCTTATTCCGGAAAGCGCCCGGCCGCAGCATCAGCCCTTCGTTCGCAGGGAAGAACTCCGCCCGCCGCAGAGCTCCGCTGCCATTGCTCAGCCGCTGATTAAAGGGGGGAAATGCGTGCCGTTTGTGTTTCATGCCATTAGCCATCGTCACCATCATCGTTAGAGTAAGCATTGATGATTTATCTGCTACACCATTTCTCAGCTGCAAAATTCCGCAAGACGCAAGAAAGATGCATGATCTATATGCTATGCGTTTAAAATGTGATCGGCAAGGCCTGGAAGTACAGTGGAGCTGCTCTTAATGCACGATGGCAGTTACAGGGAGCCACCTAATTAGGAGAGCAAAGACAGCATGATAACGAGCCCCGGAGACAAGGCAACAATGTGACTGCTGACTAATTTTCAAGTTTTTTTTTTTTGAACTTTCCTTCAAGCATTGTTTCAGTACAGCATATTTTTTTGCACCCTGGAAAGTGAAAAGTTAATTCGTCTCACCCTTCTAGGAACAGCAGACGTAAATGGAAATGCCAATTCAAGGATATTCGCCCCCCGAACTAATAACCTCGCCATTTCACTAAAACGTAACCTTTCCCCTACTGCCTTCAGAGCGGAGGCGTGTATACTAAGCCGGGGGGGAGTGTCTGTGAAAACGTGTTCTCATTGGCTGACGCTCCTGTCAATCACGCTGCAATTTTAAGCACCGTGACTTTTGTTCTCGGCGGACCCACTATGCATAATAATGCATACTGAACTAATAATACATACTGAACTAGCCCAGGTGGCCAGTAGCAAAAGCTCTAATGGGGACATATGTCAATATGGGACATATCGCAATCATAAGGGCGTTGGTTCAAATCCCGTGGCTCTTGTGGTGCAATTTGGGTTAAACAGCAGGCTATGCAAAACGCTTGGGATAAATACCGTAGATTTTCCAGCCGGTACATTTTCAGACTGAACAAGAACAACTGACCCTAACAACTGCATAATATCCAACGTGCAGATCTCAGTTTATTTTAAGGGCAACCCAACCTCGAAATTACATATGTAATGGTGCACATTATACAGCACTCTGTCACTGATTAATGTTTACTGACTATGCGGTCTAAGGGGCGGCCGTATCCCCGGCTGTCTCTGCAGCGCTGATTGACGGCCGGCGCGTCGGTGGGAGGGTGCTGTGCGGCGGAACACGCCAGAGCGGAAGCGCCGGATATCTGCGGCTGCTTCGCGGGGAAGTGCTGCCGGAGACGTGCCTGCTGTATTTACAGTAAGAAAGCAGGGAAAGCGTGCGAAGGGTGATAAAATGGTAGTCTCCTCAGTGAAGGATGCACAAGCATACCCGCAGAACTGACAGAGCCAGGCTGATCACCCAGTAAGCGGCATCAGGTTTTACTAAGCGTGATGTGGAAACTGAAACCAGTTGGGGATGGAGGTAAGTTAATGTCCCGCGTTGGGAAAAAGAGTTCGCGCAGCCCTTATGTGCTTTCCCCGCTGATACGGCGCTATCGTGCACATTTCTAGCAAGCAATACTGTCTGTTCAATAGAAAGTGAAAGGAACGTAAAATACTGGGATTAATCGGTGCCCAGCTGAATCATAGCCCACTTTTTGGCGTCAGATCTTGCAGACTTTGGCATCTCGCTGACGTTAATCAATCTGAAATGTATAGACCATGATGTAAAATACTTGTCTTACCAGAAATTGTTTCGAGGGAAAAAACGGGGATCGCACTATATAATAATTCCATTAATGCACGTTTGTGGCCCATTATATAAACTGGTGTCTTTTTTTGGGAACCGTTGCATTCTGTCAGCGTGTGGCTCGTTGTTGTCGTCGATTTGCAGGGCAGCTGCACTGCCTGGCGCCTGGCGGCGAGTACACGGTGGGCCGTAAGAGCTGCGCCGTGCTGCTGCAGAACGACCAGTCCATCAGCCGCGCGCATGCGCGCCTCGCCGTCCGCCTCTCCGCCGGCGGCGCTGCGGTCAGTGCATTCTGGGGCTTCTGTTCTCTGTTAGTCAGATATCAGCTAAGCCTGCAATGCAAAGATAACTGGACAAAGATAACTGTTTTTGTTTTTTGTTGCCAACAGAATACATCTTCGACGTTCACCGTGACAGACACCTCTAAATATGGTACATTTGTGAATGGTGAACGGCTGGCTCTAAACACAGCCACAGTCCTGCAGCCTGGAGACCAGCTGACGTTTGGGGTCTTTGAGAATAAGTTCAGGTTTGTAAAGATCTCTGGTGGGATTCAGATCTTTTCACCTTATTGCCATGTGCATGGGAGTTCCGCTCGTTTCTGGGTGGGTAGTGGAAGCTGGCGGACTGGAGCGCACTCTCTCATATCAGCAGCAATGCTTCAGCCCAGTTCCTCTCTTTTAATTGTTGGATCTTCCAAAACTGCTTATCCATTGCAAGGTGATAGTGAGTCTGGGGCCTGTCCTGGGCAGCACAAGAGGCAGTGCTGGGGTGACACACACACACACACACAATCACAAACTGTGACGCCAGGTAGCCTGACAATGTCTTTTTTGTGGGAGGAAACTGGAGTACCAGGATGAAAACCAAACAAGCACAGGCGTGGGCGGCGCAAGAAGCGCTTTGTGCAGGAGCGGCACCGCGCCGCCCGGGGAGCTTGTGCTCGCACCGCGGGCAAAGTTCAGCAAAGTTCAGCTTTGACCGCGCCGCGCTATCACACATTGCCGCGCGACCAATAGAAACACTGCATCGACCCGGGCACAAATCAAAACGTAGGATAAACTTATATTGTCCTTTCTTTATTGATATGATAAACTTATATTGTTTATATTATATAATATTACTGATGAAGCAGGCTTGCCAGCGGAATGACAGGAGAGCGTTTCGCAAACCACGCCTATCTTCTTGCGCTGAACCCCGCAGCCAGCGCAGCGCGTTCAGCGCAAAGCGGAGGGTTGCGCAAACCTCACGGCATGCATAGTGCGTGCCATGTTCGGTCTGAAAGCCTCTTTATAATGAAGGCGTGAAGGTGATTAATCGTCATTGTCGACGCCCCACAGCACGCAACACCCCTAATCATGAGGTAATGGAAGTGGTTTTGCATGTCCAGGGTGGTCTTTGAGGCCTTGGTGGTCTGTTCGTCATGCGTGGACAACGCGGGAAAAGCGTCCCTGGCGAAGGAGGTCCAGCTGCTCGGCGGCCGCCTGGTCAACAGCTGGAGCCAGGAATGCAGTCACCTGGTCATGCCGACCATTAAAGTCACCATCAAGGTGGGGGTCCCTTTGGGCTCGGCCCTGGCTGTCACAGCCCTGTCCCGACTGGGCCCCGGGGAAGTCGCATTAAAAGTGACACACATCTCGGTCACATTCCGCTCGTATGCCATATCTGCACTTGTTCACTGGGTACCTTCTGCCTACTGGAGTGGCCGTGACGTTCACTGGCCGCCTCTGTTCCTGCTTCACAGACTATCGGCGCCCTGCTGTGCTGCCGGCCCATAGTGAAGCCGGATTTCTTCTCCGAACTCGGGAAGGCAGCACGAGAGTCGCAGGCCCTGCCCAAAGCAGAAAGGTGAGGCAGCTCCCCGCCTGAACTACCAATGGCGTTCCGCCCTGTATTTCTGGAAGGCGGCATCAGTAACGTTCCTGCCCTTTGGTGACTGCAGTTTCCTTCCGGAGATAGATGAGCCTACCTTGGAGAAGACGAAAGTGGACCTCAGTTCACTGGCAGAGCGTAAATGCCTCTTCGAGGGAAAGACCTTTGTTTTCCTCAGTGCCAGACAAGTAAGACTTGATGCATGCTCTGCATGTGGATATTTCTTGATCCAGGCTCTAAGCTCCATCATCTTGTGTCCGCAAGCATAATTCATTTTTTCCTTGTTACAGTGTAACTGGCACTTTGAATAGTTACATTCTCTTTTGCTTCAAATTGTACCTTTTAATTTACATGATGCGATTTGATGTTTGAACTGAATTGATGGTACACTTTTGGCAACTTTTGGTACAATTTTTTTAAATATTACTGATGTTGCTTTGTTTTTATAAGTATGAATAATGACAGATTATTTGTCTAAGTGTGGTGTGGGACCTCCTTTTGGTAAGTTTATTGGACCGATTCTTTTGTTACTTCCTGTCCTGACCACATAACGGCACGTGGTTCTCCTCCAGCTGAATCGTCTCAGCTCTGCGGTGGGCTTCGGAGGCGGCCGGGCCCAGCTGCTGGAGGAGGGCTCCCTGCCCCTGGCCCTCCTGGGCTCTGCGCAGAGCTGTGTGGTCGACGTGTCGGCCGGCAGCTCCCAGGTCCCACAGGCAGAGGGCATGGTGCAGTGGACTGATTCAGTGACCCGCATCCTGCAGAGGTACGCTGGTGGCTGGGGGCTCTCGATTGCTCCTCAAATAGTTCTCTTGCTTACAGGCCTCGTCGCTTTGAGGTGTTAAGCGGTGAGTGTTTATCTATTGTCTTCATGTTCAGTGGCCACATGCTCCAGGTTAAGTCGCCAGCTAAATGACTAATAGCGCCTTTCCGCTGCCGCCAAGAGCAGATCTGTACCCGCGACGTACCGCAAACTTACGGCTTTCTATTGCAAAGTATGCGAGCCGCATCTAAGCCACGCCCACCCTGACATGGCCCTGCTTAATAGGGCCGAAAGCGTGACCAAACACTGGTGGTTGGAACCGCAGTGCAATTAGTATCTCTTCACAGTACGGCCAGTGGAAAAGCTCCATAATACTGCTTTTGTACAGGTAGCCCTGTATCCAGTGGGTCTTCTGAGTCTCACAAGAATTGCCTTTTAACTTCAACTGAACGTGCCAAACTCGCTAACTTGTTGATTGTTGCGAATCGGGAGTAGTGAGCCACAGCCACCATGTGGCCAGGCTGCACACAGCACAAATACAACCGGTTACGGTCTGCAGAGGGGCACTGAAGGCAACATGGCTATAGACTGCCTACGAAAAGCAAATGTAAGTGAATTTAAGAAGCCTGCTGTGTGTTTTTTATGAGATAATTAGCCGACTGTTGTGTGATGCAGGGATGTATAAAAACCTTTGATTCTCTTACATTTGAAAACCGGTTCGACCAATTCACTGAAAAGAACCAGTTCAAAAGAACGATTTGTTCGTGAATCACTATTGTTCCCTCGGTCAGCTGTTCATTCCCGTGCATCTGTGTGCAGATCATTTTAACCATGCACCCTCTCTTCCAGGAAGGGCCTTCGACTGATTTCTGAGTCCGAGATCGGATTGGCCACCATCTACGCCTCCACCAAGCTGTACTGCAATCCGACAGCGCCCATGAAACCAGGTGGGTGTACCAGAGCCACAGTTGCTTTAGGGGCAGTAAATTCAAAAGTATGTGCTGAAGGATGTTAGTAGTAACCTTGCACCTTTAGAGTTACTTATGTTGCATGTTTCCTATATTCATTTGGGGACAAGGTTTTGAAAAGGCAGCATGGACAGGAATTTTTTTTGTTGGCAGTCGCTGATGTATTTTAGACTCTCTTCTCATTGGCGACTTTGAAGCAGGCAGTGATTTGACGGCACATGGAAGTCCTGCCCGCTTTGGGTAACGGGCCCATTTCTGTCATTATTACTCCCTCACTCAACAATTTAGTTAAAGGTGTTGGCTAGGGTTACCATATAATCCATGTCAAGACACCTTGAGCTAGGACAGGATTTGTAAACTACCATTTCAGTGAAAAGGACCTGGATTTCACTTAAGCTGTGAGTTCCTGCTGTGTGCTGATTGGTCAGTCTCATATAATCATGCATGTGTCACTTATGTTAATGTGAAACAGCTGGATGAGTCCAGTCAAGGAAACAAACCAGTCAAAGGACAAGAATAACTGACGTATTTTAGCCAAACTCAGGAGCCTTTCAGTTTTAAAGTAGTTTGTAAGACTCTTTGACATGGACTATCTGGTCGCTGTAGTGTTGTCATCTTCATTTAAGGGACTGGATTGTTTTCCTAAGACCTGTAATGCTAAAGGCAGCCACAGGGGGGGTTTCGCAGTTAGGATCAGGTGATGCTGTGACCGCGGAAGCAGCCTGTGTTGTGTGGTGACTCATGTCTGTTGCCACGTTGGTCCCATAACATAGAGGCGGCGGAAGCGAAGTCCGCCATCCCCAGCGGGACGCTGACTCAGCGCGGCACCGTGGACGAGACCGTGCTTCTGGCGACTTCTCAGAACATCACCGCGTACGCCGCTGATACTGAAGCCTCACAGGGCTTCGGCAGGTACGCTGACGACCACGCTGCGGGCGTTTTTTAATCAAAACCTCGAGCCCCGTCGAGGAGCCGTCTCGCACGGGAGTGTTAAAGGCCTTCGTCCTTCGTGCTCGTCGCCGAGCCGGGTGGACCGGTTTCACTAAGGTCCTCTGTTGTCTGCTCTCCTTCCCTTCAGGATGGACACCAGCGGTCCCAATGCAGTGCGTGAAACTCCAGAGAAAGATCGGAGGCAGGGAAGTGCGCCCGACTCGTGTATAGGGGCAGAGTTGCTGATGTCATCACGTGGTTCTGCCGTGGATGCAGAAAGCAGGAGCGAGAGGTCCGCTTTTGGAGCTACTAATGACAGCCGTCCAACTGTGACACACCCTTCCTCCCAGAGGAAGCAGCACAAGTCCCCCCAGAAACAGGCTAACTCCCTTACCAACTACTTCGAACCTCTCAATAAGAAGAGGTGAGTAGCACGATGCTGGTGGACTCATGTGGGTCTCCTTGTTCTATTCGTATGTGCTCCCCTCTGAGAGCAAGCCATGTCACGTTTGCTGGAGTAATGATGTTCAAGCTGAGAGAATGGCTGGCTTGGCCTCTCTGTGCCCCACGTTAGGACTCGGGAGGAGAGTGATTCTTCTGACCAGTCTGCAGCTAAGCAGTCCAGACAGGAGCAGAGGGAGGCGATGGAGGTGGAGGTGGGGAGGAGTGCCAGGCAGCTTGTGGCCCAGCACAGCGATCTACCTGGTCGGGCTCCAGCACCTTCAGCATCAGAGCCAACTGTCTCCACACCTGCGTCCGACGGAGACAGGTGCAGACCGGGTCAGGACCCGGAACTGGGCCGTCCGCTCGGACCCTCCAGCCATAGGCCAGCAGCGGACAAGAGGAAGGAGATGGCCAGGATCGACCTGACGGAAGATGGTAGTTCAGGCATGGACATGGATGAGCTGGAATCTATCATGTCGACGCCCATGGACGAAGAAGACCAGCAGGGCGCCCCCAGCAAGCGGGCTCGCCTGGACCCTGTGCGCGACATCAAACAGGAGGAAGAGTCCTTTGTAGAGGTGAGATGGGGACCGTTATGGGGAGCCGATTGTGCTGTGCTTAGGAGCGTGGGCTGGTCAGTGTCAGGCTACGGGTCTACCTGGCATGAGTATGACGTTGCCATAGTGATGCTGTTACAGCTGCTGTGATTGGACAGATGGGGATCAGAATTCACCAATTGAGAATTCCGTCCTTTTTTTAGTTCCGTACTATAAGATAGTAGAAAATGAGTAGAGCTGCAGCTCTTAAAGCAATAAAAACTGTGTGGAATGTCTGATTGTGTGCCATTGAAGACTTGCTTAGATTATTGTTAAATTAGCATAGCGATTTAGGCGACGGTCCAGACTAAATTGTGTTCGGGTCCGGATGCGGACCTGAGTCTGCCTGTTGAGTACCCTGAGTATATACGATGCATTCCTTTTATGTGTGTGTGTGTGTGTGTGTCAGTTGATAAAATGCAACAGAATAAGGTAAGAGGATGTCGCCTCAGTGGGACCCATCTATGCTTCTGAGACAGTGTAATGAGTCATTTACCCCGGCTTTTCCCGTTCTTAGGCCTTCAGTGAGGACGGCAGAAGCATCCCACGGAATCCAGAAGCTGAGGCTCAGCCCGCCCCCACCCCCGTGAAGCAGGAGCCTGAGGTGAGCCCCGAAACTCACTCGTCCAGGCCTTTCCGGAGCCCCCGTCATCTCTGGCTTTATCGTTTGGTTCCGTGCTCCACTTCAGGAGGTGAAGGCCGTGGTTAGGGGCGAAAACGGAGAGGACCTGCCCAGAAATCTCCTGGTGATCGAGTTCAAGTCTCTGCTGGTAGACAAGCCGCAGAGACTGAGGACGGAGGGCCGGCAGACGGGGGTGAACTTCAAGAGGTTCCGGAAGGTATGTCAGCCGACACGCCTTATGAGTCTAGCATGGCAAAGGACTGGCGACAAGTTCACATGCGCAAACATTCACTGTACATGTGTGTAGTGGGTGGGTGGGATGCCTGGGGAGCAGACTGGACATCTAATGTGACCCTGTTCCGTCCAGTTCTACCGCTGCAGTAAATGTTAAAGAATGCAGGGAGTGGTTTAAATACACAGGAAGCGTATTTGTCTGTCTGGTATGTTACGCAAATCGGGTCTTGTTTTTGAAACGAAGACGCTGAGTCTGACCGTGCTGCCTGTTGAAGTGCCTGATTGGTCGCTCATTTGCCAGGGTTCTGTGCCGGGGTCCTCAGGACTGCCCAGCATCATCGGGGGCTCTGACCTGGTGGCCCACAACCGTGCGAAAAGCTCAGAACTGGAGGAGTGGCTGAGGGAGGCGGCCGAGGTGCGCAGGGGTGGACGGGATGTCCGGATGATGTGAAAAGTAATCGAAAATGGCATTTTTAAGGTGCGATTCCTCTGCTTTACAGGAGGAAAGTCGGAACGAAAGAGAGGAGGCTCTGGGTGATGACCTATTCAGGTATGTCCGAGTACCCGGCAGCTGGCAGTGTGGCCCTGGATTAAAAGCAATTTACTCTGCCACCTACAGGCTTATTCAAAATGGCAGATTTTAAAAGTGATCCACCTGCAGTTTAAAAAAAAAAAAATCTTAATCTTAATGATTCTGTTTTTTTTAATATTACAACATTTGATGTCATTCCTCAAACAAAAATGCTTTTCTTAAGTGAGGTGATTAATCGTCATTGTTGACACACCACATGTCCTCTGCATTTATCCCTTTATGTGACACTGTGACAGCAGTGGGCAGCTAATTCAGAGCTTGGGGGCGGTACCTTGTTCAGGGCACCTCAGTGATCCCTGCAGTGGCATATGCAAGTGTTACACCGGTTAAACCACTGTCTCCAGCATACATTTTTTAGGAAAGTTGGTGGTGTTTTGGCCACTTTGGCATGCTCTGGTGCTTACTGACATCCCCACGTGCTTAAATGGGTGTATGCATGAATAAAACTGTAGACACCTATTTAAGGGTAAAAATTGCCTATGGCTTTTCTGAAGTACAGTTAAGGTTCGAAACGAAACACTGAAGATGTCTGTAATGTACAGTTTCTTGGGTCTGCTGTTGGAATTCGTTAGAGGTGTTAATTAGTCACAGGGCTGACTCCAGCAGCTCTTGAGCGAGTCCTGATTATGGACATGCCGCTTTCCTAACCCGTATAGTGGCCCTAGACGAGCCTCCCATTTTAAAGAGCAGAATTTCCGATGGTTTCATTAGGGAGTTAATGAAGGAGCCATGTGCTCGCACACAGAGCTGGTGTTC
>JAODKL010000135.1:11083282-11126074 GCA_026780765.1 Petrocephalus schoutedeni
GTGGGGGTGGCGGGGGGGCGGGGGCGTTCTCCAGATAGGGGTGACATTGCAGACTGTTTCAATCGGGTAGGGATGGACGGGATGAGCTGGACTGGAGTGACGGGACCTACAGGGCTTCAGAGCTACTACAGCTGAGCTTCCATCATTCCCGCGAGTGACATCAGCCAAAATAAAGATGATTGAAAACGAAAAATACAGGCCGGCGCTTCACCAGCCTGTATTTTTTTCTTTTCCACCAGAAAAGGGAAGAAGCTAGGCGGAGCATCGGGGAGGCGGGCCTCGATGCTGACGAATGGGATGGAGCGCTGGGGTGACTGACAACCCTTCCAAGCAACCGATTGGTCAAACCACATGAGCGGCTTCACGGCCAAGCTTCTGCTCACCTGCTGTCCCATTTGGGATCGAGGGAAAACGCAAAAGGTATTTCAAAAAGGGACGATAAGACAAGTGCGTGCACGCGCACAAACAGAGACACACACAAATACACACGTCAGAAACACATACTCCTGCCGTGTTCACAAGACCCTGGTGATGCGTGCCCTCAGCACGGACCGGGACCGCCCCCCCACCAGAACCGTCCCAGCCATGGGACGAACACGGGGTCAAGGGTCGTGTCAACAGCGTCACAGTAATAAGGCTTCTGTGGTCTTTTTGGGCCAGTGTCATACCAAACAGGGATGCCTTCTGATTTCTGAGTGCAATCCACACATGTTCCTCACGATGGCGTCCTTTGACGGTAACCCCATTCATAAGCCAGTGTTTCCCCATACTCAGCTGGACCAAACAGTAGTGTACAAGGTGGGGCAAGGGGACCAGTATCGAGAAACACTGGTAATTATCTGCAGCATAATTCCACAAGTCTGCTGATTTCCCCCCGGGGTTCGCTACATCTCCACTTATCAAAAATTCCTTAATTAGTGAGGAAATAAGCAAATTGTTATGCATCCGGGGAGTCCCAGGAGAGCTTGAACTTAGTGAAGGTGAGTCTATTTAGCATTACACTTTCAGGATACACTGTAAATAGAAACCTTCAGCAATATTATAACATGTTCTGCTGCTGACAGCCTTCCTGTTACTGCGCTTTTAAATAAATCCTACTTAACCGCATGGTTATTCTGAAAGCCAGACATCTGTCTTCGTGAGGTGATAAGAGTAGCAAGGTTGAAGCTGCGTTCAAAATAACACTTGGTCAGTTTAAATCGTGTTTGCCCAAAAAGTCTACAGTAGTCCCTGAATGGGAGACAAACACTGAGATAGCAACACCTTTAAAAGCACAGTTATTAATCTGATTTTACATTACGGCCACCATATTTGAATTTTTAAGCCAAGTTTGCTATTATTCCAAAACTATCCAATTAGACGTGACATTTCGATCATAAATTTTTTTTCAAAAGGTGTGTCATTTTCAAACCAAAATATATACAAACAGCATTAATTAAATAATCTAATGAAAAATACAGGTGTTTACTGCCATCTAGTGGTTTAATTACATTACGAGTTTCTTTCACAGTTCTCTACAAAATTTGTCACATGGATACATTAAATATATTTAAATGTCTTCACTGCAAGATACCACAGCTATTACAAAAAGTGTAAGTTGCTGTAGCAACCTGAGCTTATTTTAATTAACAAACAGAGTACAGTCAAAACATCAGAGGGACCTCACAGTGAGGTGGCCAGCTGATCCTGAGAGTGTCTTTAGGGGCAACTTACCCAACATCGTCCATAATGCAACCAGACCACTTGTTATCACACTTGCACTCCCCTGGAAAGAGATGACACCACTGGTCACATGGCCTGACTGGTCACATGACCTGGGACTGGGACGTTAAGGACACTCTCCTCACAAAACACGCAGTACAAATAACAGCCATGAGTGACATACCGCTCATAATCCTTTTCTTGTCTGAAAATATGCCAATATTTTGTCCCAAAGACTGCGCCAGTGTGATTGCCATTTCATCTGCTTTCCCATACTAAAAGAAAACATACAGTAATACAATTAATAAACCAAACATGGTTATTTTCAACAGACACATATAAATTAACTGGAAAGTTATTTTGTACATGGGACCTTCTTAGGAAATTTACACAGCTTAGTATGTACTGTCTGGTCTCATTAACCACACCCTTCATTGGTCAGATACCACACTGGTTAGTAATCTTAATAAATAAAAGTAAATATAATAAAAAAAAAGACTCCTCATCAAAGCTGTGCAGGCGCACCATACCTCATTGACTCCTCCCCCTTTCGTCAGGGAGCACACGCCTCCCAGGTAAGAAGCTCCTCCCCGACTGCTGTGGAAGCGGCTCCCTCTGGTGGACAAAAGAGAAGAGAACTATCAGCATCGCCAGTAAGAAATACTATCACATTTTATCCTGACTTGTAAATTCTAAAGGGTGTGTATTCCCGAGTACCGAGACCCTCCGAAGAGGCTGCGATCCCCCACTTACGAGAACAGGTGCACCGAATCGCACTTCTCCTTGATGAAGTCGCGCCGGTACTTCATGAATTCGCGCAGGGTGACCAGAGGGTCGTCATTTATGTTGAAGCGGTTTTCGGCGGCCCAGGTCTCCATCGCCACCAGGACGATGCGCGTCTTTAGCTGCTCTTTGAATATCTGCACATGCAACCGTGGAGTGTCAGCTAACAGCCGAGCTTCTTACTACTTGAAAAGAAGCAGATATCTAATAGGATTCCCCCATGTAAAAGGAAAAAAAGGCCCAGGAGCATAACAGCAGCGCCGGGGGTCTGCTGGCGTCTCTTTTTACTGTGCATACGGGAGATTACGGTGAAGCTGCGTTAAACTGTGCTGCAGCGGGCCGGTGAAGCGAAGCCGGGAGCTTTAAACCATCGCCGATCCGCGCTTATCTGAATCCAGGGGTAATTTAATAAATGACATCCCACATCCCCGAGGGAAATGAAATGTCAAGGGCCTTCTGACTCAGAGATACAAGAAAAGATATATTAAAATATATGAAACGATTAAAAGACAACTTACTATATCAGCCATGTTCACGACGGACTTGGCGTAGTTATTTGTCTGGCCGACAGAGAGCCGATGCTTCTTATACTGTAAGAAATAGCAATATACAAATAAATTATTTTGGAATGCTATAGTAGCCAGTATCTTATCCCACTAAAAACGGTAAGACGAAAAGGAATTAGATAGGCCTATAAATATTTAAGGAAATGTAATTTTACCATGAGGTGGTCGTTGATGACCATAAGCTCTATATACTTCGTCTCATCTTCCACCCTGCGCGAAACCCTGGGTACCTATGAGGGAAAAACGCACTTTACAGCAGGTTCGTGACACATGTCAGCGACAGCCTCAGTGTGCGGACCTGAGTGAAAACCGAGAATCTTTCCGGTGAATCGCTGCTTTTGAGTTCATTCCAGTGAAAGTCTGAACCGTTCATGGATTCGTTAGCGACGAATCGGGATTCACCTTGAATAAATTATGTGTCCATTCGTAAAACTGCGTTCAAATTTAATAACATTCAACTATAATAAATAAATAAATAAATGTGTATATAGCTATAATATATTACTATAATATGTGTATATATATAAATATATATATATATAATATATAAATATATATATAATGTATAATATATATGTCATATGCGTTATTTTATATTTAAGGATTCTGATCAAGATAAGTGGTTAGAAGACGAATTGATGAGATTATTAAATTATGTGAACTGAACGATGAATCGCTCTTGAGCGACACAGATCTAGACGCCGACCTGACGGCCGGCGGGGTCCGGATCTGTTGGCTCCTGACTGCGGGCATCCACTTAATGTCTCATAAGTGCGTTCCTGTCACTACGCCGTGCCTTTGCAGGAGACGCGTGTGAACCCCGAAGGCCGCTCACCTGTCTCCTTCTTCTCCGGAGCAGCGTCCTGGGAGCGGCCGGCGTCGGCATCTCCGGGACGGCGACTGTAAATAACGGCGCCGAGATGCTGAGTTGTGCCACCAACCGACCGTGTTATGTTTAATGCATCAAGAACGGCAGTGGGACGGCTGCTACGGATTGAGGAAGGACATTACTCTCTTCTGCATGAATATTTACAGGGTATAAACACGGATGGCCGTTTAATTACAGCGGTACATCCTGGAATCGTGTCACTGGAATCCAGTTCTGCCTTGAATGTGAACGTGGATAAACATCCTGGCGCAATTTAACTCACCAGGACGCACATCGTCCACCGGCAGCTCGGATCCCATCGACTTGTAAATCATATGAACATGGATGTCACCCTGTTAAAAACAATAACACTTATATTCACATATTCAACACATAGGAATACAGTGGATAGAGACTGCGGTATGATAAGGCAGGCTAAATTACAACCTGGAACACCTGTATTAGGTAAATTAGGTAATGTATTACCTAACGCACACATAATAATAATTTTACTTAAGACAGACTTACAGAAATAAAAAGCGATGCACCGATAAAACAAAATGAACAGCATAGGAGTCCAGAAAGCTTGGGTCTCAATATTTACTTATTGATTTTTATCGTTATTAACTTATTTGTCTGGTTTAGGGGGGTCCCGGTAAAATTTCAACCAACCATCGACTATTAGCGACTGTGATTTATCTTTTACCAAGCTTCGTATGTTTCTTTCGCTTTGGAGAAGCACGCATGCTTTTACACAGAGGAATCCTTAGTTAACTTTAATCTACTGGCGAAAGGGGGGGCGGATGACACAACGGGGGAAAGAGAACCACTGCCGGGAGGGGCGAGCCTTCGGGAAATCTGCACCCCGAGGGAGACGTATACGCTCCTACTGTCAATCACAGCCTTGCGGCGCTTCCCATTGGTTATTCTATAAGATCCCCCCCCCCCTAGAGTTAGCTCAGACTGTGACTGGACAAATAACACTATATCCCGCCCACCGCTTATCACTCGACGTCTGCTTAGGTGAAAAAAAACAAAGCAGCTGCAATAAGAACTGGAAAAAAAAGGACAACGAAACGACTTGTACGGTGTTAAAATGGCCGTTTCTCAGCTTTAAAGCGCCCGCCGTAAGCCAGGTACGTGGCTGCCTGTAGCTGTTAGCAGCTAGTGCCGGAGTTGGCCGAAAATCTGACGGCAGCAGGCCGTGGTCGGTGCCATTTAGCGTTAGCCACGCAGCTAACTGGCTAGCGGGCCGCACGCACTCGACACAGAGTTTCTGTTTTCTACTTTCCTCCCGTTTCCTCCCTCGATTCCTTTAGACGAGGGTTTCATCTGACACGGCAGCAGTGTGGGCGGATGGATTGCTTGGCTACACACATTCATCTTATATAAGTTAAATATGGTGGCCTCAGGGTGTTAAAGAGTGGATTACAGTATATGTGTCCAGAAGTGCCGAACGCCCAGCTGTACTGTTATTATTGTTATTAATAACGATGATGATGATAATAATAATACTAATAGCTCTCTGCTGTACTGCTGTCAGTTTCCTGCCTGTTATTGTCTCTCCAGGTGATTCTCTCTGCTTTTCTCGGGAACCTCTTATTTACACGCTGCAGCAGCTGGGAAAATGTCGTGCCGTGACATCCACGCCACCAATCTGTTTGCCTTCCTCATCGCCCTGGTGTCGGTGAGCGGCCTGGTCGTGGCGACGATGATCCCCCAGTGGCGCATCACCCAACTGATCACGTTCAACCGCAACGCCAGGAACGCGACCGTCTACGACGGGCTGTGGGCCAAGTGCGTGAGGCAGCAGGGCAGCACGGGCTGCTATTTCTATGACACCGAGTGGTACCGCCGCGTGGACCAGCTGGACCTGCGCGTGCTGCAGTTCGCCCTCCCGTTGAGCCTGCTCTTCTCCAGCCTCTCGTTGCTGCTCTGCATGTGCGGCATGTGTAAGACTGCCTGCTGCTCTGGCAAGCCGGACCTGGAACCCTCCAATGGCGGGAACTGCCTGGTCAACAGCGCGGGGTGCCACCTGGTGGCCGGAATGCTGCTCTTTCTGGCCGGCGCCATTGCCATGCCACCCTCGGTGTGGTTCCTCTTCTACACCGAGGAGCTGAACAAGCGTTATGACAGGCTGTTCTCCAACGACTTTGCCGCCTACGTGGCCATCGGCTGCTCGGGGGGGCTCCTCCTGGCCTCTTTGCTGTTCATGATGTGGTACTGCATGTGCAAGACCCTGCCGTCCCCCTTCTGGCCTCCTCTGCCCGCCGTGTCCACCAGCCTCTCCACGCAGCCCCTCACCGCCAATGCATACCCATCTCCCGTGTACGCCCCACAGCCCTTCCCTGCCCAGGCCTATGCCCCAGTGCCGGTCGCGGAGTCCCTGGTTTTGGCTCCGTCTCAGTCCTACGCGCCGCCCTTGGGCTACGCCCAGAGCGTGGCGCCTGCCCCGTCCACGTACAGGCCCGGCCGCTGCGGCTCCGAGGCCGGCTTCTCTCAGGCCTACACCACGCACAGCTATGCCCCCTCGCAGGCGTACGGCTACAGCGGGCAGCGCCACTCCACACGCTCCCGCCTGTCCACCATCGAGATCGACATTCCAGTGCTGACGCAGGCCAGCTGAGGTGAGGTGGGATGGGGTGGGGTGTCGGACAGGGAGCGAGGAACAGCCCCCCCCTCAGGACTGCTGGGCGTCAACAGAATGCTGCTCCGTCAGCCCACCGGCGGCGCGAGGAGAGACTTACTGCTCCAGTAATCAGTGCCTCCAGTCCTGCAGATCCCTCTGCTGTACCAGCAGGGCTGGGCAGCCAGAGCCATTAGAATTGGCAGCGTTTACGATGTTAGTTCATTTAGGTGCTTAGCGGATCTTTTTTTTTTTATACAGATTTTCAGTGATCCATTTATTCAGGTTAAATGCCTTCGGGGTGGGAACAAAGTCCATCTGTCCATCCTGGGACTCGATCCTGCTGTCTGAGTCCAGGTCCGTCAGTATCCTGCTGGATCGACCCAGCTGAGTACATGAGCCATTACCTGGGTGTCTCAAAGGGAACTCTGCCTGGACTATCTGTGCCTGCAGTAGCGCGATGAACGTCCGTGGGGTCTCTGGAATCCCTCATTATGATGTTTAGCGTGCATTCCAGTGATGTCACGCTGATATAAATCACTTTAAATAGGCCATTTTCCCTTCTTGTAATGACAGTATGTGTTACGATGTTATATAAATCTCATTAAGGGCATCATCTTTAAAAAGGAACATATTTGACACTAACTAGTGGACTACTGCACTTTCCTAAGCTCTGAACATTAGACTACTTACTTTTTTTTCACTGACTACTGTAATGCACATTTGTATATTAAAAATGTCACTATTTTGTTATAAACTAATACTGTTCTGTAATGTAGTATTTGCTTCTGAAAATGTACAGCATTTTTCAAATGTATGGCATTGTCATGGACAGCAACTGTACTGAAAACACTAAAATGTGAGGCAATGTGCTCCTGTCTGACACTGCTTAAAGTCTGCGATGAGAGCTGCGCTGTGAAGCAAAATTCTTCCTGCTTAAGAGTCTATTGCCACTGAATATGAAACTGTAAATAGTTCTGTAGGTGCGATGGCCAGTTGCAAGCTAAATTCAGGTTATTCGGTTTTGCCTTAAAAACTGGCAGCTTGTTTTACACGAATCATTAATGTTCACTGAAATGTGTGCCAGACGCTAATAAACTTGCTCTAACTCCGGCTTCTCTGTGATTTCGTAATACAAATTCCTTTCAAGATCCAGCCCTTCTACGGTGCACCTGCTCTCCGGGTTGACGCACATCTTTCTGCTGTTATTTTCGTCTGCCTCGGTGTGAGTAATCAGGTTGCTGTGATGTCATTTCCTGTTTTCATTAAAGCAGCCTTCTGCCACATTGTCTTTAGGCATGGGAATACACCTTTACGAGGAACACTTTCAAGAAACTTGTTTCAGTGCGCGTGTAACTGATTTACGTGCATAATGACACTATTTACGTACATTTAGAATAACTGAAGTACAGCCATGCGCAGTTTGTTGATGGGCAGCCTGAGGCCCCAGCTGCATGCTAAGCGCGGGTGGGTGTGGGAACAGCCGTCATCATCGTTGCGGCCCCAGCTATGCCTGCCCGCCAATCCCGCCGTTTCCAGTTGAATTCATTATTCAGCAGCGGTGCTAAGAATGGCAGTGCTGCAGTGCAAGTGACCCAGAAGGGCCCGCTGTCAGACTGCTGTGTCTCAGCGGGACTGTCGGTGTCCCCGCGGTGGACAAGGGCCAGACGCAACAGGCAACGCCGACCCTCGGTCCAAAATCCTGCCCTCCGCGAGGTGCCTAACGTGGCACGGAGATGTGCCTCCCCGCCTGGTGTGCCCAAATCAGGGCTGAGACGCGGCAGTTTTTGCCAGAGATGCTTGGGGGGGGGGGGGGTCAGCAGCGTCCATCTCGATTAGCACTAGCTAATTAAAAGCTGAATGCGCTCCTGGAGAAATGGCACGTAAGAGACGCCCTGCCCTCTGCAGCGCACAGGCGGCCATGTAGATGGCATAGAGAGCAGCAACCTTACGCTGCCTCGCTGGCTTGGGCCTCGGGCTGCGGAGGCACCGGGCCGCCAGATGGCAGGAAAGCATCTCTCCCGCTTCCTCTCGGAGGAACCCTGCTGATGCCTGGATCTCAGCAGGATCCACGACGCCGATCTGCTGAGGGGACCTGGGGCTCTCGCCAGATTCAGCCCTGTGTCCCGCACGCCGGTGCACCATCTGATCGTGTCAGTGACCCCTGACCCTCGGTCGCCTCTGGCGAGTGCGGATGCGGTTTTCACATCTGCTTGCATCTTCTTCCAGAGGCCCCCTTCCTAATGAGTGTCCTTATGCCCGCTTCCCTGTGGGAATGGAGTCTGGACAGAAGCTGGTGTGCCAGCATCACATAGGATACAGGTAACTGAGCACCGGACGGAGACCAAAATCGCTGCCATTATCTGCCATTAATGTTCTTCGGAAACGAGCTTAGATTGTTAATAAACTGCTTCACCTATTGACACATTTAGCAGTGATTTAGCATGATGACAGTGTATATTAGAATAAACAATTACGGTGAAGTAAGTGATAAATTCAGTAAATTCAATAAATTCAGACGAATCAGATTAGGTCACAAGGCAATAATGCGAAATCTAACTTTGGCTCGGATTTACCGCCTCTGTTTAGCCAAATGTTTAACCTGGGAGTTGTGTGTTTGGATGAGTCACTTTTAAAGTAGAACAGAAACAAGTACTAAGAAGAGGAAAAGTAAACAGTGAAGTCCCCGACCCTTTTAGACACCGCCTTCCAATATCCACAGCAGAAAAATACCTTTGTTGGTACTGAAGCTGGTGATCACAGCCTGCCGAACAAAGCTAAACCTGCCTGCAGGTCCCCACCTTCACTGTGCCACCACGTGTGTGTGTGTGTGTGCGTGTACATGTGTGTGTGTGCGTGCATCCATGGAGGATTAGCTGGCCACGCAGATGGCTGCTCAGATGGCCATGGTGGAGAGGTGCCGAGCAGAGAGGCCACCCCGGGAGGATGCCGTCATGGCCGCCTTCGGTCCCCGGCCCCCAGGCCCTGCCCCCCACAGCCATCCGCAATGGAAACAGGCGATGGCACCTTCGCTGTGCTGCATTGCCGGGGTGAAGTCCAAAGCCTGGTGACCCGGTCCAAGAGGCGTGACGGGGACAGGCGGGGGGGGCTTGCAGATCAGGTCATGTGATGGGACATATGGCGTTTTCTGCAAAGGAGACTCAGCGGCTCCAACTGAGCTGCTGGGCTGCTGCTCCTTCCCCAGGAGGGAGAGAGTGTCTGTTTTTCTGTCTTTGTCTCAGGGTCTGAGCCTGTGTGTGTCTGGGTGTCCCTCTGTCACTCTGTATTTGTCTGCTGCTCTCCCTCTGTGTGCTTCTCTTCCTCTGCGTCTGTGTTTCTCTTGCCCTAAGTTTGTGTGATTCTGTTTCTCTGGGTGTTTCTGTCCTTCTGTACCTGTGTACTGCTCTCCCTCTGTGTCTATGTGCTTCTGTCCTTTTGTGTCCCTGTGCTTCTGTTCCTCTGTGACTGTGTGTTTCAGTTCCTCTGTGTGCTTCTCTTCCTATGTGTCTAGGTTTCTCTTCCCTGTGTTTGTGTGATTCTGTTTCTCTGTGTGCTTCTGTTCTTGTGTCTGGGTGTTACTGTGCTTCTGTCCTCCTGAGTCTCTGTGTTTCTGTTCCTCTGTGTCTGTGTGTTCCAGTGCCTCTGTCTCTATGCATTTCTGTTCCTCTGTGTCTGTTTGCTTCTGTTCCTCTGTGTATGTGTGCTTCTGTTCCTCTGTGTCAGTGTTTCTGTTCCTCTGTATCGGTGTTTCAGTTCCTCTGTGTCTGTGCGCTTCTGTTCCTTTGTGTAGGTGTTTCTGTTCCTCTGTGTCAGTGTTGCTGTTGCTCTGTATCAGTGTTTCAGTTCTTCTGTGTCTGTGTGTTTCTGTTCCTCTGTGTCTGTCTGCAGGCGTGAGCTTCACTCTCTGAATGCCAGACTGGGACAGGGGTAATTTGCTTGCAGCTAATCTGAGATGGTCTCAGTTCAGCCAGAAGTCATGTGACCTGCTTGGCCCATACATGACACAGCACTGTCATGCGACCCCTGTCAACCTGCTGCCCTGTCCCCTGGATGTCCCTAGTCACATGACAGACTGAAGGCTCCTGTTTAATACATGGCTTATCACTCTATTTACTACAAAACAGTTACATTATGAGGCTTCACCGGCTAGACCGTCAGCAGACCTTTACTTAGAAGAAGCATCACATTATGCATTAAATCTGCCCTCAGCAATGTAGGGTTTTATATCTCATCTTTAGGGTTCTTGGCTCGATTCCTGCCCAGGCTCTGTGTGTTTGATTTTTAGTGTATTTCCACTGCCACCAAGAACCGAGCCGTACCCAAAAAGTACTCGCACTGGCACGGCCCTGCTAACTAAAGAAAATTATTTTGGTAACACTTTACTTTAGGGGGCACAAATACTTAGTAGCAACACTGTTACTACTAAAGTACAAATCATGAACAAATATAGTAGCTACTTAAGATAAAAGATGCTAACTAATGTAACTAAGACTTGGTTTCTAGTTAATTCATTCACAAGTAATAGCATAATACTACAGTACATTATTTGTACTCCCTCAAGTAAAGTGTAACCAAAAAATTGTACATGATGTGCATCGTGTGGACAGAGTAAATAAGCATCTCCTCAGCTTTACATAACTGTCGCTCTTCAAACCCAGCAACGCCTTTACCAAGCTGACCCTTCTGCAGTGGAAAACCGAAGCTAGCTGGAACCACCCTGTAACTAATCTCTCTTCGCAGCACAACTCGCCTACGTCTCGGTTCCCGTATGCCAGTGGAAAAGCATCATTAGTGTGGATCTCGGGCTCGGTTTCCTAGTAAGAACACATGTGGTGGTGCCATCACAAACCACCAAGGCCTGCATTTCCCACGATCGGTGGCCACACCACATGCAGCCCCCGTTATAGGGCAGCCAAGCTGTCGCGGCGACGATACACTTCCACATTTCTCCAGGGGGCGGGGCTAAAATATTCCGCTTAGCACCCTCTCTGCCTGCAACACTACATTCCTCAGCCTCTTAAAAGGACATGGCAGACACTTTCTGGGTATCAGTCAGGCCGCATGTGATGACCACCATTATGCTGCGTTTGTGGCACCCCCCCCCCCCCTTTGGATCATAATCATTTATATGAATGATGGCAGGTTTCGTACAGACTATTTAGCAATGCTTATCTAACTGGCTCAGTCCCTAATATGACTCATTCAAAGTGCTTCAAGACCAAACCGTCATGGGAACATAAGCTGAAGCCTTGCAGAAAATATAACATGATTCCCGTCAAACAGGCATTATGTAAGTGGCAGGAGGTAGTGGGGGTCGCTCCGGTCCTCTGATGGATGACAGAATCCCTGCCTCTCACGCTCTGTTCACATGTAACCCAGCGCCGTCGGAAGTGGCTATCGATCCACACCCCAGTGGTCGATCCCCTAAAAATAGCGCTGCGTGATTTCTGGGGTCATCAGCAGGACCCTCCACCGGAAATGTGAGACCCCCCCCCACCCCCCTCTACGAAACAGACTTCCCTGACCTCATTCACCCCTCTGCTCGTAGCTGGAAGCAGCACGAGAAATCACAGGCTACCGACAGAGATCGGGATTAGGGAAAGGGTGGACTTACAGCGAGGCCGTCCGCTCCTCCCGGCTCGATCATGTAGGTGTGGTTTCCATTGAAAAACAGCCCGCTGTCAATAGGAAGAGAAAGAAAGACTGTAAGGGATAATCAATCCAGAGTCAGGATGGCTGGGATACAGAGATTTTCTGGTTCTGCGACAAAGGTTCAGATTCTGTGGGCTGTGATGCTTCTACCACTCCTTAGGAATATAAAGGGAACTGAACTGATGACGAGGACTGTCACGTTTCTCAGACTGTTTGTGGGAAGCATACTTGGGAATACATCAACATCTGGTGATCAACCTTTCTGCACAGAAGGATCCCCATTGGCTGCCTATGAAAATGATGTCGCCGGAAATCCCTGACTGGATTACCCTGTAATCTGTGGATCTGTGAAGGATCGTTTTGGGGCACGGCATGATATAAAGTAACTGCTAAGAAGCTATAAGGTGGATAATAGCTAATAATCAGCCCACCATCCAGGCCTACCATCTCGAACGGACAACTGGGGAAATTGCCCTGGGCCCGCGGTGGGGGTGTCAGGTGCTGTAGAAAGCCCAGAAGGGAGGGGTAACACTTCATGGAAGCCCAGCTAAAGTCATTTTGTCTTGGGCCTGGGAAATATGCGCGGCAGGTCTAGCCCACCCACAGCTCTGTGCCAGCGAATAACAAGACTGATGCTGGTAGACATTCAGAGGCTGGATTCACAGCGCGGAGCAGAGTGTGACAGCTTTAAATAACAGAGAGCTCAGTAACATAAAAGGAAAACCATCCTGAATTGAAATTACCATCATATTTAGGGTTGATTAACACAACAGGCGATTAAAAGGGAACATGTCACAGTAGTGATTACACCGTCACATGATTATGAAACATTTCACGCTCTTCAAATAGCCAACAAATAGAAAAATGCATTAAACATAAAATAGCAGGCCCTGGATCTGCAGAGTGGGCGTCTTCTTAGCGCACTAGATGCCCCGCCCTCTTTACGATTGCGGCCAGCTCAATAGCGCGTTGAAATAGCGCCCCTCACAGGCAGCCGGGGTGGAGAGCTGGCACGCAAGGTTCTCAGAGAGCCATGAGCTCACGCCCTCTCTGATATCTCTACGGGAGAGACCGTGTGTCCAGTCGCGAAGAAAAATAGTTCAGTTTGGGAACATTTCAATCCATGAATTTCACAGTGTTCAGTAAACAGGTATATTCCAATCTGTGTACGTTCACTTCATTGGTACATACTGTACATGAAAAAGCAGCACATTTTTTATGTTATGATACGCTATTTCAAGTGTAATAGTGAGGCAAATAGATGCAACAGAATCCTGTAAAGTTGCGCCAGACGCGAGGAGACTTTATACATTCTTCACATCATGTTTTTCAAAGCTCCCTTCATCATCTGAGGAGAGCCTCTGCCACAGGTCAGCTGTGATGTGAGGTCCTCAGCGGCCGCCTGTGTGCAGAAGGCCTCTCCTGCTCCCGAAAATCGGCCCGCTGAGGCACGGCGGCCAGCGACCCGCTCCTCTTTCTGACAGAAGGATGACCACATGGCTGATTCTGTATGATCACCACCCAGAGCCCCTAACCGCCTCCGTTAATCTGCACTGCGGGGTAACGCAAAACCAGACTCTTCTAATTTTTACGTGTCCTAATCCCATTGCAAAAAAAAACCATCAACAATACAACGCCGTTTAAAAGTACCAATCTGAGATTATTCTGTCAGACGGCAGCGATACATAGGAAACGATCAAAACAAGGCCGATATGAGGGAAACTGACAAACATGATCTCTGTTAGGAACAATCCTTCACCTCTCTGGCTTGTTCGCTTTGTGCAGGAACTAAAAATACTGAAGTGAAGGCCTGAAATCTCCCAGAATTCTGTGCGGCAGGACAACGTGTGGAGGGAAGCGGGCAGAGGCTGTGCGTGTGTGTGTGTGTGTGTGTGTGTGTGTGTGTGCCCGAGTGTGAGCTGGGGGGGTTGTTAGTGCTAAAGCTCATTGGACACTAAAAAGAGGGACCCTCCAGTGAGACTAATTTGATTCCTGGCACGTAGCGGAGCTTGGGACGTGTCCCACGCCGGGGTAGCAGACAAAGGAATCGTTTCTGAGCACTGGGCATTGTTCCCACAGAAATGAGAAGGTGGCGGGGTGGAATGGAGGATTCCAGCATTAAATAACGAACCCTTAATACAGTCACAAAGCCCCTCCATCCACAACAGGGTGTTTTTCAAACTGCTGCCCACGGGCTGGCATATGAAAGCCTGATAGCAAAGGATAAATAGATAAGGAAGGGGTCTTCAGTTTCAAAAGGCCTCGCACAGAATATTGTGGAATGCCAACCAAACTCAGATAGCAGGTGGAGGCTGCACTGTGCGTTATTCAGCATGGAGTCAAGTGGAGACGGAGGAGCAGAGTGCGGAACAACGATGGCAAATATCGGCAGAGAAAACAGCATACAGTAATTACATTGAGAACAGCATACAGTAATTACATTGCAGTAATTGCTAAACAGGATAATTGCCACTTAAGTCCATTACTCTCGCATAGCAGAAATGCTTGCGCAAAGCGGCATGGTGTGGTGCCGGCCTCCTGCACATTCCTGTTAGTTTCTGTTTCGATAATTAGCCATTTGTTGCCGCAGATCTACTCCTTGGTGGTTGCTGGTCCCTGGGGGAACAGGGATGCTTACTGCAGGCCATGGCAGGTGGAGAGCGCCACGTAGGATGTCGGGATCCCTCGAACTTTGCCCTGGTAGTAGCAGTGCTCGCCGCCCTGCAGGAACAAACAGATACTACATATTAGCGCAGAGAGCCTCTTCCCAGAAACAACCAATAAAAGCAGCACAATCTCTCTCTCTCTCTCCATCTCTCTCCATCTCACAGACACACACAAACACACACACACACACACACTTTTTCCAGTTATTTCACTTGTGATGGTGTTGTTTCATAGTCCGACACCATATTTTTAGTGCATCCGCAGAAAGTGATACTTGGTGAAACTGGCATTAGCCTCTTAGCATTAGCTTCCCTGATGACGCGGAAACCCGGCATTACACCCCCACGCCGCCCAAGGCCAAATCAAGCCTTTTAAAGTTCTGTATTTATTGTGACAGATCAGATTATTCAAAGGCAGAATAGGCGGAACTGCACGTTCCTCAGCCACGAGTCTCAGCCAAACCCCAGCAGACTCTAGACGAAGGTCCCAAGTCCCGTTACATTCCTCTCTCTCCCAGACACCCACAGCTAAGTTTGTTTTCTTTTTCTTTTGGAACAACCATCCCAGTGGAGCCCCCCTCCCCCTAAACCTCGAACAGGAAAGGCCCGGCGTCCGGTGGTCCTGCTAGCTGGACGTGTGTGTGAGGCCCCCACCATTAGACAGGTCCCTCCCTGCGGACTCCTCCATTACAGCCTCTTTGGGGCCTGACGGCTTTTAAGGCCGAGGCTGCCTTCCGATGGAACGCGGCTGCTTTTAGCGGCAGATCGATTTCAGCCTCTATGCCGGACATATTACCGTCAGCCAGCAAAGCGTCTGCCCGGGCCAGGTACACGGGCCGGCTTCCGCAGTGCCTCCTTGCACCATATCCCATCAGCGCGGTGGGACGGCGTGAGGCTGCATTTTCCTGGCTGTGAGATGGACTGCCACGTACCAGTGAGGCCATCGAAGAGGCCCTGACTCTCTGCCTGCTTCCTGAGCCTGCCGGACGGCATCTGGGGACCTGACCCGGCGATGTAAGGCAGCAAATGTGTCCACATCTGTGCCGTTTGCCCTCAGTTACACCTCCCCCAGTGTCCCAGTGCCATCTGACCACCGGCCTGGGCGAAAACACAGCCAAACCAGGCCTCCTGCAGGAGCCGGATGGAGATCCTGCAGCCCGGGGCCTCGTCGGGGGAGAGACGCCATGTGTGCTCCCTGAGAGCAGCAGGCATGCTGGGAAGGACAGATAGTGAGCTGGAGTGGAGGGGGGTTAGCAAGAGGGCTATTTATAAACGGTGCCCTGCTCCACAATCGAGTGCTGTTCCTGAAACTACCGCTCTAATTCGAGTAGCGCGAGAGGGATGCCCGCAGTTACACCTCTCCCCCCAGTGCGGTCCGTTCCGGTTGATGACATTTCCATAAAACAACTTACGAGGGCCCGAGCCGAACGTCCTGGAGACGGCGCGGGCCAGGAGGCCGGCACAAAACAATCATTTTTCTCACAAAAAAAAATGCCTCATTCCTTTCTGTTTGAATGAATGCATGGAATCCAACGAAAGGTTCTTTCAATATTTGATGTTCAAAAAAAATATGTTTAACTGGCCCAGATGGAGGTAATTAGCAAGGGGATGACCCTCACTGTCAGTGTGGCCCGTGAAAGCAGGACCGGCATATTCAAGCAGGCTGGCATGACCTTGCTCAGTGTGGGCGGGTCTCTCCCATAGGGAGGGCTAAGGGGTGCTCTGAGAGTCTCTGCGTTGAAGGGTTCCTGCGTTCGCGAGGGCAGTCCACCATCTCCCCAACCACCGTCACCCGCTCACAGACGAAAGCGAGTTCAGGTCCACCCTGAGGCTCACAAAAATGCTGCCCATTCACCGCTTTTTTAGATGATTACGAATTTATTTCAAAAAGGGACGTACAGAACATTTTTTTTAAATCACTGGAAGTTCCTGGTCTTTCACATTTCAAGCCAAACTCAACCAGTCAACAGACGCCACGGCCAACATAGAAAGCGGCTGCACTTCTATGACTATCCTGAGGGGGGCGCACTAATCAGTCAGTAAACACTCAGTAAAACTGATCATAGATATGGCATCACAGACCCATAAGCCTTACAGGAGCAGGTTTGCCAGCAACTTCTTTGTTTCTACAGTAAGACCAGCTGCTGAGGGGCCTTCCTCAGTCTGTAAATACACCTCTGTGTATAACCGTGTGACATATTTTAGTGAATCAAGCGCTCCAGCATCCTCTTACCATCCAGGCACCCAGCTTGAAAATTCGCTTCCTGGTTCTGGAGCATCATCCAATCAATTAACAGAACCAAATACACATCTACATAACACAGATGCATTCTGGGGAGGTCCTGTTAGACTTCTTAAGCTGCTCTCCTCACCTGCACCTCTCTCCCAAGTCTAATTCCTTGACCAATAAACCAGAAGGTTCTAATCCAGCACTAATCCAGAAGGTTTAGCACCACCCAAAAATATAAGGCTTAAATCGAGCTTTAAAAAAGTAATGAAACTTTTAGTGTGGAAAAAAAAACACAAACTCTTTTATTGAGGGCAGCACAGCCTGTGAAGATGGAGGTGGAATTACTCATAATGAATAAATATTAGCTGAGGCAAATAGGGCAGACTGCCAAGCTGACGGTGGCACCGTGGTAACCGTAAAAAATTTGAAACAAGCGCAGATAAGATTAGATGTTAAACATGGTGGGGCTGTTTCTCCGACCTGAAGATGCCCTTCTGAAGCCCTCGGGGATAGGCCACTCCACCCCCCATCCCCCGGTGCATTATTCAGATGGTTTAAGGAGGACTTTCAGTGACCCACGATCCAAAACAAGCACATCTTTGTTACCAGAGTCAGGAGACATGCAATGTAATAAGGGTAGCAAACCGCTGGCTTGGAGGATTAGCTCCAGATCGAGCTGAGATGTCTGGACCTACGAGCTGTGATCTGTCAGTCTATTCCTCCCAAGGCCCCCTACGATTTTAATATGCTTAACTTGGAGGTTTTACTGTAAAGCCGCTAATTAAATCTTACAGGGTGAGGTTTAAGCTGCTGGAAGGGTTTATAACACGAAAACTGAAAATAGTCAAGTCCCATTGCATTGATGGCTCACGAAATTGGGAGTGTTGTTGGATTAATTTGTGCGAGGAGCATTAACTCTGGGCCCTGAGCATTAACTCTGGGCCCTGAGCATTAATACTGGGCCCTGAGCATTAATACTGCCCTCAAGCACTAACTCTGGGCCCTGAGCATTAATACTGCCCTTACCATGAGAATGCACATTTGACTGACTTTACTACGAGTTTCAAACTACTATCACACTTGCCATTTAGGGCGTTCTAAATAAAAAACTTTATTTAGGGCAAACATGTCAGTTGTATATTTAAAAGAAAAAAAATCAATATACCAAATGTTTTCTCGCATCAGAGGCTGCAAACCCCATAGTGAGCTTCATCACATGAGGGGAGGGGCCTCTCCAACGCTCACCTGGGTGAGGGTGGACCTCCCGCCCTGCGTGATGTGTCTCTCCACGTACTTCGAGGACAGCAGGTCGCTGAAAGAGAGAAGAAGGAGGTGAGGGAACGGAGCAGAGCCGGCCGGGGCACCACCCAGTCCACACCCGTCTGCTCAGATGCGTCACTCATTTGCTCAGCCATGCGCACAGAACACAATGATTGCCCCCTGTGGGTGGTGTCAGGTCTTGCGTGCTTCACTGTCCCCCAATGTGTCCAAACGATTACCAATGAGCGGCGTGCACCTCGATCCA
The DNA here is from genome assembly GCA_026780765.1 of Petrocephalus schoutedeni. NCBI lineage: Eukaryota > Metazoa > Chordata > Actinopteri > Osteoglossiformes > Mormyridae > Petrocephalus > Petrocephalus schoutedeni. The sequence goes on from JAODKL010000135.1 coordinate 11,101,900, forward strand.
ACCAAGCAGGGAATCCGCGGAGTGAATATGCTGTGCTTCTGTACCTAAATGCCATCCTCTCACAAAGATATCAAGCCCCCATGAAGCCTAACGAAGAAACAGAAATGATCACGGCTGGCAGATGTGCGCATGAAGTCAGCCCCGATGCTCTGCGGGGACCCCGAGGTTCATTCAACCCCTCATCCACACCACTACCTAATCACTGCAGCAGGTCAGCTTCATTCGGCCGCTTAAAGGCTCCGCAGAATCTCCTGTATCTCACATTTACACTTACACCTACATTTACAACGGCAGTACCCCAACCATCACACCCCTGCTGTTTCATATCATGAACCACGCTACAACTGACCACATGTCAATCATCCAAGTCACATCAAGCTGGCAATGGTGGTACACCGCGACGTGCTGTCCAAGGTGCTGAAACGTGCCTTCCGGTAGGGCCCAAGCAGATGGTAATCCCCAGCAGAAACCCCAATCCGTGTCTCTGCACAGCCTCCTGCTGTCAACATGTTTGGTAGCAGCAGCTCGGAGAGAGATCAAGAGAGCAAGGGAAACAGTGGACTGCTGAAACGGGACAACCGGCTCATTTCACGCGACTGTGCTTCGGTTTTCCCTCTCTGCCAAAGACAAATAAACGGCTCATTTCATGGCTCTCTTCAGGGCCTGAGAAAACGCAGCCGTTTGCTTTCTGACGGCTTCCCGCAGTATCGGACGGTGAAGCCTCCGCAGAGAGGTCGCAGAGCAGCAGGAAAGCCTTTCCCAGAGAGATATTTTCACGGACGCGGTAAACCGATACCGCCAGCGATGGCCTGATTGGATAAAACGGACCGTCAGTGCAGAGTCTGTCTGGAACAGTGACTCAGAGCCAGTGACTCAGAAGCAGCATTTTCGCCATTAAAACCACAAACACTCAGTGAAAGCCAGCCATCTCTCCACATCATTCTTCTGCAGTGATATACACATTGGTGTTCTGTCAGTGAATTGAGATGACCGTCCACCCTGCTTTTATCACGGGACCAGCCCAGCTTAAGTCACTTTAGCAAAGGCATCATCTGCATGTGGACCAGCATCTTATTCATCATAGAACTCTGTCCCTTACATCCCACCCCCCACACCCCCCCAGTGACAAATCAACCCAATAAATCCCATAAACAAGCTGGATCCCATTTCCGAAACAGGAAGCGGCGAAGACGGCCAGGTACGGATGGCCCGGGAACGCGCCAGAGTGACGTATTAAAGAGGGACGAGATCAGGGCAAGAGCCAAAAATGGAGCAGGGCAGAGCGCGCCGTCCCTGTGGACTGGGGGGTGGCACTGGTCCTGTAAGCCCCTCTGCGAGGCGGGAGATGGATTAGAGTCCCCACCCCAAAAAGAAGAGCTGGCTGAGCACCAAGCTGGCCGCCTGCTCCTCACCCAGCATCGCAAGTCCCCCGGCAGTCCCTGAACACGCTCTGTCCTCATCCCCAGAGTCCCAGAGCCTCTCGCCACTGCATCCAGGCGAGATTCAGCAGGACGCTGGCCATGTGCAGCCACCACTCTCCTTAAAGCCCCCTCCGCTTTTGCCACGACACTTATGCAGAGTTAATGTTCTATAAACTGGTTACGGTCAGATTAGCTTTACCCACTGCAGGGTTTTAATGTCTTAACTGTATTAAACCAGCTTTTCATCCAATTTGCAAGACAGAGACAGCGATCGCATTCCTGCTGTCACATGGGCCTGCACACAGAAGCCCACGGTGACAGCGGTGTGGCCACGCCTCCCTCCGGACCCCAGGCCCACCTGCCGCATTGAGCCTCTTTAGCATACAGCTGGATCAGTACCGTGAAGAAGCATTGCCAAAAGCCCGGACAGGGTGGGAGTAACCCCACAGAGCAGTGCCGTGTCCAAATCCGCAGCTGTTTTGTGCTCCCGTCTTAGAGGAGTAGGCATATTTCCCATAAACACGCCCTCTGATGCCGCCAGCACACCCAGCTCAGCTGTCTCTAAGCACTCAGCGGCCCCTAACTTCGACTTTAGGCGCAAACTTAATTAACAGTCCCGGTCCCCAGTGAAGCCCCTTAAAACTGCGACTCCTCTGCGAACCGGGGGGGGGGGGCCTTACCGCCCAGTAGATGCCACCCTAAGGCCACATATCAGTCTCCGTTTGACTCTAGCTCACTGACGGCTCGTCTCCCAGAAGTCCCGCCGCTTTCTGAATGGGCTGCTGAGGAGACACGCCTCCATTTGCATGTCTGCTCCAGCGTCCACCAATCAGAGCGCAGATCACTGCCAGCTCCCGACAGGTCAAGCTGCGCGGAATATATGGAGACGGCTGGCAGGAAATGGAGGAGCTCTGAGCAGCCGTGCATGCTGATAACTGATTTTTGCCTTTAATTGCTTTGGGATTTGAATAATTTATCGAGCAGACAGAGGCCATTGCTCATGCACTCTGCTGTTATGGACTCCATTTGCATGGGGCTCGTCTCCCGGTAATGCACCTCGCTGAAGCCGATGCCCAGGGAGAGGAATTAGAGCCAGTCGGTGCATTAACATTTATTACTGACATGAAAGGAATTTGCTTTGAGGAAGTTCGCTTACACTCGCTAGCCCCCCCTGCTGGCCCGATCCGGCTCTGGATGGGCGCAGGGCAGTGAGTGTGCTGTGTGTGGGATAAGGTGCGGCATGGCTCTGGGGAGTGCGATGGAGCTCCCACCTGCCCCCCTCACCCATGAGAAAGCTCCTGTAAGTGTGAGCAGGAGGCTTTAGTACCACACTCACTGCTGCGTGAATCGTGTGGTGGAGAGGACCGGACTGGAGTGGGCTGGTACTTGACAGCCTTTTAGAACGCAAACCTACACAAATACGCATAGAGATACAGACACTGATACTCACAAATATACAGAGACTGATACAAAGATACAGATACTTACAGATATACATAAACTGATGCTCACAGATATACCGATACTGATACACACAGAGATACAGATACTCACAGATATACCAGTACTCACAGAGACACAGATACTGTACACACAGATGCTCACAGATATACCAATACTGATACACAGAGATACAGATACTCACAGATATACCAGTACTCACAGAGACACAGATACTGTACACACAGATGCTCACAGATATACCGATACTGATACACAGAGATACAGATTCTCACAGATATATCAGTATTCACAGAGATACAGATACTGTACTCACAGAGATACAGGTACTGATACAGAAACACAGGTACTCACAAATATACATAAAATGATACTCACAGATCTACCAATACTGATACACACAGAGACACAGATACTGTACTCACAGAGATACAGGTACTGATACAGAAATACAGATATACATAAAATGATGCTCACAGATCCACCCATACTCACAGTTATTTATTTAACAGACAGCTCTATCCAACGCAATGTTCTTTGAGAAAGCAGGATCAGACAGACAGTCCCTTGAGCTATTAAGGTTAAGGCCCTTGCTCCAAGGCCCAGCAGTGAAATCACTTGAGCAATGTTGGGATTTGAACCGACGACCTTCCCATCACAAGCACAGCGTCCCGACCCACTGAGCCACACACCACCCGCTACACACATGGCAGAGTTACTCTGAGATACACGCGCACACACACAAACATACACACAGATACACACAAATACAGCTACGCACACACATATGCATAAACACAGACACACACAAATACAGCCAAGCACACACACATGCATACACACAGACACACACAGATACAGCCACACGCACACACATACATACAGACACACACAAATACAGCCACGCACACACACATACATACACATAGACACACACAGATATAGCTACGCACACACACATACATACATACACACAGACACACACAGATACAGAAATATACAGAAAGTCACAGACAAACCTACACTGGAAACCCCTCCAGAGGCACACACTCATACACAAACGCGCTCACACACACACACACACCTTGGTTATACCCAGCTTTGCTGAATCAGCAGTGGCTGAATCTCTTACTGGCCTTTTTCACAGGGAACAACACAACTTGTTCCTTCATTAATCACAGCCCCCTCCCCCAGGACTGTGGATGCTTCTCCAGTCCGCCGGCTGAGTGGCGGCCACGTCCCCAGCCCCCTGACACCTTCTCACACACCCCCACCTGGGCTTCGGCACAGCTGCCACGGCTGTCAGGTGGGCGCCGCCCGCCGCCCAGATCCGGAGCCGCCCGCAGTCCGCCCTCTGCCCGCTAACAGACTCCGAGACAGTCCCGCGCTCCCCCACAGCAGAACGGGAAGAGCTCATCCGTACCCGCTGGGTTCTGTGGCCCGGCGCTCAGAGTCTGATGCCCAGGGCGGAGCAGAACGTAGCCGCAGGACATCAGCATAAATGGCCAAGGAAATAAATCTTAAAAGAGCACCCCCCCACCCCCCACAGAAAAACACGTTTTGTTTGGAGGAAAATACCGCTTGCCTGTAAAGCCAGTTACATAGCAAATATTATTCAGCATACAATATTAAGCAATATTAAGCCTCTTCCACTTCCTGTTCTTTTCCAGGTGTTGTGTGTTTTTTTTTCTCTGCTGCATCCAGCAAACGCTGCAGACTCACAGACCCTGCCCCCCCCACACCCCGTCCCCCAACACTCAGCGGGTACCTCTCCAAAGGCGGCTGCATGCACATCGTCCCGAAAGCATGCCATCTGGTAAATGGGAGGCCCGGGGAGAAAGTGCGATGCACGGCGGTTTTAATTAAGATGGCGTCAGGGTAAATAAAGGCTCTCCATTTGCTGGGGCAGGCATTCTGAGCTCGCTCGGTGCTGACCCCGGTACACTGACCGGTCGTGTACACCGGCGCACAAGGCATGGCCTCCGATGTCGGCTGTCGCCATGGGCGACAGAGCCCAAAAGCATGCAGAACAATGACCCAGTGTGGACCGACTGGCGACGGGACCTGAAATCCAAAAAGCTGGAGGCTGAGAATGAGCCAAACTGGACTCCGCTCTCCGTGGGACAGATTTGGGCGCCAAATCCAGGCACAGCACAGAAATTTCTTTTCATTATGGGTGAAAAAAAATCATTTGCTAGAAAACTACAGCCTTTCCCCTTAAAAACACTGAGTGTGTCATTTCTCTCTATGGGTCTGCTGGATATTCCTGAAGTTCTGACACTTTTGGCTGTGTTTTGGATTTCTAAGTGTAGGGGGGGGGGATCCAATGATCTGGCACAAACACATACAGAAGACGCCCGTTTTTACCTAGGGTGCCTGCCCCACCCACTGGGCTTTCATCCAGTACCAAACGGGTTCTGGATTCGCCTCGGGTTCAGATCGAGTGTCCCTGCATGACTGTGAAGCAAGCGTCGGGGAAAGCAGGTTCTGGCAGGCCGCATTCACACCTCCTAACGTCTCCCTCCCTCTTCCGGAACCAGTGTCCCCCCTTCCACCAACAGCAAATACACCAGGATGGGCTGTTCCTGGGGAATGCTGGGGGCGGGGCCAGGCTGCCTCACTGCTTCTGGAGCATGGCTGGGGCAGCCCATGGGTACCAAAAATCAGATTAAAACAATATAGGAAAGACCTCAGCAGAAATGGGCAGGTCAAACAAAAATGTGCCTTAAATGTGTCTGAGCGACGGGCCCCTCGCTGGAAAGTGCGCAGAGCACGAGGACTCATGACCTGACCATCCCTCCCTCCTCTCCCTCGCTCTTGCTTTCCTTCTCTCACATTCACTCTCTCTTTTATTGGAGGGATAGACACACACTCACATGCACACACAGGCTCCACCGCAGGTGGAAGAGGGAGTGGGGGGGGGGGCAGCCTTCATCACAGACGGGGGGAGGGTGGGGGGATGGTTTATGAGAGATTGTAATTTCAACACACAAGGGGCTTCTGGGATCAAGGGGCTCAGGTGTGGGTTGCCCCGCCCCCGATGTCCCGCCGCTCTCGGCCACTGACATAAGAAACAATGTCACTCCCCTCCTTCCACAGAGACGTTTCCCCCATCTCCCCAGACAATATGCCCCCCCACCCATAGCGCTCCCAATGGAGGGTCCAGAAAGAAGGCTCACCAGCATGCACTCATTATCTCAGCCATAAAGCAGGTGCCTGTCCCCCCCTGTAAATTATACATGAGGTGAGTTTGCCACCCTGCGACAGGAGAGGCTGCAGCTGTGGAATCGCATGTTTGTGCCACATGCAAACCTGCCCAGAAGGCGAAGGAACAGGAGCAGGGCAGACACACCCACAGCGTTTCTCTCTGGGTTGGAAACATCCCTACCTGTCCACGACTGGCACAGAGGGGGGGGGTGAGAGAAGGAGGACAGAGACAACACTGTGCCCTTGCCAAACTTCAGAATGGTATATAGTATGCTGGGCCTCATGGTGATCAGCCACCTGGCAAAGGAACCATGCTGCAAGCACACTGAAAACACACTGGAAACATAATGGAAATGCACTGGAAACACACTAGGATTACAATGGAAATACAATGGAAATTCCCAGAAAACACACTGGAATGACACTGGAAATGCACATGAAATGCACTGGATCACACTGGAAACTCACTGGAATCATACGGGAAACACAATGGGAAAACGCACTGGAAAAACACTGAAAATGCAAAGAAAATACACTGGAATCACAATGGAAGCACACTGAAAATGCACTGGAATTTTACTGGAAGCACCCTTGAAGCACACTGACCCTCCCCACTAATTGTCCCTCTGTTTTCCTTCCATTTGATCCCAGCGGAATTAGGCCAATGCAAGAACTGCAGCCTTAGGGGCCAAACCTGGGCGGAACCTGGGCACGGAACAAAAGCATGCACTGAGACAGGAGAGACGGGATGGTACTGTTTCAGAGATTTGAAATGAGCTAATAGGATCCCACTATTTGCTCCCCCTCTCCCATGACACAACAACCCCGCCCACCCCCCACCCCCACCTTCTGCCAGGCAGAATGTTGGATTTTGATGGATGCATCCTGCACATGCACATATATTTCAATATATTACAGTCCCTCAGTTCCCGAGCCTGTTTACAACAGAAACCCCCCCCCCTCGCCCCCTGCCACCAGTGGGGCCACATTCCTCCTGAATCGCCTTGCTCGTGCTTAACAGACACATGTATATGTATGTGCAAAGCCGTGCAGATCACGGTCTGCCCATCGCGTTGCTTCTGAAAAAGCTTCCTGTGCAGCTGATTAAGAAAATAACCACCTTAGACACCAAATTTACATACAAACTGCAACCCGTGAATCACTAACAGGAGATAAAAGCCACACCAGACTTGCACTCGGTTATGACAGGAAAGGAACAAACCCAGTTATTTCAGCCAGCTGTCCACGCAACCCCAGGATGTCACGGTGAACATTAGCGCACAAGCTGTTCGCTTCCCCTTGGAACATAATTACAGCACCGCAAGGACCCCTTTCGGGTGTCCGGATAGGGGCCTGAAGTAATGGGGGGGTGGGTCCCTTTCTGAGAGACGCTTCAGCCTCGCAGAAACATTAATCACTAAGCAAAATGCACTGTAGGACGGCACGGTGTGTGCGGGGGGGGGGTTTGTGAGAGACCCCATCAATAAGCAAGCAGAGGCACATCCCCTCATCCGGCTCAATTAACGGGAGAAATCACGCTCTGACTGAGGAGGAGACTAATTGAAAACAACTATGAAAAATCACACTGCAGTTATTAATAAGCAAAAAATGAGTAATGCATTAGGAACAGGAGGAGCCCAAGGGAAATGGATCACAGGCGCAAAATGATAACACAGAAAGCACCCATCCCTCAACAAGCAAAGGTGAGAGACTCGTTTATTAGCAAAGCTGGGAAGCACTCATCCCTAAGTGAAGCTGGGAAACACACATCATTGAGCGAAGCTGAGAAACAGTCATAACTAAGTGAAACTAAGAGACACTCATCTCTAAGTGAAGCTGAGACACACCACTAAGTGAAGCTGAGATACAGTCATAACTAAGTGAAACTGAGAAACACTCATGTTTAAGTGAAGCTGAGAAACAGTCATATCTAAGTGAAGCTGAGAAACAGTCATATCTAAGTGAAGCTGAGAAACAGTCATATCTAAGTGAAGCTGAGAAACACTCATCACTAAGTGAAGCTGAGACAGTCATCGATAAAAGAAGCTGAGAAACAGCCATTGTTGTGAAGCTGAGAAACACTCATTTATAAGTGAAGCTGAGAAACACTCATCACTAAGCGAAGCTGAGAAACACTCATCACTAAAAGAAGATGAGAAACAGCCATCGCTATGTGAAGCTGAGAAACACTCATCACTAAGCAAAGCTGAGAAACAGTCATCGCTATGTGAAGCTGAAAACACTCATTTATAAGTGACGCTGAGAAACATTCATTTCTAAGTGAAGCTGAGAAACAGTCATCGCTAAAAGAAGCTGAGAAACAGTCACTGCTATGTGAAGCTGAGAAACACTCATCTCTAAGCGAAGCTGGGAAACACTCATCACTAAGCGAAGCAAACTCGTCTTTAAGAAAAGCTTCACAGCGCCTTTGCTTGGAAGCCTTAGCTGCAGGTTTCCCAGTATTCGATCCGTGTGGGAAAACCAGACCAGGGTGTTAGATGCCAAGACCCAGGCTGGCTCCTTCAACAAGCCCCTGCCTGACACACTCAGCCCACAAGTCTCACTGTCAAAGTCTCACACAAGGCTTGGCTTGATCAGACAGGAATTGGTGAGACACAGAAGGACCCGGAAAAAACCCTCCGAAACTTAACATCATGGGACAGGATGGGAGACATGGTCCACCAAGAGCCACAGCTCAGTCTGCGCATCAGGGGACACTTCATCATGTGAATGTAGACCCCAAGCAGGCAGCCTCCTCAGTGAATGTGTTGCCCCCCGTGGATGGCAGCGGGGGCTGCCAAAGTCCCTGGGGGGCTTTCCCCATCCAAAATGTCATCACAAAGACCCCAGAGTTCCGCTGTGCAATTACTCAGCTTACACCAACTCGAATGGTCACAGAAGATGGGGGATGGGCCCCAGGAGGGGATGCAAAGCCGGTGATGGGGGGGGGGGCGGTGGTTCAGATTGGATCCAAATTAAAGAAATTGCTTGTCTATGCTTTCCAGCACTACTAGATAACACATTGTATGACTGCGCAAAAAAACATTTTGCTATTAGAGGATCGTTATCACTTACCCGGGGATTCAACCCGTGTTAATAAAATGGAGAATGCTTTGTGGCTTCCTGGACAAGGGTGTGTCTACGCAAACAACTGATCAAATGATGATGATAATACTTTAATTAGCAATTTGTTCTGGCATTAATAGATTGTCATTAATGCGAAGCATGACTATAGTTTATACCGCTATCTTCCTCCACTTCACCCTCTCTGATCCAATATCCCCTGATTCTGAAGGCTCTAGGTATCCCAAAATGCAATGCTCCACCGTTTAGCAGGGGGAAGTCAGCACTTTAGCCGAAAGCAGGCAAGCACTTTGGTCAGCATTGGAAGCGTGTTTTTCTTCCATCAGGAGCTGCCAAATCGATATTTCAGTGCGACGTGGCTGCACGTAAGCACCGCTGTGGTCCCCGGCATTAGGGCGGCTTTTAAAGCCATGTGCAGAGCAGTGCAGCATCGCGCTAACCTTTCAGTGTGAAGGGCACCAATATTCTCATATTTGTGGGAAAGGCCGCACCTGGACGCGGACAAAAGGGGAGGCTTCACACGCGGCTGACCGCCAGCTCGCTCCTCACCCCACCTACGCACCTCTGGCTCCTCGGGAGCTTCACGTTCATTACAGTAGCCGTGTCAGCATCGTTAGCATCATTAGCACAGTTAGCATCACTGCCGCTACACACCGTTCCTGCTTCCTGACACACAAACACACCTTCCGCGTGTCACCAGGAGCAAGTGCAGAGACGCACACAGGGTATCACTGCGACACATAGACACTACGCAAAGAGCAAACCGGCGGCCGACACTTGTTTGGACACACTTACTGGTTCAGCTCCACGTCTAGGACGAACGTTTCCCCGAAGGCGTCCACCTGAAAGCTGGCATGAGCCACGTGGGTCATCTGTGGAGGAAGAAGGGCCAAAAGCAGGGTTTTAGCAGGAGGGCTGAAGACAGGTCGAGACCCAGATGTTCACTGAGAATTATAAATAATGCGATATTGGTCTTCCAATGGAGTTCGTAAAACCCTGTGCATTTTAAAGGCCATAAGTGATGCATGTAACCAGAACTGTAACAGGCCTGAAAGGTCTGGCACCACATTTTTAGATAAGTTCTGAAACTTCTGAATTTATGATCCTGCTCCAGCAGCCAGTGTGGTTTTTAATTTGCCAAAATTGAAGGAGCGCTATCCCAAAATTCGACAATCGGCCAACAAATAGACCCAGGCTTTTCCCTAGGGTCCCGTTAGGCTTCTATTGGCTGAAAGCCTGTTCAGTATCATTCAAAATGGAGGAACGGGCCTTTTGGGTTCAGCGCCGTCAGGGACCTCCAGTGACCATGGTGCACAACGTCATTTTGGCATATCATGTCGCTGTCAAGGCGGATCAGTCCTCTTCCTGCACTAGAGCAGGAGGGAGGCTTTGTTACAGGATCCTGATTCCGCTCTCCCACAAGACCTGACCTCAGGAGACCTGAAGTTCAGAGCCTGCTTTGTCCTTCAAACGTTTTCTTATAGATCTGCAGTCAAGTATCAAGCCTTCAGTAAGGTGCCAGACACTCACCAATGCATTCTGATCCAGTGAGAGCCCCAAGAAAAGATATTCAGAGTAATGCGCATTTAAATATAAGATTTTTAACATTTGTCCTTTAAGATGACTTCAAAGAGACCCTGATACCATACCAGCACAGAGTGCAGGCGCAGGACGACCTGATATCCCATGATGCATCAGCAGAGCAGCAGACAGAAACCAGATCTTCTCTGAACACTCAAAATGCAATTAAGATAAATAGCGTGCTAATCAGAACTTAACACCGGAGAGCAGAGCCAGACATTGCATTACAGCCGAGTCCTTCAGCATTCCTCATCGAGTGCTGACTTAAGAGAAGCCGCATTGGACGCTCGTATAATAACGATCTGATGTCTGCCCCTTAGGGAAACATGGGAAAAAAACGGAAAAAAGAACCTGCACACCCACATTCTGACATAACACCAGCAAACGGCTTTTTTTAGCCGGCAGCTCAGAATATGACACGTCGAGAGGTATCTGAGAAACCTCTGTTCCCCTCATACGAGAAGTGACAGGATATAATGAGGCGGCTTCACTGGTGGAGCTGCCACATGGTACTGGGGTATAACCAATAAAACACTGTGAAGGAAATCCGAACCATCGCCCCGCCGTATCCTGTGCAAATAGCCCGAATCACGGCGAGCCGCGTACGTAAGCTTATGCAAATACGGACACGTATAAACCTTACGAAACATGCAAGCAACTGCTACTGTTCCAAGATTTAAAAAAATGCACAAAGCCCTTAGTCAGATAGATGTGATTATTTGTAGACTAAGCATTTGTTTAGTATGCTAATTCATTAAGGGGGACCCCGCACTTCCTCTTTCTTCTTAAAAGAGCGTCTGCCTGCAATTTTTTGGGTTACTTGTGCAATACCAGTCAATTTATACCTTGAGCACTAGGAGAGCTTAGATCCTGAAAGTTTTACATGGTTAAGAACAACCATGATCATTTTCAGGTTGTGCGGTTTGAAGAATGGATGGATGGATGGATGGATGGATGGATGGATGAACCACACAATTATTGCAGATTCCAAATATTCTCCAACAAACTGGACATGCTATGGCATGATATGTCAGCTGTCATCTGCCCACAGTTGACATAAATACATATACTGCCATTCAGTATTTATGAACCATTATTATTTCTTTTTTGTTTTTTAACTTTCAAACATTGCAGGACCCAAACAAGCAACTGAGTAAATTGATGATTAAACCAGTTTAATTCTAATTTACATAATTGCTATAAACAAATGAAAAATATAACGGTTAATTCAAATTTACATAATTGCTATAAACGAATGAAAAATATAACGTTGGCCTGAAACACGCCCCGCCCCCTGCGCCCCCCCCTCCCCCAAACATTAAGTGCCGGCAGATGCAACTTGAATATAATTCTTTTGTAAACGCCCAGTCAAACCTCATTAATTACGAACCGAAAATGGCATATACAGGTGAAGCTCACAGAATTTAGGATACCCCAAATGAAAATGTGCTCATTATGCATAAACCCTGAAAGACAACCTCACTTTGCCATTTCAGCATTTATTATTAAAGGCTTTGCTATAAATACAACCAGTGTGCCTGTGGGAAAAACCACACAGGTTAGGTTATGGGTGGATTTTAATTACGTACTCTTTGATCATCCACAAGGCACGTACAAATTGTAAACCTGACTCATATTTCTGTGTTTTCAGCTAATATATTTCCAGTTAATATAAATATATAAACAGACACACACACACACACACACATACGCATATATAGGTGTGTCCAAATGTCTTAGGCAGCCAAAGAAAATTCTGTTTAAATGATCATCATGTTGTTGTAAGACTGTGATATTATGTTTGTCAAAGTGAGTCAGCTTAGTCATTGCAAAACCGCTCCTAAAAATCACCCCAATATTTGCAGCAACCGTACAATAGACCAGTGTATTTTTTGTATAGACCATTACTTCACATTAGTAATCAATGCTGTGTTGAGTCATTGGATAGATTAATTAATTGAGCTGGTGTTCAAATTTAACAAGTACATGGAATTGCTGTGGTTCCCATGAGGATAGATTTGCGAACAAAAGCGATGTTTAGCCATCCAATGAGATATCATTAAGTTTTTGGAGAACAGAACAAACCTTTATTTATTTTTTATTGTATTACAGTTAATTTGCAGATGTTCATTTTGCGGTGTTTTTTTGCGGACTTTTGCAAACACGCACACATGGCCATTTTTTTAAATCACAGAAGACTAGATGTAAACAATCACAGTGATTCTGCGCTCATTTCCTTCAGACAGAATAATAAATAATGGTTAATACTTCTGTTATGCGCTGTTTTCAGACAATATGCTCTAAATAAGCACAAGGGTCCACCCCCCCCACCCCCCAAACCCACCCCCAACCACCCTGACCCCCAGCAAGCGGGATTTATTAAAAAATGGGGGTGGGGTGTTGGGGAAATGCTTCTTCACAATGGCTTTGTTCACACTGAACAAGACTACAACTACAAGATGGGATCAGCCGGCCAGGCAGTCCTCAGCTTCAGGACTGTAAATGTTTTAGTGTCCCGCCTGATACGACCACGCCAACTATTGCAATTATCATCAATATTTCATGCGTACTTTTTTCTGTTTCCTTCACGTTGCTCATATTTGCAGACAATTACATGCATGACGAACACCTTTTTTTTTGCAAGATTACATACCACACGCCGCCGAGGTAACGCAAGGTAATCGGAGGTTAAACAACCCAAACAGAGTCCCATTACCACGGGAAACACCGCAAATACAGTCAAAGCACGGAGATAAAACAGCGCTGGTATGAAATATAAAATGCGTGTAATGAGACAAAATGAGGAACCCGAAATCAAATGTTATTACATAATGAATGGTGGGGTTCAAAATGAAAATTAAGACGTATATATATAATAATAAGTAAAACCGGTATACGAACGAAATAAAGTTACGCCTGTATTGTATGACACGACACATATCACACGTGTGTGTGTGTATGTGTGCGTGTGAGAGAGAGAGATCGTGAAAACAGTCTATATAACCAGAAGCCATAGTCTATTTCCCCTCACTTGCCTACTTTTCTCGGAATATCTCCATAAATACAGTTTATGCATACATGTGCAGCCTATATAATATACTAAATTTTCTGTTACATTGCCTTTCTCCCGGATCCTTCTTTTGTTTACAAGGCCCATCCGATGCCTCTGTATAAAGCAAGTCCTTTGTGTGAAATCATAACCAGCAAGTGCCAACGTACATATCCGACCTAAATGCACACGTACCACTAACGAAATAAATAAATCGCAAATCATTTATGGGGAAGTCAGGGGGTCTGGGCTGTCCGATCACACCAACAACATCTACAAAAATAATAATACTAATAATAATAATAATAATAACAATAGTGATAAAAACGTGCCACATGAGGTTCCCAGACGGGCATCCTTGGGGGTGTTCTGATGGAACACAGGGGATGTTTTGATGGAAATAAACAAAGATGCGAAATGCCGAGCGCCTCCAAGGACACGCAGAGCCGGAGTGCAAAGCAGCAGCGCCCCGGGTGAGAGGAGCGGGGCGCCGTACCTGTTGTGCGTCCGCACTCGCCGCGATCCTGGTGCTCAGCACGTCATTCGTGATCTGGCTGCCGTTGTCCATGCTGTAAATTAAGCGCACGGGGACGGTGTTCTCCTTCCCGAAAGCGCCACCGGCATCATCCTCGCCAGCCTTCGCTCCTGACAAGGCGTCTCCTTTAAAAAGAAATAATAATGATGATAATATATGATAATGATGAGAGATTTTTCTCGTTTCGTCCTTGCAGATGGAAGCGGAGCCGCTAAAGCGCGTCGCCGCCGCAAACGTACACATCAAACGCCACACAAGCGATAACCCAAATAATGGCTGGGAACGCATCTCTCACTAAAAGACACCCGCATCCGAGCACAAGGCTGTCATTTCGCGTCCTACCTACATGCACATTTTAAAAAGGTGTTTACGTCGTAAATCATACCAGTCCGTCCAATTCCAATTCGATGGCCGATTTACAAATATTTACGTTCCCGCTGCCTCGCCGTTAAAATATTTCCACCATATTTTATAGCGAAAAATTGGCATTACCTATGTGAAGGGTCGGATTGTCGGAATGAACGATACACATCGCTCCGTAGACGCATAAAAATGAAATCCCCCATCGCACGGTCATCATGGCTGTGCCGTTTTAAAAACAATTCGTCCCACAGAAAAAAGAGAGGGTAAAAACAAAAAACAAAAAAAAAAATCGGGTAAAGCTTTGTCGCTAAAGGAAAGAGCAGGTAAAATAGATGGGCGAATGCGCTCCAGCCGTCGGCTTACTGCATCTGGTTGCCATTAGGATGTCCGTGCAGCCTCCGCATCGAGATGCTGCTTAAAGCGCCCGGTGCGTTTGGACGCGGCCAGCCTCGGCGCAAGGCAGAGCCACCTCCTTAAAGCACATCGATATCCAGGAGCTCACTGCAGAAACGCCTTATGCATATACATGAAGCGCAGGCGGAGTGTCGGGAGCTGTAGTGTATGGGACCGGGACCCGATCGAGTGCCTTACCCCACATACCCCACGGTGGCTCTTACAAAACACCCTGCATGCAAATGATGCAAAACCACAAAAAAATGGGACAGTGACAATAGGCGGTGTTGTGACTTGTTCATGTTCGGAATGGATTTTTTTTTTATACGCCGGGTGGGTATATGAATAGGAGGATGCGAAAATACATGGGAAATATGTTGGATTATTCATTGCGTACGTAAACAGCGAGCTTTCCCCAAGAGGCGCACAATGGGACTGCCTGAAAGCAGCCCTGCACTTTGTCTCCTAGGGCTGGGGCACTTTTTTATTGGAACAGCCATTTCTATAGTGGATTCGCCTCTTCTAATGCATTTTACAGCATTCCATATTTTATGCAAGCTCCTTGTCGAATCAATATTACACGCGAGGTTAATATTCAGTTATACTACATGTGACCTTTGTTGTTGTTTTACACTAAATAATCAGAACCCCGGAAATGTTTACATGCAGTATCTCTTGCCAAAAGATTACAAGCCCCATACGGCATCCATTACCAGGTGAATAAGGGGCTGGTGACCGGAGGCTTGCCGACCGAGGGATGCTCCTGTTGCCCTTGAGTTTATTGCCTTATCCGGGCAGATTTGCTGAAGAGATAAACCAAATATTTAAATATTTGTTACAGATGTTTGGCTGAATAACGTTATGTAAATAACTTTGGACCCGACCGCACCCCACCTTAAGCACTGATGTAGGGTGCTCTTAAAACAGTTTAAAGCTATTTTCAACCTAATTCTAAATGAGCACCGTTAACAGTGGGCTAAGTAGGGCAAATAGAGCCTCTTTTGATAGTCAACTTTACACCATTGGAAATAAATCAATTTCAAACAGCAAGTGACAAGATTAGCAGTAGAACAAGACCCAGTGTTGCTGGCATTAGGCTGCCTGGCCAGTTTATAGCTCTCATCTACACCTGATCCAAGATGTTACTACAAAAAGGCCCCTTGGTGACACAGAGACACACATTCATTTATCAAGAGGAATATAATTAAGTTACTCAACTGAATAATGTATGTTTCGGAATTCATGTCATCACAAGGAACACACCAAAGCAACACCCATTCCTGCTTGGTTGGGCCATCAAAGCAGAGCACTGATAACGGCTGAGGCAGAGAGCATCGGAGGGTGTGACACCACCTGTCAGTGCCAGGGTGCAGCCCACAGAGGAAATGAAGGTTCCTGCCTCCCATCAGAGAGCGCACGTTTGTTTTATACGAGAATAATGGGTAAGGAAAGGCTGGTTTTGGGTAATCAGGTCAAAGCCATAGCCCAATTCTCAGAAGGAGTGGCCTCATTTTGGCCAGTTTGGTTTGCTGCCCCATCTCACATGAAAGTGGTGAGTGGTCATTTTCCATTTTTTAATTACCTTACCTCTGCATTACACACAATATAGGGTGTACTACTCACACCTACGTATTTTTTAATCCTTTAATATTCATTAATATATTTTATACAAGCATCTGCCATAATTCAAGAGGACAACATCCAAACAATTCATTTTCATTCAGTTTCATTTAGTATTTAAACAGTTTTATCCAGATACATTGAGATTACGCTGGTTTTAAAAAGGTACCTGTCCGTACTCCATGTCTGGTACCAGCAACATAAAATCGGTGTTTCCCAATCTGGTCCCCGGGGACCTGCAAACATTCCATGTTTTGGCTGCTGGGAGGGAGCAAAAAACATAATGTCTGCAAAACAAAACATTATGTCTGCAGGTTCCAGATGATGGGATTGGGAAACACTGCCATAAATTATTTACTGGATGGGAAAACAGGAGCAGCCATTCCTACCAGTATAATCTGATTTACAGACATTCAGATGAGCAGAACAAGTGCGGCCCTGCTATAAACACAGTAGGGAAGCAGCCTCCTGTATCTGTATTCACATTTTTTTTTTTTTTTTTAAAAAAAGCAAACAACTCAGATGTAAGGCCACTACCAGGACTTCCAAAGTGCAGTCACTAGATTTCGAAACCCTTGAACCCACATTCCATGTCTTCACTGGACTGAAAGAGCCGCCACAGCACGCCACTTGAGGGCTCCGCATTTTTAACAGATCCCTGTGGAGTTCTGACGGTGTTCCGGCACCTCCTGACACTGCGGACCTTCCTTTGCAGTTTCTCGTCGGGGGGCCACTCCGATTCGCTGAGATCTCTGTTCGCGGTGTGCAGAGCCACTGCCTTGCATTTCGCTCTAGCCATCTGGACTCTGTCCTGCGAAGTCCTTGCCGCATCCACGTGGTCAGTGCTCGTAGAACCGCCACTGAGCAGAGAGGAACGAGGTAAACCATCCGCAATGTCCAGTGAAACGGAAGCGTTTCCGTCGGCTTTCCTGACAGCCATCTCCTCCCCGCCGTGTCCGATTATGGCTGCACTGTTGTCAGGCAGCTTTCCAGAGGCAGACTTGAGCGCTTTATCAGAGGTGCTACTTTGTGCCAAAAGACACGGGCAGCTGCCCGGTTGCGTCGCAACTAGTGATCCGGGCACACATGTTCTCGCACGTCTACAGGAACGCGGCGTTTCCGGGCCACAGCCACCAGAGAGGGACTCGCCACTGCGTTTCCTTGGCTTACAGGAGGCGGAGGCCCTGGAGAAGCCTCCCCTAAAAGCATGGCCTCCTCCGGTGTCCTGGAGCCTTGCCCCAAACACTTCTCTCCTATCCCGCAGGGTCACTTTTGGCACAGAGACTTGGGCAGCAGAGGAAACACTGCACCTTCCCCTGCGTGGTAGACAATGCACAGAATCATGACTTCCCAGCTGGACTTAAGGATACATGCAGCAATGAGACATGGTTGCACAAAGATCATCCATATTACCTTGTCAGTTGTGTGACTTTGGTGACGTCGAACATCATCCCTGAGATGAGTCTGTCGACAACACTGTAGGCTTCAGACTTGGAAAAGGCTTTATGCTGCGCTGTGTCGAGGTGCTGCAGAACGAGCAGGAGAAATCCCATTATAAAGAGGAATGCATTGAGCAGCGTGACAACCTGAAGTCGGGTCACAGGGACATCACCTACCGTCTTCAGAGCTTCGTATTTCACCTGGCAACACTCACAGTACCCACCACGCCTCTTCTCCTTCACTCTGCGAGGTCTAACACCATCGCCCTCCGGACATCCTGCAGGTTTCTGCTTTTTAAGCCTGACAGGAAAAACAAGTATTTAACCCGTGAATACCACTGCCACCTAATAATGGTCTTTAAAGTCTCAGAAGCTTCCTCAGAGGTGGTCAAGCCAAAGCGCAGAGCTAATGTCAATGTCGCACCAATGGCATGAAAGGAAACCTGGGGCTGTACCTGCGCTCCTTCATTTTCTTTCCGTGACCTTCTCTGCCATGATCGTCCATATGAAACGGTGTGCATGGGGGCGCAGTCGTGAAATTGAACTCAGGTGGGTATGTCATGGAGTGGTAGTTTGGCTTGTACTGCCTATGTTGGGGGTGGGGGGGACAGGCCGATCAAGCAACGTGTGAATTAGTCTACCCCCCCCCCCACACACGTGAACATGTACACACAAATAATGTAATACATTAAGACATTACAAGAACAATCAAATTGTCTTAGGCTGTCACCGTCACCTGTGGATCAACATTAAAAACCTCTTAAGATGGATTTTGAGTGGATGAGGATAAAGAGAAGCAGCCATGTAAAGAAGGTCCCATGAGTAAAACTCACCTGGTACAGTCCTCCACTTTTACAAAAGGTCTGTTGATCCTCCCAGCTGAAAAACAAGATCCATTTAAGAGTTATCAAATAGCACTAAATGTGTGTATTTTAAAAAGGTGGGTAATGTGAAAACACGTGGCTAGAATTGCTGACAGTGAAATCTGCACACAAGGCCAAAAGACTTACCATCATGTTTCTGAAAAGCAGCTCTTTGGGTGGAGCCGGTTTTAGTCTAAGAAACAAAATGCCATGATCTCAGCCACTGGGAAGGCTTCACCCAGACAGTCCATGCAAAAACAAGCGACGCAAAGCATGAACTTACCTCTTTCTTTATAGCAGACACAGCTGTACTCTGTAAGGCAAGGCTTTTCTTCTTTTTTTCAATGTAGGAGATTATATCTAGGACAATACAAGGAAAGGACAGCCATAACATTTTAGAGACACCCATTTACATCTGATAGAAAATGTATTTTAAAAACAAAACAAAAAAACCTAAATCAAAAAAGGCCAACAATGGCGAGAAAATACCTTCAATGTACAGGATTTTGACTCCCCACTCCAAGGCATTGGACAAAATTCTGTTGATCTGCACCCGCTCCTAAATGGGAGCAACAGCTAATCAGACCAAACAAATTGAACACTGCACACCATCTTTACTATTTATTCAAATGACAAGCCTAGTGATCGACGGCATCTACTGGAACAGCAGGAATATTTACCCACCTGCTCCTTTACTACTCTCTCAACCAAAGACTTTCCCCTGCTTGCAACCACCTGTCATTTTAATAAACAAAAGGCATGGGGGTAAGAGTACTAGAAACACAAAGGTAACAAGAGAAAAGTTTATATTAATAATTATAATAATGTAAGCAATAAAAATAATAAAGAGGAGTGATGAGTTTCTTACAGCATCAGGGAGGCCCTGAGAGCTCCCCTTTGGACTGTCCCGTCTGGGGTGGGGGGAACTGTGACCCGAGTCCGGGCTGGGCATCGGGGAGTTCCTACCCAGGCACCGGATGAACTTCGCATCCCTCTTGTCTGACACAAGGTACTTTATCTCCTTGCTGAAGAACTTTTCGACAGTCTGTCATAAGGAACATTAACAAGACAGGTGGGTGTCATGGGGCATAGACAAAAACAGGAAGTATGCCTGGCACACACGCCCTCTTGGGACAACAATTTACATACCCCTCCTAACACTCTGATGTCCTTCTCTAATGATTCAGCTTTTTTGTTGGATGCTAGGTCCAGGTAGAAACACCTGCCAAGCAGGGGACGCTTCTCTGAAGAGCAGGATTCCTTCACCAGGCGGCTTCTTTTACACAATGCCTTGTTTGGTTCGCCATCCACGGTTTCTGTGAGGCCAAAGATCGAGAAGACCCTGATACAGACCTGAAAATATATGGGGCTGCCATGCAGACAACCAAATGGCACACATACAGCGTAACCAATACTCTCCACCCTAAAGAAAAAAGCAGAAAACTGGGTTTTTAGCTACCTCTGGATTTCATTTTAGGAAGCCAGCTAGTTCTGTTGTGAGAAACGGCCGGTCGGGCAGATGTTCGAGGATGTTCCCTGGACGAAAAGGAAGAGACATTTAAACGGAGAGTCTAATGTTATAACATCTCTGCACCTAGTAATGTCCCATACAATAACAAAAAGGCCAATCAGACAATCAGGCTAAATATAAACCCCCGTGGGGGAAAAAAAATCCTGCATTGAACTAGACGCTAGGCGTTAGTATCCGTTGTTATTGTGCCGATACGCTCTGCAGATGTCGGCCTAAACAGTAAGTGAAAAGGCAGTGAAAAGTAAGCATAGAAACAGCATGGGGCATAAGGAATTGCTGGGAGCCTTTTAAAAGCGACCGTTAATAAGGAAGCCATGGTTAGCCGCTGAACAGGCCAAATAAAACCCGCAAGGTTCGACAGACACAAAACTTCAACACTTCGAAACAACAAAGTAACGTTAAATAAGCGGGCACGCGTAATTAATTTGCTTCTTATAAGCCTTACCTGAAACGAAGAATTAAAAAGTTGTCCTTAAGTATACAGCTAGTAGGCTAACATTACATTGTGAGCTATGCTATTCAAAGTGAGTTTCCTCTTTCCCGCTTCTCAGCGAGGTATCCCACAATCCCCTCGCAGCCGAGGGACGCAGTACGCTATTTGGGGTTTCCGACCAGCCGTTTCGACACTTCATCCTTAACCAGCGTTAAAAAATAAATAAAAATCGAAAAATTCACATGGAAGTTTGCGAATTATATTAATTACATTATGCTGAAATTAAATATATTTTTTACCGTACTGAGTGCGTGGCCTAATTTATGGATAGAAATCTTGTCACAAATGTGCTTTGTACCAATGAGCTGTAACGAAAACTTGACAAGGTGCGCAAATATGGGTTTCGTGACCCACGTGTTACCTTTAGGAACATTGTGAGTTAATGCCGTGAAATCGTTAGTTATTTAGTGACAAGCGTGTGTTTATAAGGCAGTTCGTCAAGTGTATACATCGCGGTGAATCATAGTTTTCCTAATATATTTGTTGTTGACTTTCTATCAATTAACTGTAAGTGTTTAGGGCATACCGAGAAATGGTGACAGGGTTAAGATACAGGCGGTCACTGTGTACCGAAAAGGAGATACTTGCCTGACTTGCAGTGTCATTGTTATTTGCGTTTTCAAGGACATCAGAAGGTAATCTTTACTTGGTGTTCAAATTATTTTCGTCATCAGTTTCCTTGTTATATAATAATTGTCTTACTTGTTTTGGTCAAGCGTAATTGGACTCAAAATCAGTTAAGGTTTTCTCGTTATCTGGTGGGCATCAGAACGAAATCGACACATTTGGTTTAAATTCGGAAACGCAAACCATGTCCCTTCCTTATGAATTTTTAGTTTCAGTGACTTGGATAGCGGGGTAATCTGCTTTGTATTGAAAGGAAAATATTAAATAATGCAATGTTCTGCAAAGATCTAGTGGGTGAGGAGCATGTGAATATGCAAATGGATAAGGGAAAAAACCTGCCAGCATTGTTCTGAAATGTCTGCATGTGTTCACAGATTGCTGCGATGTCTACCAAACCAGCCGAGTTGGAATTCAATGGCATCACGCCCCTCCAGCAAATGTTGTCTTCCTGCTCCGGGGCCATCCTCACATCGCTGATCGGTAAGCAGCGGGACGGCGGTACGGTGGCTGTGTTAACCAGCGGCCGCGCCGCATTCCATGACCCTGTCCGTTACACTTCCAGTCACTCCTTTAGATGTGGTGAAGATAAGACTGCAGGCACAGAAGAATCCTTTCCGGAAAGGTATGCTGCTCTGTGACTCGTCGTAGTTTTCTTTCCTTTCTAAATGTTACTAAGCTGGTTCCAAAAGGCTTGTTTTGTTTTCTTTCTCCACAGGAAAATGTTTTGTGTACTGTAACGGCCTCATGGATCACATATGTGTGTGTGAGAACGGGAACTCCAAAGCCTGGTATAAAGCACCAGCTCACTTCACTGGGACCCTGGTAAACATTTTCTGTTTGCCACCCTATAACTGTATAATAACTTTACGTTGTAAAGTAACCTCTTTAGTTACTACAGTTAAATAGCTTGGTGAACAGAGAGCCAAGACTCTAGTAACCATCCAATGTTCCATCTGGGTTATGGGGCTCTGGAAATTATAACGACTTGAATTCTAGCTGGTTCTGAAGTTCTTTTTTTTTTTTTTTTTTTTACTTTAGGATGCATTTGTTAGCATAATTCGGAGAGAGGGAGTGAAGTCCTTATGGAGTGGACTGCCTCCCACACTGTAAGTTTGCACATCTGGTTCCACAAACCACTTGTGCTGTTACGGAAACATCGATCCACATTGTATACATTGCATACATGTATATTCATACTGTGAGCAAAATTATTTATGTCTGTAGGGTCATGGCAGTACCGGCAACTGTCATCTACTTCACTTGCTATGACCAGCTGTGTGTGGTTCTGAGGAGGAGGATGGGCTTTCACTCGGGAGAGGCTGCCTTGCTGGCCGGGGCTATAGCCAGAGGTGAGGAGACCTTATAGCCATGAGTGTGTGTGTGTGTGGATGCCTCTTCATTGGAGGCCTGGCTCATCGCTTGCCTGTGTCCGCTCCATAGTGGGCTCCGCCACCGTGATCAGCCCGCTGGAGCTGATCCGGACCAAAATGCAATCCCAGAAGCTGTCCTACAGGGAGCTGAGTGCCTGCATCCGCTCGTCGGTGAAGAAAGACGGGTGGCTCTCTCTCTGGCGTGGCTGGGGACCCACAATGCTCCGCGATGTCCCCTTCTCAGGTCTGGCCCGCTCTCTAGAAACGCACCCCACCTCCCCCAACTGTCTCGGATAGCTTACCAAAATGCACATCTATACAGCAGCCATTCTCTCGCTGGGATCAATGCCTACTATCGGTTTGACCCCATGTGTTGTTTCTCCTGTTCCCTCCACCCACCGCCGTGGTGCCTCTCGCCGAACCCGACCCCCCCTGCTGCCTCTGCAGCCATGTACTGGTACAACTATGAGCTGGGGAAGAGCTGGTTATGTTACCGATATAGCTGCAGGGAGCCCACCTTCATGATGACCTTCACAGCTGGAGCCGCGTCGGGAACCGTAAGTAAGGGGCCGGCTTTGCTCTCCCAGAATCCTTAGCTGTCAGCGCCAGGCCTGCCCCGCTGGTACAGCGCGGCACATCTGAAATCTGCCCAGAGACCGATAATGAAATAACACCTCATCTCAATGTTCGTGTACTTGACCTGAGATGTTAATCGCATGTATCCATCGAGGTATTCTCCTCATCTTGTTTGGCGGCGTCCTTGCGTAATATGGAAATGGTTCAGTCTAGTGCTCCTTACTGCTGCTCCCGTCTTCCCACAGATTGCCTCTATAGCAACGCTGCCCTTTGATGTGGTGAAAACACGGCGGCAGGTGGAACTCGGGGAACTCGAGGCCTTGAACCGTGAGTAGGTCCTCGCAGGTCGAGGATGGTAGCGTGGCCTTGAGTCAGGGACGGCCGGATGGCCTTCTGATTGGGTGTCGGCTTCCCCTCCCGCAGTGTCTACGAAAAGTTCTTCCACAACATACAGCATGATGAAGAGGGTGGTTGCTGAGAATGGGGTGCGGGGACTCTTTGCAGGTGGGTGTCGCGGTGCCGTGGAGCCCTGGGGAGGGGGGGGGGGGGGGGCGTGTCCCCC